>JBCFYV010000012.1:8770785-9262075 GCA_039000515.1 Timema cristinae
TTTCCTCCAAACCCCCAAAAATCGTCGAAAGTTTAAATCGGCTCTAAAACTTACGTATGAAAAAATATAACTGAAAAAGAAACAATAATTCGTAAAACCCTTAAAACCAACCATTTGACTTCCCCATGAAGGTAATTGGGGTTTATCCTTCCGTCGCAAAAAGCAACGTTCGCAACTTATTTTTATATTTCTGAGATTTTTGGGGTTTTTTGTTTGGATCGGGAAATAGTAAAAGCAAATTTTAATGTGAGTAATACCCCCAAAATTTAAAATAAATGTTTTTTATGAATCTTAAAATTTTGGGTTAATTCCTAATACAAAAGTAAAAGCCCCCGTCTTTTGGCCCCAGATTAACGTTTTTTTAAACAGAATGAATGAAAAAAGGTTAATACAAAAAAAATGCATTGCATTCCCGGGGACTAATAGTTGTAAAACATAACCCCAAATTTAAAATAATTTAAAAAAATTAGTTTAGTGATAAAATTTGGGGGTTATTGATCTATTAAAAATTTAAAAAAAAAGAAGTTAAACCCTACATCATAAAAGATTTTTAAAATTAACAGTAACAAAAAAAATTAAGGTTTAAAAATATTTTTTTTTGTAAGAGTTTTTTTTTTTTTTTTGGTAAAACTTAAAGTATAAACATTAATAAAAACATGTGAAACAAGAGGACAACGTTAACACCCCCCCCAAAGGGCTCTCAAAAACGAAAAATGAATAAAAAAAACCAAACAAAAAAACAATGGCCCTGGGGGGTGAATACTGCATAAATGGGTTGGGGGGGAAAATTATATAAAAACCCACCCCGTAGCACATGTTGGGTCGCCAGACCGTTAAAATAAATACATACAGTACACAGGAAAGAGAGGGAGCAAAAGCAGAAACAAAGGAGGAGAAAAAGAAACATGGAATAGGAAAGAAATAGCGAGGAGGATGGCCCCGGTCGGTGAACCGCCGGGGTCGGTCGAGGAAAAACGTTAGTAATCCGCCAGGGCTACGCAGATATTTCATACGTGGCCCTGGAGGAAAATAAAATAAATCTCCCCTGTGGGCGATTTTTGCCGCACAGGGTGTTGGAAACAAAAGAGGGGATAAATAAAAAATTATTGGGCCGTTAGAGGGAAATTCCCCCGCGAGACGCGGGAGGCGACAGGGATTGTAAAAAGGGCTGTGGAGTGAAAACGGGGCGAGGGAGAGAGGGGAAACGCATTTAGGAGGGTCAGGAGACGGCTGTAGAGTAGGAAGAAACCAAAAAAGGGATGGATTCGGTACCGACTTATCCCGGTTCGACGACCGACATGGTACGCTCATGTACCGATCGAGTGTCCGGGTCGGTTCGGGGGACGATTAGTACTCCGCCAGGATTACGTATGAAATTCATACGTAACCCTGACGGGAATTGAAGGTGACCTTTTCCCAGAGGGCTTTTCAGCCCTTTCTGGTGAGGAATTCGGAAGAGGTGGGGAAATAAAAATTTTTGGATGGAAATCGGGAGTGGAATACTACCCACCCCTTGGGCGGTCTATAGGGAATTATGGGGAATTCTAGGGAAATGATGGCTGGGGACTGTACGGGTTGGTAGAACTGGTGGGACGGCAGTGGAGAGGTCAGTTTTAACACTGGAGACATAGACAGGGTCACACCGGCCATCAGTTCGAGGACCGGCTAGGGACAACACAGACGTCTTTATTGAACAGAACAAACGAGGAAACGATGCACACACAGTTAACACAGTATATACAACAGTTTTCAAAGTATTGTGTCCCGCCTCATCTCTACTTCAGAGTGAGGCGGGTGATAGAAGCGGCCAACCCACATTGGCCGCACGGATATAGCACCTGACACTGATAATAACATATAATGAAAAGATAAAAATAAAAATTTTTGTCAGTAATAAATATAGTCTAGTTCTCTATTGTCTGTGCTTTGGCAATGTTTGTGGGGAAAACGGACCAACCCACACCTTCTCTATGGTGTGGGTGGAGGCGTAGGCACTGATTAAGACACTCACATTTGACGACATATAACACTAATTGACATATAACACGCAAGAATATGTACAAGTTTTTCCTCGCCTCATCTCTTCCTCAGAGTGAGGCGAGTACTGGAAGTGGCCAACCCACTTTGGGTGAACGGATAGTGAGCAAGACTTTAAATTAAATGTTGAATGATAGAAAAAATAAATAAACTGGCTTAGAAAGTGATAGTGATAAAGTTCTGTGTTGAGTGATCATTTAGGTGGCGATAACAGAGTCCAGTGGAAGAACAGACCAACCCACACAAATGGTCGGTGGGGTTGGGGAGACGGCTGGCTGAAGCGGACACACGCTCGCGCTCTGGGTGGACTGAGCGCCAGCCGGGGGTCTCGCGGAGCACCGGAGCCGCGTCCTGGTGAAGCCGGCCTCGGCCGTGGTCAGGAGCGTTCGCTCCTCAACGCCACAGACTACCTCCCGGGTCATCCGTGTCCGGCGGGGGGGCCCACCACACCGTCTCTGATGCGTCTGTAAGGAAGAGCAGGGGGGTCGTAATCGCCTATGCCCCTGACGATCTCGTTAGGACTGGCCTGCGACCGTGAAAAGAAAGACACTGCCAACCCGCGATGATCACGTCCAGGGGTTGGAGGCCAGACAAGTCTAGCAGGAGTTACGTGGCTGGCTGGGCGCAGTAGGGGCCAGTCCTAGCATGTGAGAAAATAGTAGCCGTGCAGATATTTATCTATCAAAGCTACATTCGAATGACCTCTCCGATTCCTACACCAATGCTTGACTTTGGCTTGTAAAGTTTTGTAAACCTATTTCCACTTTAACTAAACAACAAAAACTATATATATTTAAAACATGTAACGTTGTATGCACCAACCCCATATTTATTTTTAATTAAGTAAGTTTAAATACTTACGATGGTTATTATGGTTTCAGGAAACATTATTTTTAAATCATCATATGTGGGATCGTCCATGATGGTCCGGTTCGCCAAGGTTGTGTTACACAAGCATGCACGGTGAAACTGTGAGTACTCACCTTAATATACCGTACTCTATAAAAAACACAAAAACATTGTTAGCAAAACAAACATTTATTTGGTCAACACTACGCAAGTGTGCTAAATGTCATACTTATCTAGTCTGGTTTTTCGATAATAGTGAGGTCAGGGTTTGAATTCTAGTCGGGTCTACTGAGAATTGTATTTTTCGTCAATTGGTACTACACCTCTTCAAAACGCAATAAAGATAATCTAAATTCTATATGCATCATTCTACCCCACTAGTGTGTAAAATGCATACACAGCCCGAATGAATAGTAAGACGAAAAAAAATTTACAACAGATAGTAATATTTGCAGTAGGGTCTATCTCTTGGAGTGTATTGTAACATTATACAACAATACTAATAATCACAGTAGTAATATTGACACCTGGGATGCGCCACCCATAGCCTAAAGGGGGAAAATAAAGCCATAACATAAAATAATACAAGGGGATTAATTTTATTTGGGATTGTCACAACCCAATGCAAATTTAATAATGTAAATCTATTGTTGTTTGTAACTATGTTAATAGCAGAAATGGGGTGCTGCAGATTGGGCCGTGTGTCTCTGGCCAGAAGGCTGCACAACTGTTACGTCGGTTACGGAGTGTGCTACTGAACAGTAGGCCATTGCTGGACAACATTCTATTCAGGATTGTGTCAACGATTTTCTGGTAAAATAAGAATTTAAAATGTTTTCCTCATGTCCGCGATTGTAATTGGCTAACTAAACAATATATTTTTAACCGATATTTTAATATTATCTCACAGCAAGGACCAGGCTGGTATCTTAAAGATGAGGCTACTTAAAATAGTCAGATTACTATCAAGCCACAATAAAGAATGTAGTCGTCCTCATAGTGCCACCTATCCCAAAACTTTCAATGGAAGACAATGTTAAATTGTTGAGGTACAACAAGTTTGTGATCAAAATGGGCGGTAATAAAGTTGTTATATTAAAAACAAATTCATTAATCCATATTCTAGAGCAGGGGTCTCCAAACTACGGGTTTATCTGGTCCACAGATGACAATTTTTTTAATAAAAAAAGGATTTTCAATGACAAATACATAAATGAGGGTGCTTGTGTGTGCAGTAAACAAAATATCTCCATACATACCGTGATGTGTGCTGACGCCATTATTGGAAACTAATCATCTAAACAACCACACTGTGATGTTACAGTCCCTACATGTTCACTAGCCGCCTTTCAGAAAGTGTCTGTTGAGCAAGGGGTTTTGGGGAATTTTTTCTGGTTTGGGGAAAGAGCTGATAGTTATATTGACTTAACGGCTTGGGCTACATCAATTCATTTTTAGTTATGGCTGTAAGATTTTCATACCAAATTCCTCATCAACTGGTGCCAAGTACATTGCAAACTTTCTCCCTTACACCCCCGTAGCATCCGTTATTGGTGAAATATGTACTTTATTACCAAAAATAAACATATTTTCAACCTTTTGGCTACTAGAGCTCCCGTGGCTGATAGTTACATTATTTTTTCAGAACGAGATGCAGTGTGGGTGTTGGACATCTATGGTTTGTTCCTCCAAGAAAAGGAATGATCAACTTGGACCTTTCGAACGATGTGTGGCGAGTGTTTTCACTTTTTTAAAGATATGCTGCACCAAAATACAAACAATTTGAAAAAGCTATCTGGAGGGGAAGGTAAATGAATCCATTAGCTTTGACTCCGCTCCAGGTGTATACATAAAATAAATAAGGGGGAAAGATGTGGGAGGGAAGGGAGAAGGTTCAGGTGATTGGCTACTTAATTACCAAAAACTAAAATACTGTTTCTACTCCCTAGCAGGTCACGTGTTTAAATCATTGCTTTGGTTTTCCTGTCAAAGCCTGAAAGTAAACTGTAAATTTACATAATCTTGGTTATAATAAGTCATCAGTCACCTTAGAGCAGAAATAGGTGTCTGCTTACTTGGCCAAGAATCCTGGATTCTATTCTCGGCATGGCCGAAAATTGATCATTTATGAAATGTGTGTTTACCATCTCACAGTGATGAATTAACGGGTGGGGATTGGATGTTGTGCTTGTTCTTAGTCTTAATTTTGGGGTTGAAATGTTTATTTTGCTATGATAGGCCACAGGCTGAAAATAGTAATGGGTGTAATTTGTAAAGTAAAATTAGGCTTATATTGAGAGTCAAAATTCTATAATGTTTTCAACTAGCTAAAAATAACATAATTTAGATTAATCCTACATTAATAAACCAATAATTGATGGAATGATATTATAGATTTATTGGTGCCCCTAAAAAGAAGAAGGTCGACATGGTCCATTGGAATAAGAAAGGTATTAAGCTCGTGGAGGATCACCTGAAGAGACACCTTTAAAGGAAAAGAAAATATATCAGAGGTTGCAAAATACAAATTTTATTGCATAATTTTCAATTTTTTTTAATAATCTCCATTAATATATAAGAACTATTTTCTTTATCCCTGACAGTTTTTATTTTATCACATTTTCTAGCTCTTTATTTTGTTATTTGGAATTAATTTTGTTTTCTAGTAGCTTAAGAATTTAATCAATTAAAAATATGAGAATATTTGTATAAATCTTATTTATATTTTTTTGCATTAAGTTATATAAAAAAGTGTTAACATAATTAAAAAATAAATTTTGTTAGATGTGTTTGGCAGATATTAAAAATGGTGTCTAATTTATATGGTTAATAAACGAGGCTTAATCATAGCAAACCTCTACAAAACATTAATTATGGAATAATGTGCCAGTAATAGATTTTTTTTTAGCTGCTCTTAGAACGAAGTGTATATATTATTTAAATTAAAAAATAGGCATTTTAATAAATAGCTTGAATTAAAAACTATTTAATAAATGGAAAATATATTATTATTTAATTTTCCCTTGGGGGCCTATTTCTTTGTTTCAATTCATAATAGGTTACGAAAGTATTTGATAAGTGACATCCAATCCATTCACTTAAATATATCAAGCATTTTTTCCACTACATCGTCTTAATAGTTTGCAAATTCGGGCTATACGTCAAAATACCTCAATTCGCTAAAGTTTAAGCTATAAAAAAGATATATGATATGAAAAAACATATTTTTGAATTCTCGCATTTGGTAGTGTGTTGTGACTATAATTTACCTAGTACTACCTACACCACCAAGTGTGCTCGTGCCACAATTTCAAATGTAAATTGTGGCACCTTAAACTTGGCGATTTTATGAGGCTAGCTGATGAAAGTTCGAGACGACTGAATTGTATCCATTCTGAATGGTAGCAATTCAACATTTCTTAAACAAGCACCCCCAAATAAAAAGTCTGATTTGTATCCATTATCATAATACCCACAAAATCCTGAATTGTATCCATTCTGAATGGTAGCCATTCAGACAGTTTTAAAATAAACGACTTTAACAAAAATCCTGATTGGTATCCACTGTAATTATTTGCATTATATCCACAAAATCCTGAATTGTATCCATTCTTAATGGTAGCCATTCAGACATTTTCTTGAACACGCATTACAAATAAAAACTCTGATTTGTATCCAGTTTCATAATGTCCACAAAATCCTGAACAGTATCCATTCTGAATGGTAGCCATTAAGGCATTTTATTAAACGAGCACCACAAATAAAAAGTCTGAATTGTATCCACTAGAAAATTTGCATTATACCCACAGAATCCTGAATTGTATCCATTTAATTGCGGTACCACTTGTCTGATAGATGGCAGCAGAAGAAACTCGCCTCAACTCATTCCATGTTTACTAGAGAGCAGCACTTATTCTTGACTCATTTTGTGTCTACTAAGATAGAGTGCAGCACTATCACTATTTTAAAAATATATATATATATATATATATATATATATATATATATATATATATATATTTTCTCGTTATATATATAACGAGAAATACTTATTGGTGTTTCTTTTAAAAGAATAATGAAAGGGTACTTTACCAATCATTGAAGTTTCTTTAATTCAAATTGACTGGCTTCCTTAAACAACAACATTTCAAACTGCTAATTTATGCTCTAAGAAATGAAGAAGTAGGTTTTTATTATTTTAACAATCTGTGTTTATAGTGGGAAAATTGAACATTTAATTTAATGTTGGGTGCCAAAACAAATATTATGTTCCAGGCTGTGAAGATAATACATCTCGTTATCGGTTTCTCGTAATACGCACTGAAAGTAATTTTATTGTTTCTTGTCGAATGGATGAGAAACAAGAGGCTGAAGATTCTTTGGCTACTTTACGTTTACATATCGGGTAAGACTTCCTAGTAAATTTTTTAAGTGTAAGCCACTAACATACTATTTTTGGTTAAGTTTATGAATAATTAATCAACATGTTTATGTTGCAATTGAGAACTTTTCTCTAAATGTATTAATCTATCTAAAATTGTATTTTAATATAATTTCATAGACTTGTTAGTTGGTTGATTAGTTTATTTATAAACAATTAAAAAGGTTATATTTATCAAATAACTTTATCAGATTCACTTCACTGGGCCTCTTTGTTATTAATAACTACTTTTTGTCAAAATATACAGATAAGTTATATATACATGACAACCTTGCATATAGAAATAACGTTTTAAATGTTAAAATCCACCAAAACATTTATTTGAACTGAATTTTTATAGACTTGAAGGTTACTTGGCTTACTTTTTTTTTTTTTACTGCAAACATTTAAAGAGATTACTTTTAAATTATTATGTTTAATTATAGGCCTAATAAATGTTTGAGTGTTTAATAAATAAGCCGATAAAATCGGATTAATTAATTAAATAGTCTAAGAATATGGATGGCTTACATTTTTTATGTCTTACAGTACATTAACTATAAACGTCTTTGTTACAGAAAAAATCATTTTAAAAAAAATAATCGTATGGTGGTATTAAGCCTACGTTTATTCTGATACCTAACTTACATTACATTGTACCACACATATTAAGAGGGCCTAGGCCTTATATAGTTTGGGTTTTTTCTAGGATAATCTGAATAACCTTCAGAGGAGAACTCTTTCCTTGGCTTTTAAAACACAGTGACCATTTTTATACTATTATGAGAAATTTAATATTTTTTACCATTCATAGACACAAAGTGGGCAAATTTCCAACTATGGCAAAATTAATATTTTAAATAATACCAACAGTTTGAAAAATAATATTTTAGGATCCCGAAATTTCATGAAAAATGTGTTGACGCCTGAAAGGTTAAGTTTTGTTCAGGTGGGTTCGTTTATAATATTAAAAAATTATAACTATTGCTTATTAAATGGTACTTTGAATAATTTGGTGCCATGTTGTAACATTCTTTGAATATTCAATATTATAAATAATGTTCACCTGTGATTGATGAGTTATTTGTTAATTTTTTTTTAAATTATATAAGCCTCCCTAATTTACATTATTCATTTTTTTATCAATAGATACTTGTTTTTTTATGTGTGTTGAGAAGGCAAAAAAATATAAGACAAGTTTATACGGTGACAAAGAAAAAGCAGGAATCCCACTCTCATTTTACTGGTACATTATCACTTTTAACCATAGTCTCAAGAATTACCTTCAAATCACAAGATGAATTTTATTATCTAACAGCTAGAAGCAAAGATTTTATTTTTTTACACTGCCCTCCTTCTCGTTTGACTTTAGGTGGATAAATGGTTAGGTATTTCTACTTATATAAAGAACTTACGGGTTTTCAATTAAACTTAACTAAACTAGTACATAAAAGTCAGGCCTGTGTTCAAGTTGAGTGTGATAACCTATAACTTCAACTTCAACACCAACCCAGATAGACCTACATTATAAACTGATGAAATTATCTGTAGATAATAGGATATGATACTTTAAAACAAATCTATAAAGATTAAAACCATATAGGCCCCCTAATTAGAAAAATATTGTTTCTTTATTGCCATGCCCTATCTTAGATTTAAGTTACTTTAACATTTGCTTAGAGTACGTGATCGTTTTCTGTCAGCAAATAATATGGCGTCGTTAAAGTATCTACTGCTGTCAATTGTCATAATAATAGTATTTTAAATACAAGATTGTTCAACAAGATGATAGTAGGGTTCATATATATATAGACGAAGCACCAGATATATTCTGTAATGTTTTGAAAAATAAGTAGGAAAATCCGTGTTTAGATTTTAAAGTAATAGGACAATGATAATTAAAAATATTATATTTTTTATATTAATATAGAGATAGTGCTGCTCTCTAGTTACCCTCGGAATGAGTTAAGGATAAGTGCTGCTCTCTAGTAAACATGGAATGAGTTGAGGAGAGTTTATTCTGCTGCCATCTATCAGACAAGGGTACCGCAATTAAATGGATACAATTCAGGATTATGTGGGTATAATGCAAATATTTCTAGTGGATACAATTCAGACTTTTTATTTGTGGTGCTCGGTTAAGAAAATGTCTGAATGGCACCATTCACAATGGATGCAGCTCAGGATTTTGTGGACATTATGAAACTGGATGCAAATCAACTTTTTTATTTGTAATGCGTGTTTAAGAAAATGTCTGAATGGCTACCATTCAGAATGGATACAATTCAGGATTTTGTGGATATAATGCAAATAATTACAGTGGATACAAATCAGGATTTTTGTTAAAGTCGTTTATTTGAAAACTGTCTGAATGGCTACCATTCAGAATGGATACAATTCAGGACTTTGTGGGTATTATGATAATGGATACAAATCAGACTTTTTATTTGTGGTGCTTGTTTAAGAAATGTCTGAATGGCTACCATTCAGAATGGATACAATTCAGTCGTCTCGCCATGACGATGGGTGCCAAGGGGACGGTTGCCATGGAAACGGTTGCCAAGGAAACAGTTACCATGGAGACGGTTGCCATGGTGACGGTTGCCAAGGAAACGGTTGCCATGGTGACGGTTGCCATGGTAACGGTTGCCATGGTAACGGTTACTATGGTGACGGTTGCCATGATGACGGGTGCCAAGGGGATGTTGCCATGGAAACGGTTGCCAAGGAAACAGTTACCATGGAGACCGTTGCCATGGTGACGGCTGTCATAGAGACAGTTGCCATGGAAACGGTTGCCATGGTGACGGTTGCCATGGAGACCGTTGCCATGGAGACAGTTGCCATGTGACGGTTGCCATGACGACGGTGCCATGACGACGGGTGCCATGACGACGGTTGCCATGGAAACGGTTGCCAAGGAACAGTTACCTTGGAGACGGTTGCCATGATGACGGCTGTCATAGCAACAGTTGCCATAGAGACGGTTGACATGGCGTTGGTTACCATTGTCTTAGAAACTGTTGCTTTTATAAAATATATTTCATTTAAAAGATATTATTTTAATAAATACTACAATTTTACAATGATCAGATATTTATTATCTCAAATAGTTGCGGATAAACGCAAATTTCATCTTCTGTAAAATATCCTAAAAGTCATTTTCATGGGAAAATGAAAATAGCCAGTTTATTTATAAGCTTAATCAACGCATTAATTTTAACCAAAATTTGTTAAAGCCGATTTTGAGAAAGTCGATTTTCTCGTGCCTCGCCCGTTACTAACCTACTTTTAATTTCAAGTTTAAATAGACACACACAGAGATTACATTGCAAAAACCACATTTTAGGGTTCGGGGGTCATGAGACGTCGACGTCCACCAACATTTAAGGTAATTGTTTTTTCACGGTCGCAATACTTTACCATTAGTGTTGGAAAACTTTAGAAATATATTTGCGTATAGCTTGAAAGTTATTGGTTTTATAAAAATATGTTTCGAATAAAATGTTCGTTTTATAAATATATCTACATATTTGTAATGATAAGTAATTTAATATCTCCAAGTTATGAATATATGATTTTAAAAAATGGTTTACCCATCATATCGGAACCCTTAAAGACATTTTGCCGAGGTATTGAGAGTATCCATTTTGTTTGGAATATTTATAAATGTTTTTAAATGAAATTTGAGGGCCGTAGTGTCCCTGTATAGTTTTCAGTCACTCGATCTGTTTATCCTCCAGGAGCTCCATCTCACTCTCATTTTACCATAATCATCTTCCGCTTCACTTTCTGCGTGTCCCATTTACGTCCTGTCACCCACCCTTCAATGTTTTCTACTCTGTCGTTCTCTCTAAATGTATAAATGTATATATTATAAGGTCCCTGTCGACCACATACTGGCGACTGGGCGGGTTTTTTAGTCAATTTTCCCGCCTGTACGACCCTTGGAATAACTATAATCAGCCCACCAGGGCGACAAAGATTTTCATGTTTAACATTTATTTGTTTTCTATGTTGGTTAAAGTCCGAGAGCCCCATCGGGCTGGTGTTCGTTTCATTTGTGTCATTTATATTCTATGTTTATACATGTTATTACTACTTATCGCTACAAACAATAAATCCTAACAAACAATAAATGAAATTTGATAAAATCGTTTGAGCCGATTTTGAGAAAATTGACTTTTTCTCTTTTTGCCCTCAATAAACTACCCTTAATTTTAGATTAGATATCCGAATTCCTAAAATTCCTCTGGGAAACCCTATTACAACCATAGATACCCAATTTTAGCTTAATCGGTAAAATGGTTTAAGCTCTAGGTGGAGGCACAGACAGATAGACGGAAATTCAAAAACCAATTTTTCGGCTTCACGGGGTCATGAAACTTTGAGATTCATCAAAATCTTGAGTTCTATTTTTTTATGGTCCCAATATTTTCTCTACCTGTAAGATAGCGAGAAAGTAAAAACAAATAGAAAGCCATTCTAGTGCACTCAAATAGGACTATAATTTGAATGAACATTGAGGTAGATATCCCTATTAATAAATTAACATAGATGAAAAAAGAACATCGTCTGAAAACATTGTAATATTTTCCAAACCAATTGAAACTTTAACTGAGGTGTATTTGTAAATAAGTGTATTAAAAACTAATTATAACAAATTATTATTTCTTAAACAAACACATAAACATATCGCTGTCTTGGACATCTCTATAAAACATTGATGGTTGAAAATCATCTATAAGGGAAATATCGAACCTTCAATGTATATCCCTGCTGGACTGCACTATAACCATGTCCCGTTTCAGGTTGATCCCACCAGTCGATCTTGCTGTAACTGAGCCAACTCTTTAGGTAAAAGGCTACACTAGTTAATGTAGTAATACAACTAGTGATCGAATTTTCTATTTTTATGAGTAAATTTTATAGCACCGCATCTACTACCCGTACGGGTTATACACCTACATATGTAGGCCTACTAAGTTAGTCTAATGTGTGGGCGGGAGAGTGGAAAATAATTCAGGATAAACCACGCTCATTACACCTGACCGGAATCAAGGCCCGACCTCACCGCCTTGGCAGTCTAATATATTGCAAGAGTGACGCCTTAAACCATGCGGCCACTGAAGCGGGTATTAATAACTAAAAGTATTTTCTTATATACTCAATTCTGGTAAAATGTATTCGATAGTTAAAACCTTAAGGTAAAACTTATATAATTAAAGTAAAATTTTGTTAAAATGTGTTTAGCTACCTAGAATAAAGAGTAAATGCAACATTTAAACTTTTAGCATCTAGAGTGGTCTGAATATTGGAAGTAGGGATGTTCGATCTTGGATCGATCTTTTCAAAAATCGTTTCTTTGCCCTCGATTAATCGATTTATTGGATCGATTCAAAGGCCTCGATCTGATTCGCGTATCGATTCGTTTTCTAACGATTTCAAAAAGATCAAATTGAAAGATTGAAAGAAGTCAAAACTTCGAATCGATTCAGAGGAATTTAATTTGGTTGGTTTTAGGAAATGTTTTTGTTGACAATTAGTACTAGGAAAAATTCGAGTTTTAGTAGTTATAGAATGCTTACATCTACCATCTATACTTCCACTAAGCTAGTGAGTTCCAAGTTTTGAGATACACCCTCCCACAAAAAGGTGTGATGCCCGGGATCACGATCAACTTAACGTTAACTTAACGTAACGTTAACTTAAAGTTAACTTAACTTATGTGTGATCACGATTCACTTAACTTAACGTAACAACTCGAGAAAAACATATGCATTATCGAGTATTATCTGTGGTTTTGTACTATTTGTAAAGTGATGATCTGTGAATGTTTACAGTTTTCAATCTATATAATAAATATATTTTTATTAAACTTTTTTGATAAATTTCACTTTCCTATTTTAGTTTAATTATTTTGTTTCAATGTCTGATCACTAAAACTTACGCTAAAGAGTAAACATTGGTCATAATACCAACAAATGATTTACTAAATAGCCCTGTTGACGTCACTTGCATAATGATGAATGGTTAGATCACGTTATAACCCTTCAATTAACGTAAAGTAAAGTAAAAGACCTCCCAAGACACTTTACGTTAAGTTAACTGCAAGTCAACGTTAAGTTAAGTGCATCGTGATCGCTTCCATTTAAACACGCGAGGAGGTCCTTTACGTTAAGTTACGTTGATTAACGTTAAGTTACGTTAAGTTGATCGTGATCCCAGCATGAGGGTACCTCAAGACGGGTGCCAACAAGTGTATTTGGTTTTAGTTCAATCACTGGTTCTCGAACAATTATTATTATTATTATTATTATTATTATTAGCACCGCGTCTTACTACCGTTCGGGTTATACGCACTTACGCTAATGTGCAATGGTAGGGTGATTGTGAGATGAAATGGAGGACCTACAGTTTAACGTGGAATCCGAACCACGGTGGAGGCCTGGCATTCCCCACATTCGCAAGATGTCTTGTCAGAGGTGAAGGAAGGGTTTGGTAATCAGATAAATCTGTGCCGGGACCGAGGATTGAACCCCGGCCGCCAGCATAGAAGTCTGACACCTTACCCTAGACCACCAGGTCACCCCTCGAACAGTTAGTTCAAACAAATAAGGTGTACTGAATTCACAGTTTCTGAAAGATTGATTCACTGTGACTAAGGCAAGAAATAAAGTGCGCTCCTCTGAGTTATAGTGGTTAAGGTTCTGCTTTGTCTCCAATAAATAGCCTGATTTTCTTCAGAATCTTCTGGATCCCCATCTGCTTTTGGAGTTGGAGGGGAAAAACTTTTTTTTAAAACATAATTTTACTAACTACCTCTTTCCCCTCACATAAATATTGGTACCCAATGATTTTTCTCTCCGAGTAAAACATTTAAAGTGCTCCTAATTGTGAATAAAATTATATAGTAAGCTTACCACTACACACAAGTGCACCTCAATTTACAATTCGGAAAAAATAACAGAAACAAGGTGTACATTGAATGTAAGGACACACACATTATAATCCCTGCCCTCTGTGGTTAACACAAAAATGATTTAAATATCTTCCAGAGGCATTTAATAAGTCATCATACATCTTTGCTACCTCACCCCCCCCCCCCTTTTCCTCGATACATTTTTACGACCCATCCCCTCCCCCAAGACAAAATTGCTGCACCCTCCCCTCAGTGTAAAATTTCTAGGTGCGCCGCTTTTGGATAGTGTATTCAAATAAAGCAAACTTTATTTACATGAAACAAGACATCTTGTGAATGTGGGGAATGCCTGGCCTCCACCGTGGTTCGGATTCCACGTTAAACTGTAGGTCCTCCATTTCATCCCACAATCACCCAACCACTACACATTAGCGTAAGTGCGTATAACCCGAACGGTAGTAAGACGTGGTGCTAATAATAATAATAATAATAATAATAATAATAATAATAATAATAATAATAATAATAATAATAATAATAATAATAATATTTACATGAATCGTTAGATCGATCTTTGGAAGATCGATTCAATGGACTCGATCTTTTGCCTGAATCGATACTGCACCTCTTGATCTAGATCGATCCAGAGAATCGATTCAAAGCCCATGAATCGAACATCCCTAATTGGAAGTTGGAGCTCAAGAAGCTTATCTGCACTTGAGATCAGATTATTTCTGTCTTTTATTATTTTACTTGGGGAGATAATGACTCATAACACCTTCCTCAACTCACTTGGACAAAAGGGGAGATTTAGGGAATGATTGACACTCAAGGACACCCAACTAAACAGCTTTTACTCTTTCCCTAGCAGTTTAGAGAATTTAGGCTCCACACCCCGAGATGATATATTTTTCTTCATAGCCTTCAACTTGAGTTCATCTTGTCATGAAATGGGGTACTAAACAGATACTCCTGTGCAGGCTGACTATTACTATAGGCCGGTCCACAGTGACAGTGCAGGTCTTGGGGTGAGCATTTTCCAGGTCTTCCCCGTTTTAGACAGATTTATATTAGAAATTCTTCAAGTTACACAAAAGTTATACACACTTTGGCAATATATTTGCAGTTTGGATTATACCAATATTTGTGTTTTTATCAGTAAGCCTATTATTATTTTTACCGTGCAGACCAGATTTTAAGACATTGCATAGAATAATAATCTGCGATGAGTTGGTTGAGAAATATATAGAACTAAATATATTTTTCACAATTCACTTTAAAAAAAAGTTTTTTTCCTCCTTTATGGATACGGATGTATGTGCACTTTCTTTAACAATTACCTAACTAATCCATACCTTATTCATATTATATCGATTATAATATAAAATGTTGTTTACAGCCTTAGTTATACGTTCAATAACAATTACGATTAAATCACTAGATAACATTTATATCTACACCAAAATATAGGTCGAAATAGCACTAGTATCTCACAACTGGTAGACAGACTTTCTAGGTATGTTTAAAACACTGTGGTTTACCTTTTCAAGAGGACATTAGTTCACATTTCCAACTGTTATCATTAGAGGGGGGCCGGGGTCGTGTGTGTGTGTGTGGGGGGGGAGTTCATTGGTGCTGAGCTCAGCAAAACTATATTTTTTATAGTTACACGTCTGGCACTGTGTTTTGGCTATCAGCAATTTATAAGTAGTAATTTAAACAAAACATATGCCTTAATAGGCTAATGAGAAAATATAATAAGAAAAAGTGCATCAGTATTTGCCTGAGACTGTGAGCAAATCAAATGATAAAACCAAATCAAATCTGTTTATTGCGCATTTTTTGAAAACCCTGGTTATATTAACACATGACTACAAACTAGCTTAATAAAAATAAAAACACAATATTTAATCTACCATCCAACAATTTATCAATAATAAATTTTTGACCATAAGGGTAATGGAAACTGAACCCCTATCAAAGTTATCCCACGCGCCACCAACTGTGGTAAGGTGTTGGGCTCATGCAAGCGAATTCGGCAAGGATTTGAACCCCGACCTGATTACTAGTGGTGAAAAAAGTGTAACGAGAATATAACGCCTTAGACTGATAGACCACCAATGTGGGTAGCTGGTTTCTTCATCCAAAGGTATATTAAGGTATAATAAATTATTGCTGCACATAAAATGTATTTTCAAATATCTAACATTGTCTCGGCAATTACAAACAATCCGGCCTATAACTAAATGTACTGAGAAGTATATTTGTTTCCATGTTGAGTGTAAAATTGAATGTGAATGTGATGAACTGGCCTCTTCAGTTTTCAGTGTCACAATTGCCAGAAATACTGCTGGGCTCTTCAAGCACGACCAGAGTAAATCGTGTTTTCCACACTGTAACTTCCAAACGCCAGTCCACATTAATGGGAGGTGTTATTGACCCTAGTTTATTTCAAAAACAGATTTAAACTGGTCTTATATTTTTTCCCGCCTATTATATCAATGTAAAATCAAAAGTAAAAATAATTTCTAGAACTATAACTTTTTTATGTTTTACTTTAAATATTTCAAGAGATAGATCTAAGATAATTCTTTTTTAATTTCATTTAAGACTTAGAATTCGTTTTTCATTACTATTACTAAGTCACCATAACATTATTGGCTTCTTCATACAATTGGAACGAGACTTATGACATGATTTATTTATCAACTCGTGAAACTGAGAAAAATGTTAATTTTCATATATTGTTAAAAAAAATTGTTTAATTTTTTATTTTAGTTTATATTGCTTTCACCAGTGAATGTTATATACTTCTTACATTGAATTAACGATGTTCATTTCCATGCTACAAAACGCCAACTATTCTTGGTTTAAAAAGGACAGAGTGAACGAGAAAACCAATGAGTCGGAAAGTGATAATAAGTGCGCATAAAAGCACGTACTACAACTATTTAAGAATTGAGCTAACTATAGAAACACATTTCTTGTCGCTGTTCTTCCAGTAAAGTTTTCTGTGGATATAACGTAATATGAACCACTAGGCTTGTGCAGGCGTATTACTCCAAGATCGCGCACTACTTTCCTTGCGGATGACGTGATCAATAGAGTTACAGTCAAATTTTCATAGGAAGACTAGTCACTAGATATCTTTTTATGTTTTCACACGTTAAGTAATGTGACCAGTAGCTGTCACTATTTGTAGATAGTAATAAATAATACCTATAAAATAACACTAATAAGATTGTAAAATGCTATCAAATGTTGGCTAAAAAGTTTGTATTTTTTTAAAACTTTCTTCCTACTAAAATCCTATTATATATATATATATATATATATATATATAATATTTATATATATATATATATATTTATATATATATATTTATATATATATTTTTATATATATATATATATATATATATATATATCATAATGAAGTCGATTTGGGCGGAGAACCTGCTGACTTTAGTTATTAATCCTATACCTCCTTTGTTGCGGTGTCTATCAATAGTAAATTAAGTGTTTCGGTGAAAGTAGACCTTGTTATTTGACGAAGTAAACAATGATCAAGACCGATATAATATTAAGCGTAGCAATATTAGATTATAATAAACAATTAATTTTTTTAGAACAAAAATGTAACCAAAATATTACTTAATAGAACTAAAAATCAAATTGTCTATATTGTATGGGCCTACATTTAGCATAAGTAATTTAAAGGATAAGGATTATGATTCAATGTGATTTAAAAAAAAGTACAACCACAGTGAAAATTAAATGTGAAAAATGATCCACAAAGCTCCCACCCTGGATTCGAACGATAATCTTCCGTCAAAAGTGACCAAGTGCAAAGTTTTTTTTTTTTCGGATTTAGACAGCTTGTCCATTGTTTATGGGGAAGCAATGAAAACTGATCTCTAATTTTCATATGAAGATCTTTATCTGAGAGTTAGAAAGGACGAGATCTACTTTTACGTATGTAAGTAAGACAGAATATCAACTATCAGAAAGGAAGTCCCCCCTCCCCTCACCCCTTTCCCTCCCGCACCGTTGTCTCGCGTGTTCCAAGGATTCCCCCCCCTCCCGCGACGTGGATTCGCGGGTGCGTAGAGACGGGGAGAAATGTCTCTCTCTTTCTCTCCTCTTTTTATCTCTCTCTCTCTTTCTCTCCTCCCCTCTTTCTATCTCTCTGTCTCTCCCTCTCCTCCTCTCTCTCTCTCTCTCTCTCAGAGTAGGAGGTGGCGGGTTTTTTTTGTATAGCCATCCTTCCCTCGACTAGGCTGGAAAAAAACATATCTAAAATGATCTTTTCTATCTCTCTGTCTCTCTCTCTCTTTCTCTTCTCCCCTTTCTATCTCTCTGTCTCTCCCTCTCCTCCTCTATCTCAGAGTAGGAGATGACGGGTTTTTTTTGGTATAGCCCTCCTTCCCTCGAATAGGCTGGAAAAAATACATATCTAAAATGATATTTCTTGCTCCGAATGAAACATACATAGCCCTTAGCTTTTATTTCTACGATCAAGGACTTAAATAAATAGTACAACTTTTTTATTTAGCGAGTATATTCTTAAGATTATGATGATACATACATATAAATTCTCTTTCCCTCATAGTCTTTCACTTGATGCATACAAAAAATATCTTTCTCTAAAGTCTTGTCTAAACATGTTAGAACACTTCACCACTTGAACAGTTCGTACTCGCCTTCACCCAGATTATTATGATACATACTTCCCTCATAGTCTTTCACTTGATGGGTACAAAAATATCTTTCTCTAAAGTCTTGTCTAAACATGTTAGAACACTTCACCACTTGAACAGTTCGTACTCGCCTTCACCCAGATATATCAGTCCTCCCGTGAAGCGTTAAAGCGGCTCCTGTAGCGCGCACCAAAGTTTTTACCCGGTAGATGCACTTTGCCCACATAGTCTAGCGTTATGATGTTCGGTTCGTCCTCATCCTCATTGATCTCTTCGTCTCCTTCTAGGCGGCGAACGTTGTACGTACGAAACTTTTCAAGTTCAGAGACGTGCTTGACCCGATCGAGTTCCTCACGCTCGATTCGGTGCAACTCGACGCACAAAGCGTTTTTCTCCTCCTCCGGTGACTCCTCCTCGGCCCAAGCTGTAGAACTACGTTCACCGGACTGACTCGATTCCTGGAGAATTTGCGGCTCATCCTCGGGAAAGCTGTAGAACCGCGTTCGATGGACCGACTCGATTCCCGGAGAATTAGCGGGTCGTCTCCTTCCTTAAGATTGTAGACCGGGCAAGCAGTAGAACAGCGTTCGACAGACTGACTCGATTCCCACATTCCGGGATTATGGCATCCGAGCCAGTGCACGGAAGAATCACAGCACTCGCTGTAACCTTTGTCGGTCCGCGCGATATGGTATTCTAAACCGCCGTTCGAAATCTTAATATCGCTCATGTCCTCCAGACGGTAACCCAACTGCCTAAACATGTTGAATGAGATACGTCTCCCCGCCTCGCGTCCGCTTTATACGCTCGGGATGGAGGAGGGAGAACGCGCCCTCCCCTCCTTCTACACTATATCCTTCGCCTCGATCCACGAATTGTGATACGAGTCGAACCCTAACCATTTGACGTATACTCTATTTCCAGAACGTCTGATTATCTTCTCTACGAGGTAAACATCTGGATACGAGGTCTTTCTAAGCTCCTTACCGTAGAAACCTCCCGTGATAGGATTACCTTTCATATCTTCAAGTAGGAAGGTCCTGGGATTAGTCTCGACGACGTTACGTATTTTAAACAGTTCGGTCGACCAGTTGGCGGTACAACCCTTTTCGAAAACGTCCTTATACTTGCTGATACGAACTATATCACCAACTTTAAAAATGTTCGGCGTGGAATCTAACATCTTGAAACGTTTATAGACGGTATGTAAAAGTCTATCGTCCTTGACGTCTATAGGTCTCATCTTTATGGTCGAGTGTACTGTACGGTTGTATTCGTCCAGTAAGGAATCGATCATATCGATCCATCGATATGAACCTTTAGCCGTGAACCTCCTCCACATCATGTTCTTGAGAGTTCGATTGAATCGTTCCACGACGCTAGCCTTGACGTTGCTGTATGTAGAATAATGATTGATTCTCTTTCTCTTCATGAGCGTTTTGAATTCCGGGTTGTAAAACTCTGTACCATTATCCGTTTGGAGATGACGTACGCAAGGTAAACCCACCTTGTCGAGGAGGAGAGCCATTGCGGCGCTGACGTTCTTACCCGTCTTAGTCTTGACGGGTGCGGCCCAAGCCCTCTTGGAATACACGTCGATGACGGTGAGAAGGTACTTTAAGCCCTTATTCGATCCAGAGTAGGGTATCATCTCCACCAGATCGGCCTGAAGGAGCTCGTTCAAGCCTCGTACGCTAACGTGTCTTCGAGGAAACCGTCGTCTTGCCGGACTATGAAGTTCACGCGCAATCTCCCACTTGACGCCGGACATGATTGTGATAAAGTACAGAAGAGATGTACGTCTTTATACGATGATTCCCGCCTCGCGTAATTCCTCAATGATAGAAACGATCTCGTTATGGTGAGCGGAATGACCAGCCTCGGTAGATGCGCGCAAGAGTCGTAATCGATCGACCAATTCGTTAGGATCGTCCCAATAGGTATAATCGACCCCTCTTCCTGTCTCCATCTTGTATAAACCTTCACCCTCTAGCTCCTCAAACATAGGTTTGATGATTAACGAATACTTTGATCCGGCTCGCATCTTGATACGAGCGTACGGTTCGTTTCTCAACCGATGCGCGTTCGTTTCTTCAAGCATAGACTTGTATACTTTCAGATCCTCCTTAGTATAATGGGCAGGTGCTCTTCTGAAAAGTAATTCTAATAGTCCTCGAGTATACGGTACCGTCTTATTGTTAAGGAGTATTGTACCGTCTCTCCCGTTGAATACGATATGGCTATCTCCGAGCTTGGTAGAGTCACCTTCATGACGGACTCCGTAGGTCTTATCGGAATGCGCGTGAGATGAATAAAGATAAGTATCCAATAGATGGTTGTTTTCCAATCTCTCAGGTAAGGCTTCCGTCTCCTCAGGTTCCGCGAGCGCCTTCACCATCCTGTTTAGAGGATCTGTGATAGGTTTGAACGTTTCATTCGCGACGTGCTCAGACTCGTGCCGGGCATCACGTAGTTGTTTATACTTTCGTTTAATAATCTTACTAGCTTTTATTATATCCTCCGCGACCTTCGTCGTCATGATGTAAGGTGTGAATGTCTCTTACCGTGAAGAAACGGTTCATTATATCTAAACGTAAGTAAAACCTAATTCTACGTGTAAAATCTGAGACGTTGTCGGCGTTTTTCTATCATTAAAGATATAGAGTCATCTTTGGACACCTCGAAAGGTGGATCGTCGATAATTTTAAGATTCAACAAGCAAATAATATCTTTCAAGTTCATGACCATCGTTGAAACGATGCTCGCCCTCTTGAACTTATAGCCACGTTCACCCGTTAGAGTCAATTCGAAATGTCTCGCATCCTTCCGCATAGGTTTCGAATCCAAGTAGATGTAGATGAAACTACGATTAACCGTAGAGTCTACATAAGCTTTAGGTGCGGCGTCTGAAGGTAATGAGGGCATACCTATGTTTCGCAAAACTACACCGTCTGCATCGTAAAGCTTGTTGTCATCCGGTCCTCTTAAGCGTAGTACACCTCCGCTATAAAATCGTTGTAAATGGTTCGATGCATCTCGAAAGCTTCTTCTAGGCTTAGCAGCTTTGAACTTAAAGCGTCAAGCGTCGTTCTATTTTCGTCGAGACGATCTTGAGCCAGTTTCCGCACCTCCTCCACCCATTGACGAGCACTCTTCTCAAAGTTGACGTATTTTATTCGATCCTTCTCCAAATCCTCGATCAGCGATTCCATCTGTCCTTTGATGAGGTCCTTGGCGGTGTTGAGAGCGATTATCTGTTCGTTACTATGCCTCGCATCCATCCTATCGACGTAAGACTTGTTACAGACATCCTTAGATGTGACGGGCGACTCGACGTTGACGATCCTTTTCGATCTAGCGTCGTAATACCCTTGAGAGTTTAGAGTTAGATTTCCCTCTGACTCGATGAGAGATCTATATTTGTAGAGACTATGACCGAATTTAGATATGGACGACATGATGTCTTACCGTGTACTGAATATACGTTCTTGTTAATCGTGCAAGATAAAGGTATCGAACCTGTAGTGATATCGTCCTTTATCGATCTCATGATCTTTGCTCACCACTAGAAAATCGTACTTGTTTTCTTTCCAACACAGTGAGCACACCTCCTTAAATTTTTGGAAAGTCATATCTGTGTTCACGTGATCGTCGTAGACGTGTCTCAGATTCGTATCGTCCATCCTGAATAGGATGAGAAGATTAGCGTTATCTCTCAACATCTGTTTCGGGATGCGTGAGTACGTCTGACAGAGATAGAAACAGTCTATAGACTTATGTCTACCCATACTGAAATAAGCCTGTATATGAAACTGTTTATCGCAAGCGACGTCGTCGAAAATGAATACAGAGTCGGGTTCAGCCTCGGACGGTGGGATAATTTCCGCGTTGTCGGAATAAGGGAAATAGCCCATGCCTTCAACGAGTGAGAGGACCTTCAATAAACGTTGATACTTGGGCTGGTACAGCGATTTAGAGTAAACGTACACGTTCTTGAAGCGTAGGCCGTTAGGCTCCTCCAACAGACTGATCATGGTGTTGGTTTTACCGCAATTCGAAGGTCCACAGATGATGCAGCGGATAGTATCGGGTAACAACGTACCGTGTCTCTGAGGTAAAGCTCCGCCCTCATCGTGATCGTTGTTGTGAACAGTTAAAGCATCTGTCTATTTCTCGAGCCGCATGTTGACTACTACTTCATCTATATAATGCGCGCACCTATATAAATGCTAATCAGTACGTGTCATGAGACGAAGAAGAGGGGAGGATTGTTAGATAAGATAATCAATAATCTACCGTTTGAAGCGCATATACCTGGATACCAGTACTGCGGACCGGGAACAAAGTTGGAAAAACGATTGAAACGGGGTGATCCTGGAATAAACGAGTTAGATCGACACTGTATCGCATACTCCAAGGTGAAAGATCTTGCAGGACGTCATACTGCAGATCGTGAACTTATCGAGAAATCGTGGAAAAGATTACTCGCGCCTGACTCAAAGTTGGGTGAGAAAGCCGCCGCGTGGGCAGTCACCAACGCGATGAAAGCTAAAGTCAAGATGGGTTCAGGTCTAAAGAAGAAGAAGAAGACTCAACGTCGTCAACGGCGTCCTACTACTACTAGTCGCCGTAAGAAGAAGGGTGGAATTCTACCTATACTACCTTTGATCGCAGCGCTTGGAGCCGTCGCTGGAGGAGCTGCAGGAATCACGAAGGCAGTACAAAGTGCTAAGGCGAATACGAAACAATTGAACGAGGCTCAGAACATAATCGTACGCTCGAAGCTATCGCCATGGGGAAAGGCATGTATCTACGACCTTACCCGAAAATAAAATGACTACCTATACGTGCCCTTACTGAAACGTATCTGCGCAAGTACGCTGCCGAGTTAAAAATCCCCTTCTTTAGAGGAGTATTTGCGAGAGATGCTTTACCTAGCGGTACTCCTTGGAAGATAGAGAACGCCATCTTCAATCTTGATGATGATAGCGGTAAGGGTACGCATTGGGTGGCGTATAAGAAAAACGGCGGACGGGTCGATTATTTCGATAGTTTCGGTGATCTAAGGCCGCCGCTCGAACTTGTTCGTTATCTCGGAGGAATACCCATCACCTATAATCATACTCGGTATCAAGAGTATGGTACCGTTTTATGCGGTCATCTTTGTTTAGCCTTCCTTAAATATTTGCGCTGACGTTCGAACTTAGTAAATAAGTCTATGACGCTTACACTGACAGGTCAGAGTTCGAATCTGACAGAGAACTACTTCCCGCATATCCTGCTCGGAGAAGAGAATCGTGAAGAAGAATGGTTCATCGGACTGATCAATCTGGCCACGTTCAATTCCATACCGAACATTGACGAGCGTAATAATAAATTTTATTGCGACGGTAAAGAGTATACAGTCCCTCCGGGCACCTATGAACTTGAGGCGTTGGATCGATTCTTGCGAAGGGAAGTCCCGAGTAACGTAAAGCTCTCGATTATCGGTGACCCTAGCACTTTAAAGAGCTATATCACTTGCAATAAACCTATCGACTTTACCCGACCTGGCACGTTTGCATCCTTGCTAGGGTTCGACTCGGTCATACTTCCTGCAGGGAAGACGCACATATCTACCAATACTGTGAATATTCTTCATGTGAATGATATCCGCGTAGAATGCAGTCTCGCTAGCGGAGCTTACGTCAACGGAGAACCGAGTCATACCTTGCACGAGTTCAGCGTGACCGTCCCGCCAGGCTATAAGATAGTGGAAGCGCCTAACAATATCATTTACCTTCCGGTAACGAAGCGAGTAATAGAGTCTATCGCGGTACGACTTGTTGACGAACGAGGTGATATCATCAACTTTAGGGACGAGACGATATCACTACGTCTGCATCTGAAACGAGTCGGTGGGGATGGGACTCGTACTAGATAAAACAAGACGGCGATGTCTTCCTCGAAACATTGAGAGAAGGACAGTGAAAGTGTTAACACCTGCCAATAAACTCTATTTAAGGCGTCTAGGTTACTCGTTACGAAAATAATGGATGACACCGCGGATATTCTGAACATTGGGGTGTCTGCCGCTTTCGATACGGCCTTGAGCAGTTTCCAGTATCATTCCTACGCCTCGTATATTCCCGGCCATTAGCTAACGGGAACGAGCTTAGGATATCTATCCAACAAGAAGGGTTATGCACACTACCGCACCGCTCTCTGCTGCATATCAAAGGACGACTACTTTTGAATACGGGAGAACCTTGAAGTACTTCGAGGATTGTTAATAACGGAATACTGCATCTATTCTCAAGAATCGCCTATGAGATCAACGGCGTTGAGATTGATCAATCGAGAGATGTAGGTATTTCGACTCAGCTTAAAAACTATCTATCTATAAGGAATGGTTGGCAGACTCATCTTTCAAACGCCGGTTGGAGGTTTGAAGGAGTTCACGTACACGCTGAAACAGGCATCTTTGACGTATGCATCCCTTTACGTCTCATACTAGTATTCGTTGAAGATTATTCCCGAATACTGATCAATGCGAAACAAGAGCTGGTGCTAGTTCGTTCGACCGGTGACAACAACGCTTTACAAAGAGCCCCACCTCCTGCTGTAGAGACGCCCTCTAGGATCGAGTTAAGTAAAATATCTTGGCTTGTACCGCATATAAAGACTGACGATATCAATCGTCTCAACCTGCTTAATTTCATCAAGAGCGGGAGGATCATCGAGCTACCTTTCCGTACTTGGGAATTGTTCGAGTACCCTAACGTACCCACCTCTAATCAGCATGATTGGACCGTGAAAACGTCAACTTTGCTGGAAAAACCTCGTTACGTTGTTTTCGCGCTTCAGACCGGACGGAACAATACGACGGTTGCAGATAGAAGTATTTTTGATCATTGTAATTTACGTAATGCTAAACTCTATCTAAATTCAAACATGTACCCTTATGAGGATATGAACTTGAACTTTAGACAAGATTCCTTCTCGAAATTATACAAGGGTGCTAGTTGAGGGTTTATTAACCGTGACAGATTTTTGATTGCGCTGAAATGATAATTTTCCGTCCCATGTACTTTTATCATGAATAAATGAACATGTCTAGCACACTCATTAGCACTGACATGCACGGGAACGATCACTAACTTTTTAGAGTTGTCTGCAGTGTCCACATAAGAATCACTACCTTCGTGTTTTGCAGTGTACACATTAAAAGATATATCGTTAAGCCTTTCGAAGCGTTCAATATATCTCATTTCGAACGGAAGCGGGATCCCATCTAGATTCAACACGTTACGAAAATTAGGATAAGACGATAAACGCTGAGCTCCCCCTGTCGGCTCAAAGAGGCATGCCAATACGGATACAGGGAAGCAAAGTCCTTCTTCAGCTTGAACATTTATCAACGCTCTACGTCTGGCTATAGTTTCAGGGATTTGAATGTGGACGCCGATCGAGAAAGTCGAGTTTTTCGAGAAATTTACTCTCATTTCCAACGTGCCGTTGTATATCCACCCTGAGTCTCTAGAAACGAAGCCCTCAATCTGAGCAAGGAGTGGGAAGACCACGTTATTCTCGTATATCTCCTCCAAGTTTATTAGGTTAAATATATTGTATAGAGAAGAATTGAAATAACCCTTTTCAATTCTACCATCAGTAGGATGCTTAAACTCGCAAATGAGGCTACAATTTACCTTTATCGGGCCGTTCGCGTTTGATTCTTTTTCTACAGTCTTTACATAAATATCTCCGCACGCAACGAGAAACTGTACGGGATCCTTATAGGGTAACTCATTGCTGATTGAGTATGTCTTTATACGTCGAGCGTATGCTTGTTCAATAAGTTTAATAGATAGTCCTAGCGGCTCCAGGTAAAGCCTAAACTGAGTAAATCCTGTACCTAAGTTTCGTGATAAGGTCAAAAGTCTTTGGATCTGTACGTCTATATTGTCATGGTCCGATATCAGTACGCTCGAGGTCTTAATTCGACCAGGTATATGCTCAATGTAAGCATTATACAACTTCCCTTCACGAAGCGTAACGTCATGTTTCAAGTATCTAATTAAAAGTTGTTCATTAGCGTCTAGATCCGCGAGAGTATACACCCTATTCTTATTAGTTTGCCGAGATACAATGATAGGAGGTGACAAACGCAATCGTTTTGTCGGTGGTTCTGTCATGTTTGGGTGCACTATGCTCTAAAAAGGCCCTACTCTCCCCTCAGTATTATCTTCTTCATTTCGGGTCAACTTGCTCTATGATCTCTTCGAGCGGCTCTGAGACAGCTATAAAAACAAACAGGGACGTCTAGTTAGCCGTTCATGAAGCCATGATATACAAACATTGAAGCTAATTATGTGTGTGTGTGTGTGTGTGTGTGTGTTTAATTCGGGATATATACGCATTTAAAGGTAAGAGCGAGTTGTCCCCTATAAATATAACACTTTTCTTATATTTAAAAATAATAGCGTAATTAGTTCATAAGCGTATAACTCGAACGGGTAGTAAGACGTGATGCTAGGAACTGAATACCTCTAATTAGATTAACTAAAATCATATTAAATGTATGACTCGAAAATACATTTTTTTAATGCTAACATTGATAATGTTTAGCGCTATCATTCAGTCTGACTGAGATTTGAACGAATCAATGAGATACGATTCTACTTCATGCAAAAGCGAGTACACTTCTTATAAATATAACCCTTTTCTTATATCTAAAAATATTAGCGTAATTAGTTCATAAGCGTATAACTCGAACGGGTAGTAAGACGTGATGCTAGGAACTGAATACCTCTAATTAGATTAACTAAAATCATATTAAATGTATGACTCGAAAATACATTTTTTTAATGCTAACATTGATAATGTTTAGCGCTATCATTCAGCCTGACTGAGATTTGAACGAATCAATGAGAATGAGTAGACTATTATGTTGAAAATACTTTTTTATGCTAACATTGATAATGTTTAGCATTATCATTCAGCATGACTGAGATTTGAACGAATCAATGAGGATGAGTAGACTATTATCTTACTACCCGTTCGGTTTATACGCTAATGTGTAATGGTGAGATGAAATGAAGGATCTACAGTTTAACGTGGAATCCGAACCACGGTGGTGGTCTGGCATTCCCCCACATTCACAAGATATCCTGAAGGAAGGTTTTTTGGGAAAATATGTGTTATTACTTGTAAAATCACAGAAATTAGAGGAAGTGAACCCACATTTGCGTAGAGGGAAAGTTGAAAAAACCCATACTCTGTACATCCTAACTGAAAAAAACATATTTCGATTGATTTGATTAATCTTAGAAATGGTTGTAATAAACATACATTCGAAGTTTATTAGTGCCGGCTTACTGTTTTTGGAAATGCCCTGGTAGACTAGGAGTAAGTCGGCTTTGGAGAGCTACTTCAGCTGAGCGTCGGTAAGTAGTGAAAATCGAGCCGGTAACCACACGTTATATTTGTTCTCCAACAATGCGAGAACTCTATGCCCGTATCTAGTCGTCACACCTTTTATATTAGTGATATAATAACCATGGCCTATCTCTAAATCTGTCAGCTTCCTTGACACTATCTCACTCGAACCGATTGCTGACAAAAGCGCTGATGAGTATTCACTAGACATTCTTGATGTTGTTTAGAATATAAAGATTTAAAAGATAATGGATTCTACTTAAAGGGGTAACTCAATATATAGAAGTAAACTACTCCTCTCTTCAGGAGGCGGCGCAAAAAAGGGTTTGAATTCACTTAGCTCCTCCCTCGAGTCATTTACTAAAGTCCCCTCTTGTTAAATTCTCACAGACCATTTCCTTTCAAAATGAATCTGAGACACAGATGTTAACTTCCTGAGACGTTCAAAAGCAAAACAGATGTTAACTTCCTGAGTTAAAGCGCTCTCTCGGTTAGGGGAGCAGAGCCGAGCGACTAATTCGCAGGAAAACATTTTTCACTTGTCACCCGCCGAGTAGGGAAAGAACAAGAGGGTACTGAGCTGGCAGGAAACCGTTCTTCATTTGTCACCCCCGGAAAGAAGGACCTTTTTCTCAACTCGGGTTTAGAGAAGCCTGAATCATAACACTAGGATTAAAGGTTAACCCTTTTTGGTTCATGGGAAATCTTAACCTCATTATAACAAGATTCTTTATCTCAACCAATCATACCAGCCTTTCTCTAATGTCCCGCCTCCTTCTCCCCCGTCTCTACGCACCCGCGAATCCACGTCGCGGGAGGGGGGAATCCCTGGAACACGCGAGCCAACGGTGCGGGAGGGAAAGGGGTGAGGGGAGGGGGGACTTCCGTTCTGATAGTTGATATTCTGTCTTACTTATGTATACGTCAAGTCATGTCAGCTGTCACTTTTGAAAGATATTTCAAATACACATAAAATAACTCGAATAATATAGTGAAATTTAATCAATGTTGATCTAAAAAAGATATGTTTGTACTTTTTAAGAGTTTTCCATGCCAAAATCTAGTAAGTTCTAATATGATCCCCTCAACTCAAAGTGTTAGTTGAGATTCATTAGCCCCCTCCCCCCTTTACTAGCTACTCCTAATGGAACAAATAATATGATCTTAAATGTATGTGTGTGCTCTTAGTGCCAACTTGACTATCCGAAACTTATACTAAAGACATAAAAAGTGAGGGGTGTGAACGCCCTTCCCGCTGCGACATTGCCAGAGCTTATTTAGATATCTTGAGGCTGAGGCTATTCAAAAATGCACGGTTATAAACAAAAAAAAGTTTTAAAAAAATATCTTATAATTCAACCTTGTTGTTTTTTAATTATTTTAGTAACATATCTGGGCATCTTTTATAATTCTTATGGAATTTTCAAACCATGCTAAAAATAGTTATTGAAATATTTTCGTTAAAATGTTTCCATTTCAATGCATTTTAAATGGGAAAACAAAAATTATAAATAAATATATTTATTTTCTTTATACAATTAAGATATAGTGTTTGTTTATAACATATTTTTAATGAATAATTTCTTTTTCTTTTTAGACGTATTTTTAAATTTGGGTTGGCTTCAATAATCCCGACGATATTGAGCTCTAACGACTCGCAAGTCGAAAATTTAGTAAGAATACATAGTTATAAATCCAACTTTTCCTTCTACAAATAGTTATCTTAGTTGATAATAGGTGACTACTGTACATGCCCCCTCGGTACAGCCCTCAGGCTATATTTGTGACGCGTTGTTATTGCTAACAGTTGAGGAATTTGTAAACATCCTAACAAGTGAACATATAGTCCGTATTTGTGTATGAAGGGTGATATCTGAGTATGAAAAAACTATAGACCATTTTCTATAGGAAGGGATAGTACGTGTCCCCCCGAATCGATTTTCGAGAATGGATGATTGGTGATGAATTGTCGATGATCGAGAGGGTTTAAAACACGGATATTACAAAAATATATATATACTAATTGGTTATTAATTATCAGGAAGCCCTCCCACCTACAGCGCCTGCAACATCCCTTAATATCGAAAACTGTATATATTTTAAAAAAAAGTTCCTATGTGCTATGATTGGTAATTGGTGATCGATGATCGATCGGCGCACGGGGGAGTGAATAAAACACGGATATAATAAAATATATATTTATTCGACGTAACTAAAAAATCCCTTGATATCGAAAAAGGCCCGTCCCTCGACTCAAAACACTTTATCCCCTTTCCCTACAACCGTCATCCCTTATAGTTATCCCTTCATACCAAAAACGGCCTATTGTATCTCGATGTTGTTGTTCTTGGGGATGGACAAGCAACATCCCTGGCGAGAACTAACTACATCTCTTCATATTAAAAAAAACTGTCTATATTTAAAAATAAGTTCCTTCCCCCCTTTGATTGGTAATTGGTGATCGATGATCGATCGGCGCACGGGGGAGTGAATAGAACACGGATATTATAAAATATATATTTATTCGACGTAACTAAAAAATAATCCGTTCATATGAAAACCGGTCTATAGACCTCCAGACGCCTTGGATATGTTGATTTGACCACCTATTCCAATATGACCTTGAACAAGTTTGTACTCGCTCCCCTGCTTTGTAAACATCGTGAACATATAGACCATTTTCTTTTCCCCGAGGGCGTAACCCCCGGTTCAAGCTCTGTCTGCTCCACACCCCTTTATATGTTCCCTGGTGGTAGCGTCTAATAAAACACGGATATTATAAAATATATATTTATTCGACGTAACTAATAAAAAATCCGTTCATATCGAAAACTGTCTATATTTGAAAAAAGTTCCTTCCCCCTATGATTGGTAATTGGAGATCGATGATCGATCGGCGCACGGGGGAGTGAATAAAACACGGATATTATAAAATATATATTTATTCGACGTAACTAAAAAAAAAAATCCGTTCATATGAAAACCGGTCTATAGACCTCCAGACGCCTTGGATATGTTTATTTGACCACCTTTTCCAATATGACCTTGAACAAGTTTGTACTCGCTCCCCGGCTTTGTAAACTTTTTAAAAATGTGTAAATGTTCATCATTAGTTATACAACTCAAGGAGGCCTATAGCAGGGCGGTAAACAAAATAATTATGGTAATCTAAGTTTAGTCTTCCTGATGGGTGTGCTGGGAAAATTGGTACTTATAATTTCTCAATGTCTTGTGTTAGTATTAAACAATTGTATCTATCACTACTCATACAATAATTTAACTACACTAATGGAGTAGGATAAGGAGAGTTATATTTAAAAAAATCTAGAGCATTTACCTCTTATTATAAAACATGCCTAGTTAACAGAGCATAGTCAAACCTTGAACTAACAGATTGATAATATAAGACAATTATTATATTATTAGTTATGCTCATTGGTGATGTGCACGGATGTTTACACGATAGCACTGATCTATCATTTGAAGATGAATAGACAACAAAGCGTCCCTTGCTGATGCGGCGTATATGAGGATTTAGGTTTCAATTATAAATGATACAACAAAGTGAATTTCATTATTACATTTGTTTATAACCGTTTATTTTCTATATCATTATTGGCTTTCACGTTATTGTACAACATAATGGCACAAATTATTTCATATTGTGTGTTATGGCTTTGAAGATAATTTTCAAAAAATAGGTTTTGAGTAAATTAACCTTAAGTATCTTTTCCTTTAAATACAAACACACATCTTGTTAATCACATTAATCCGTCTTTAAATAAATATACATTTTAGACCAAATTTTTCAACTAAATTTAACCAAATTTAAATATCCAAAAATGTATTATTTGTAAACTATTCTAAAATTATTTATTATATGTAAAAATTAAAACGTATTCTTATTTATCATGAAAATCTATTCCTATATTCCTATTTTGAAGTCAATTTTTAAAGTCATTTTAAAAACAATTCAAATTGTCTATTTGTATTAAGTAAACTACCCTAAATACATTCATAACGTAAAATGTCTCCAGATATCAATTTATAACACACTCTTTAAAGCCATATCTTAAAATATTCATATTTAATAAAAACGGTTTTCAATAAATAGCCCAAAACTGAATTCAATAAAAAAACAAAAACAAGTATACATCTTTATTTGTCATGTCCATATAAAACACTCACCAAATATACATTTCAAGAAAAATCTTTAAAACAATTTTCAAAACAATTTGAATTTTCAAAAGTAAACTACTGTTTATTGTATTTACCTGGACAACACAACGGTTAATAAGAAGTAGCCCTTGCTCTTACAAGTTTGAATATCTATAGTATTATTTATCGCGTGGAAGGAGGGGTTCAATTCCCGAAACGGTTTAAACCACTATTAACAAATCCAAATTCCCAACAAAGTTAATCTATAAAATAATTTAAATTTGTCACTAAACACTCACAAAAAAAAAATCCGCTCTCTCATTAATGCCCTGTGTTCAGCACTAGTGTCTGTATGTATGTATAGCAAGTGACTTGGCGTATTAATACATGAGATTTAATCTAGGAAGTTCTTCTAGCTGTCAGATATGTATATACAAATACACACATGATGAGATTAATTAAAACAGTTTACGTAAAAAAAAAACCTAATTTGATGTGTTAACTACTCATACTAGGACAGCATCAATACACACACACACACACACACACCACTAATTAACGTTTAAAAAGATCTGGGTGATTCATCTATCCTTGTAGAGTTATCATTTGCGTGGAAGGAGATTCAAACCCCAATCTCCTCAACAACGACAGTCTGGTCTACTGTGCGATGTACATAGAATTATACACACTATTTGTCAGCGAGTAACATCCAAATGGTACAATCAATAAACTTATATAGTAAATAGTGTAGGGTAACATATGCGTTGCTATTTATTCTGTGCCATCTACTCAGGAAAATTGGTACTTGTTTTAACCAGTACATATAACATATATGAACAATGTTGGCTATCACTATACTATAGGGGTAGAATAATTAAAGGTAAGTTTACCCACAGTTGGGTGAAGAGAAAACGTGCTATACACATTTCAACACTCGTTGATTACCTGTCAAGGGTGTCCTGGAATTTAATGCTCGAAACTATATTTTGTTGACATACAAATTATCCACTTAAATCTATAGTCTGAAGGTTGAAATCCTTCCAATCAAAAAACCTCTAACCAACTCCAATCTAAATAACCAAAATAAATACAACAAAAGTGGAATCTATAAACTAACTTGTGAATGTAATGCTACATACATACGAAATATTGGAGGGGCACTTTCTATGCGTTATACTGAGCACTTAAGTGACTTTAAATAGAATAGAATAAAATATAAATTGTCTGAATACCTGAAAACCTCAGCTCATCAACCAACACCCATTAACAAATGCATGACACTTTTTCAACCTTCCACCAAAGGTCCTAAAATGAGTTTCGCTGAAAACCTCCATATTTATAATGCTACTCTTCATCACAATATTATTTTTAACGAACAAACAAGTTTCAAGAACCAATCCCTTATCAATATAATCAAGAACCTCCCACAATATGCGAAAATCAAAAACTCAAATAAGTCCCATCCTAAAAACCCGGCCCTCCTACCATCGTAGTTTAGACCTGTTTGGGCCAGTTTAAAGAAGATAAGAGCCTACATTTATTCTCCCTTTGTACTATATTTTCATTCTAAACAAAAACAATTTATTTTATTTTCATTTTTCTTCTATATATATTCAACAGCAAACAACCAAACGACTGACACACTAGCGACATCTCACATATTAACTCTTATCTTTCCCAAAAATGTCTACGTTGGTCACTTGGTATTTTCTAGAACACCAATCACAAAGGTTATAAAATTAACAATTAACTGCACATAAATCTATTGCACTGTGTTAACACCAGGAATAATATCTTAGTCCCAATCTGAAGGAGAGCTTGCTAGTTTGGGTGTTTTTTTCATAATATTCAACTTTTTATATTTATAATTTTCGTCCTCTTATTTTATTTTTACAAATTGATTACCTTTTTTAACACCAGTTTTTTGCTAATGTCTCTGTGTATCCTCAAATTGCTAGTTTGATTTCATCAGAATCTGTTTAGTTTGTTACTTTATCATAACTTAATATTTACTATTATTGTATTGGTTTGTCTCAGACCTGATGATGGCGTAATCGCCAAAACATCTCGTCCCCCAGCCAAGAGTAGAAACCAATTATACAAGAAGATGAATCAAAACCACACAGATAAGGAAATACACATTATTCAAACTTTTCAAACGTCAAATTTTCCTTTTTGTATACGCTTCTTTCATAAAAATCAATTATTTATTTATATGATTTTATATTTATAATATATCATAATTAAGTAATATATAGCATGGATGACACATCTATTGATTTCCATTAAATCTAAAATTAATCTTGTCTCGATAGTTAACACAAGCAAGTTTTTAGAAACCATTTGACTCGAATAACAAGTCTTTAACATTAAATCCTTTACAATCTTTTAATAATTTTGTGAAATAAGTTTTGTATTATGTCTTTAATTTTAATATGTTTCATATAGATTTTATATTGTTAATTTGTTTACATGTGTAAGGTACATGAATAACAACCTAGACAAATATTTTAACCTTTTTATTAATTATCTTTCCATTGTCTCTGTTTAAATATCTTAAACATTACAGAATATGTATTTCTTCTCAACATATGTTCAAACTGTGTACTAGTATATTTAATTATTCAACTAATAAATTCACTACAAATGTCTTATTTTGTAGTGACCGTATGCAAGAGTGTCGCATCCATTATCTAAAATATAGCGTTTGTCATCTCCTGGTGAAAGTGCAAGTTTATTCAAAGAGATACTGTACAATTGATGTTTCTCACTTCTTATCATGGACATATTGGCATAGTGTAAAATCCCCTGCTTTAAACACTTTTTATAATGACCATGCTTAATTTTCTTTTTGAGAGTTGTTTTTGATACGCCTTTACCAACTTTTTTCTCCTCAAGACTCTCCTTTTGAATGGAGTATCTAGAGCATTTACCTATTATTATAACAACATCCCTGGCGAGGATAATCTTGAATTTAGAGGAAGTGAGCCCGCATTTGCGTGGAGGGAGAATGGAAAATCATTTGAGGAAAGCCACCTCAGTTCATCCAACCGAGATTCGAACCTCAATCTCCCCCGTGCTAGGCAGTATACGGATAGAGGTAGTATTGTAACATGTTAGACGTATTGAGAGAGAGAGGGGCTATTGGATCATATACCCTTCCCAGGATCACAATAGTACCCACATTTGGGTGGAGAGAGAGTTTGAAATAATGTAGGGAAAATACCCTCATTTTAATAGAGTTGTGAATGAAAACGATCTATACACATCTCTACGAAAATAGTTAATTATTCCTTGTTCACAAAGGTCGATTTTGATATGAAGATTTGATAAAATAATTTATAACTTTAATTTTCTTCACACGATGATATCAACACTTTTTGAATAACTGTCAAGGTTGTCCTGGAATTTAATGCTCGAAACTGTATTTTGTTGGCATAGTAAATAACATTCACACACACAAATAATATTAGTCACTTAATTCTTAAGCCAAAAATGATAGGAAATGTACCTATATTTGCATGGAGGGAGAATGGAAAGTCCATAGGAAAACCTTCCTTAATAGACTTGGTGCTGATGAAGGAATCTATAATATATAAGTGGCGAGGATATGTTTATCAAATTTATTAAAACTTATAATACTCACAGAATCTCCCAGCGTTCTACATGTCTAGGCTGAATAAAGAGAATTTATCTCATTTTTCCAGATTTGGAAGTGGAAAACGATTAATGAAAATTTACCCCAAAAATAAATAAATTAAATAAAATAACTTGCTGAGGGATCAAATCCAGACCTTCCCATAATCTGTTTCTAAAATGACATGTGCCAAGGGATCCAATGACGGGTGCCACTGACAAGTCGGGTTCGAGACCCCGGACCCGAGATCAAGTGTTTTGAAGCTCGCTGTTTTAATTAATCTCATCATGTGTGTATTTGTATATACATATCTGACAGCTAGAAGAACTTCCTGGATTAAATCTCATGTATTAATACGCCAAGTCACTTGCTATACATACATACAGACACTAGTGCTGAACACAGGGCATTAATGAGAGAGCGGATTTTTTTTTTTGTGAGTGTTTAGTGACAAATTTAAATTATTTTATAGATTAACTTTGTTGGGAATTTGGATTTGTTAATAGTGGTTTAAACCGTTTCGGGAATTGAACCCCTCCTTCCACGCGATAAATAATACTATAGATATTCAAACTTGTAAGAGCAAGGGCTACTTCTTATTAACCGTTGTGTTGTCCAGGTAAATACAATAAACAGTGGTTTACTGTTGAAAATTCAAATTGTTTTGAAAATTGTTTAAAAGATTTTTCTTGAAATGTATATTTGGTGAGTGTTTTATATGGACATGACAAATAAAGATGTATACTTGTTTTGTTTTTTTATTGAATTCAGTTTTGGGCTATTTATTGAAAACTGTTTTTATTAAATATGAATATTTTAAGATATGGCTTTAACGAGTGTGTTATAAATTGATATCTGGAGACATTTTACGTTATAAATGTATTTAGGGGTAGTTTACTTAATACAAATAGACAATTTGAATTGTTTTTAAAATGACTTTAAAAATTGACTTCAAAATAGGAATATAGGAATAGATTTTCATGATAAATAAGAATACGTTTTAATTTTTACATATAATAAATAATTTTAGAATAGTTTACAAATAATACATTTTTGGATATTTAAATTTGGTTAAATTTAGTTGAAAAATTTGGTCTAAAATGTATATTTATTTAAAGACGGATTAATGTGATTAACAAGATGTGTGTTTGTATTTAAAGGAAAAGATACTTAAGGTTAATTTACTCAAAACCTATTTTTTGAAAATTATCTTCAAAGCCATAACACACAATATGAAATAATTTGTGCCATTATGTTGTACAATAACGTGAAAGCCAATAATGATATAGAAAATAAACGGTTATAAACAAATGTAATAATGAAATTCACTTTGTTGTATCATTTATAATTGAAACCTAAATCCTCATATACGCCGCATCAGCAAGGGACGCTTTGTTGTCTATTCATCTTCAGATGATAGATCAGTGCTATCGTGTAAACATCCGTGCTCATCACCAATGAGCATAACTAATAATATAATAATTGTCTTATATTATCAATCTGTTAGTTCAAGGTTTGACTATGCTCTGTTAACTAGGCATGTTTTATAATAAGAGGTAAATGCTCTAGATTTTTTTAAATATAACTCTCCTTATCCTACTCCATTAGTGTAGTTAAATTATTGTATGAGTAGTGATAGATACAATTGTTTAATACTAACACAAGACATTGAGAAATTATAAGTACCAATTTTCCCAGCACACCCATCAGGAAGACTAAACTTAGATTACCATAATTATTTTGTTTACCGCCCTGCTATAGGCCTCCTTGAGTTGTATAACTAATGATGAACATTTACACATTTTTAAAAAGTTTACAAAGCCGGGGAGCGAGTACAAACTTGTTCAAGGTCATATTGGAAAAGGTGGTCAAATAAACATATCCAAGGCGTCTGGAGGTCTATAGACCGGTTTTAATATGAACGGATTTTTTTTTAGTTACGTCGAATAAATATATATTTTATAATATCCGTGTTTTATTCACTCCCCCGTGCGCCGATCGATCATCGATCACCAATTACCAATCATAGGGGGAAGGAACTTTTTTAAAATATAGACAGTTTTCGATATGAACGGATTTTTTATTAGTTACGTCGAATAAATATATATTTTTATAATATCCGTGTTTTATTAGACGCTACCACCAGGGAACATATAAAGGGGTGTGGAGCGGACAGAGCTTGAACCGGGGGTTACGCCCTCGGGGAAAAGAAAATGGTCTATATGTTCACGATGTTTACAAAGCCGGGGAGCGAGTACAAACTTGTTCAAGGTCATATTGGAAAAGGTGGTCAAATAAACATATCCAAGGCGTCTGGAGGTCTATAGACCGGTTTTAATATGAACGGATTTTTTTTTAGTTACGTCGAATAAATATATATTTTATAATATCCGTGTTTTATTCACTCCCCCGTGCGCCGATCGATCATCGATCACCAATTACCAATCATAGGGGGAAGGAACTTTTTTAAAATATAGGCAGTTTTCGATATGAACGGATTTTTTATTAGTTACGTCGAATAAATATATATTTTATAATATCCGTGTTTTATTAGACGCTACCACCAGGGAACATATAAAGGGGTGTGGAGCGGACAGAGCTTGAACCGGGGGTTACGCCCTCGGGGAAAAGAAAATGGTCTATATGTTCACGATGTTTACAAAGCAGGGGAGCGAGTACAAACTTGTTCAAGGTCATATTGGAATAGGTGGTCAAATCAACATATCCAAGGCGTCTGGAGGTCTATAGACCGGTTTTCATATGAACGGATTTTTTTTTAGTTACGTCGAATAAATATATATTTTATAATATCCGTGTTTTATTCACTCCCCCGTGCGCCGATCGATCATCGATCACCAATTACCAATCATAGGGGGGAAGGAACTTATTTTTAAATATAGACAGTTTTTTTTTATATATGAAGAGATGTAGTTAGTTCTCGCCAGGGATGTTGCTTGTCCATCCCCAAGAACATCAACCTCGAGATACAATAGGCCGTTTTTGGTATGAAGGGATAACTATAAGCGATGACGGTTGTAGGGAAAGGGGATAAAGTGTTTTGAGTCGAGGGACGGGCCTTTTTCGATATCAAGGGATTTTTTAGTTACGTCGAATAAATATATATTTTATAATATCCGTGTTTTATTCACTCCCCCATGCGCCGATCGATCATCGATCACCAATTACCAATCATAGGACAAAGGAACTTTTTTTTTTAAATATAGACAGTTTTCGATATTAAGGGATGTTGCAGGCGCTGTAGGTGGGAGGGCTTCCTGATAATTAATCACCAATTAGTATATATATATATTTTTGTAATATCCGTGTTTTAAACCCTCTCGATCATCGACAATTCATCACCAATCATCCATTCTCGAAAATCGATTCGGGGGGACACGTACTATCCCTTCCTATAGAAAATGGTCTATAGTTTTTTCATACTCAGATATCACCCTTCATACACAAATACGGACTATATGTTCACTTGTTAGGATGTTTACAAATTCCTCAACTGTTAGCAATAACAACGCGTCACAAATATAGCCTGAGGGCTGTACCGAGGGGGCATGTACAGTAGTTAGGTGCCATTAGATAATTACCCATTTACAAGCTAGTATCGTTTTGCAAGCTTTGGCTAACATGCTGTATCGGAATTCAGGCGGCAATGGAGGGTTAAGCTAATCTCTGTCACCTTGAGTCAAAGAAACATTAATACAATGTGAATTGGGATAAGAAGGGCCAATGTCCAATTATGAAAATTTGCGTAGTTAAATATAAACATCTTAATATATTCAGTAACCAAAATACTCACAAAGTCTTAACTGCTGTGTGAATAAATATAGTTGGTCCCTACTTACAACAATGAGAGTATTACTCATGTGATACATTATTTTCAAAGAAATAAACACACGCTTCTCCATACACAAAGTTTAATGACATTAGGACTTATTTACATGAGGCAGTAAAACATGTAATATACTTCACTCTTATCCTACATTCTTTCTTGAGTTTTCTCATTCCTGAGCACTACAGGTTGTAACAATAAGTTTTAATATTCAGAGTATATGAAACTACTGTACATTGAATATTTAGTCCACTATTATAATAAATAAAAATAAGCATTCCTGCTCATATCATACATAGTTATTTTAAATAAAATTTGGTCTAAATGTAATTTGGAGAAGTTCCCTGTATGTTTTTATCTACTATATTTATTTCAAGGTCTAGGATTTGACTTTGAAATAAGTTATTTTCCAAAAAATTAATGAACGAACTTTTTTGTACTCAAAGTGTTAATATGTTAAATTTATTTTATTAGCTTGTTAAATGTTATAACTATTAATTTGAATTTGTTGCATTCTCGCAGTTTGTGCGCTATTTTCAGAATAAATGTATCGAATCCCAAACAATAAGTACGCACGATGATTATTTTTATATAATTAATAAAATGTGACTATTTTTGCTTTCGAACAAGATCCAATGGATTGTATAAATTTTGAGGTGGAAAAGTATTAACACAATATTATTTTATATCCTTGTTAATAACAAGTTTGTGAAGCATGGATCAATGGAAGAAAGGGCGCACAAAGAAACTCAAAGATATAATTGATTATTTAATTGCTTGTCGTAAAGGGCAAGTTTTGTTTAATGATATCATATTGCTGGCGCTTAGGCTATCTGTATTTACTAATTTAAGTACAACGGTTGAGTATTGATACTATTTTATTTATTGTAGAAATAATATCAAATTTAAGATACAAATAAATATTTCTATATAACAATGTAGCGATTATTCTGATGTTTCAAGTATTTTTCTTAAAAAGCTCCTAGCTTAAAGTAAATGTTACTAACACTCCGTAACGCACTTATAGTATGTTCAAAATCTCTTGTGCCTTGGCCGAGTTCGTATCACGCTAGTACTAAGTAATTTCAACCTTACAGGGAATCTAACTAGCAAAGTTATTAGAGCTGATTAATTTACGCAATCATTGCTCAGTCATTGCGCTTTAGCATTCTTGACTACAACATGGAGTCGATGATAAGTAAAATATATTTAAAACCATTAAAGTTAATGAACTTTGGTGTTCCCAATGCCACAAAGTAAGTAAGTAAGTAGTTGTTACCCAACAGGTTCTTGAGTATAGTGGTCAGATTTACTGACTTCAGGTCCCGAAGTCCCGGGTTCGATCCCCACTTCATTCAATTCTGTCTGCGAAGCAGTGGGCCTGAAACGGAACTAAAATCAACCTCGTGAGGACAAATTAGGAGCTACTTGAATGAATAAGTAGCGCTTCAGTCTAGAAAACTGAGATAGAAGGCTGGAGGGTTCGTTGTGCTGACCAAATGACACCCTCAACCCGAAAATGTTGGCACTATCTTCGCCAACATACGGCAGCCTCTCGATTGGTATAGCCTGCTTGCAGGCTGACACCATGGAGATATTACTAAAGTTAAAATCTACCAATAGGATGAAAAAATATTCCCATAAAACTTTATTTCTGGAAAATTGTGTAAATCCTATAATGTTTGAAAACTGTAAGCACCGTATTAAATAACAGATACCCACTTCAATGGCCAAGTGGTCTAATGCGTCACTCCAGTAGTAAATTGGCCTGCTGATAGTGGAGCGCTTGGTGTTCAAATCCTGGTCAGGTCTACTGAGGGTAATTTTTCCTAAATTGTTTCCCCATCTCCCAAAATAAAAATGCTGGTAGATAACCTCTCAAATGCTTCCTTCCTCATTACTTCCCAATTATATTATTGTATATGCGTATAATATGAACAGGTATTATGACGCGGTGATATCAGTAATAAAAATAACATATATTTATAGTCAAAATTATTCTAGTCTTCGAAATGAAACTGCTTTTTAAATATTTTATTGCCTCTTTAACCTTTAAAGATTAAAAATTAATCAAAGCACAGTGGCAAAATTTAGCACGTTAAATTTTAGTTATTTTTATTTTACCTGCTTAATAATAAACTCAAATAAATGGTACGACAAAATCGTAAGCTAAATACTCTCTCGTATAGGCTATTTAATATAGTTAGTGACAAAACCTTTAAAAATGAGTTATCTTTAATTTTACCTTAAATAATGTTTTCTCTGATAAATAAGTATACAGTATTATTTATCACTACCCTTCCCAGATATTTATTTGAAAAAAAAATAGTTCAAGACTTTTTTTAAAAGGTGATTTATAAAGAAATGACCTGAGTTCGTTTCTACTCTGCTCAATAACATGAGACCCGGCTGCTATGCCTTGTAGCTATGGCCCCAGGGTTTATATTGCAAGGGGACCATCCTTAAATTACGTAAGGCTTTTTTTTACATGATTTTAGATCCTCCCTCCCTCTCGTAAGCTCCCTCCCACCTCTCTAGCTTACGTAATTTTTAAAGATTTGGTAAGTAATGTTATTTTAATCGTTTAGTTATTTTTAGATATGAAGATGAGTAATATCCCACCTTGGTGGCCACATGGTCTAAGGCGTTACTCTCGCAATAGACTAGTCTGCCGATGACTGGGAGATCGTGGCTCAATCATGATCGGGTGATATTTTCTAAATATTTTCCCACTCTCTCTCCACACGAATGCAGGTACCCTTCCTCTAAATTGAAACGTATTCATCACTAACCCACTGGCGTAATTAGATTATACCTAAACAAGCAGAATTAATGAAGGAAATGTACCCACACTTGCATGGGAAAGTAGAAGGAAAAGATTGAAAAGATCTCCCCAAAATACCCTTGGCAGGGATTTGAACCCCCAGAGGAAAGAATCTAGCTGGCTAGGATGGTTAAGCTAATTTTACTGCTTGAGAGTATGGTTGCATCTTGACGTTTTATCTCCCCACGTTTAGCCCAACTTGGTCGCCTACACACTTTACGGTTCTGCATTACACTTCTTATCTCTATCAGTTCTAAGAAAAGTCTGTTTGCGGCCTCGGCTGATTACTGGTCAGCCAGCCTCCTACTTGTTCAAACAAACCAGTTATTCTGCCAACCTGGTGGCTGGAATCCACCAGTTTGTATAACGTTAGCAACACCATCTATTTTGAGAGCTGAAAGCTCAACACACCGCCAGAGAGGGTAGGCAGGGCCTTAAGATGTTGATAGTTAATTACGAATAATTTTCATAACTCGACATTGACCCTTCTTATCCCAATGAACATGGTATTAATGTTTCTTTGACTCAAGGTCGCAGAGATTAGCTTAACCCTCCATTGCCACCTGAATTCCGATAGAGCAGGTTAGCCAACGCTTGCAAAACGATACTAGCTTGTAAATGGGTAATTATCATACTAACAGCACCTATTATCAACTAAGATAACTATTTGTTGAAGGAAAAGTTAGATCTATAACTATGTATTCTTACTAAAGTGTCGACTTGCGAGTCATTAGAGCTCAATATCGTCGTGATTATTGAAGCCAACCCAAATTTAAAAATATGTTTAAAAATAAAAATAAATTATTCATTAAATAATATGTTATAAACAAACACTCTAGCATAATTGTACAAAGAAAATTAATATATTTATTAATAATTTTTGTTTTCCCATTTAAAAAGCATTGAAATGGAAACATTTTAACGAAAATATTTCAATAACTATTTTTAGCATGGTTTGAAAATTCTATAAGAATAATAAAAGATGCCCAGATATGTTACTAAAATAAATAAAAAACAACAATGTTGAATTATTAGATTTTGTTTAAACGTTTTATTGCTTATAACCGTGCATTTATGGGTAGGCTCAGCCTTAAGGTGGTACGTGCTGTGTCAGAAATCTTTGTAAAGTGACCGTTTTTTAAATATAACGAACAAACAGTGGTGGCTACAGCAGTAGAAGTAATAATCTTAAGCCAATTTCAACAACATCCAGCTTGCTAGTTAGGAAAAGGAATAATTTTTGTAGCAAAAATATGGCTGCTTCAAAGACAAAAATGTTCACATATGGCACTAGTAAATTAACTGAGGGAATAAAATCCGGATGATTTCAAAAAATATACCTAGACGCAAAACAAATGAGTTGCTATGCACATGTGCACATCTAGCAGGTTAGCAATCCGGTCACATTCGTCCATTCACGGTGCAACCACTGTGCACTTTGCTTAAGATTGCCAGAGAGGGCAATTGAATTGGTGGGCAGTTTATCAACCAAAATACTGCTCAGGTAATCTGGAGACTACCTTTGCCCACTAACGAGGCAATATTTGGGCAACTTGATCGAAAGCAATGAGACCCACACCAGATTGCTTCAATATTGCATCATTAATTAGCCCCTTTAAGATGAGATAGAAGGAATTGTGAGAAAAGGTGCAGTTTATATGGAAAAACTATAAAATATAGATGAGTAGATGCATTTATTATAATTTTCTACATAAATCAATCTTAAGAGTTATTTAATATTTTTAAAAGAAGCATGGTGAAATTTGAACAGGAATTTTTTTTAAATGAATAAACAAGTAATTTTTCAAATCCCCTTCAGTGGCCGTTTGGTCTAAGGCATCACTTTCGCAATAAACTAGACTGCTGATGACGAAGAGGTTAGGGCTCGAATCTTGGTCGGGTGTATTGAAAGTTGTTTTCCCTAAGTGGTTTATCCCTCTACCTTCACGCAAATGCAGGTACACTTTCTCTGAATTCAATCTTTCTCATCCCTAATACATTAGCTTAATTAGTACATAGGCGAATAACTCGAAAAGGCAATAAGACACGGCGCTAAGATAAGTCCTTTACTAATATAAAAGAACTGGTGAGATTGTTATGTGTAGTAAGTCAAACTAAACGTATCTAATGAAGAAATATTTTATTTATTTTGACAAGAAAATATTGTTGTTATAAAAACTGCTAATATATGTATAATATGATTTTGGTAGGAAGAATGTTAGAAGTTAGTTACGTAAGCTACTAAAACAATTTTAATATATTGTTTCATTAGGTCATGTGATCTGCAGCAGTCACTTTTGATAAATATTATCAATACCTATAAAATAACACAAATAATAAAGTAAAATGTTATCATTGTTGGCCGTACTGCCCTTCCAATCAAAATCAGGCACACCCTCTTACACTAACGTAAGCCCCCATGGAAATCAGTCCTAGCACTAAAACACATCACCCAAAACCTACTGGTCCTCTCTATATTTAATGTAAATACTGTTGAGTATGTCTCGGATATGTTAAGCAGGTAAAGTACTGCAGTAGTAAAACACTTCCAATAATAAATCACGACAGTTGGTACTGCGTGTGTTACTGACCACGGAACACGTCATAAAAACTGGGGAAATCTTCCGGTCTCTTTTTATTATGGTCACGATATGCTACGTCACATTTTGGCTGTTTTAACCATTTAATTGCCCTCGCTTTATTTTTCCTATGGAAAAAATACTTAAAACTATTTTTTGAAGTTGAACAATCCTTTGATTGAAAATAAGTGTGTGAGTGTAGATCTATTAGTAATTTATTAATAAGTATTTTGTATTATTTTTATTCTTGCGCGTATATCCACAGCGGTGGGCACATGGACTAAATATTAGGATCAGTTTCCTTAGCTATGTGAAGGTTTGGGCTCGAGCCCACTAGAGGTGTGTTGAGGGTGCTTTTTCTTCTTCAAGATTTTCCTTACATTACCTTCATACAAATTGTCACCCGAGAATGCAAGTGTTCCATCTACAATTTTCTACTTTTGTATAAAGGAACATTGAAGTTTGACCATACATATAAAACCAATGTTACTAGATGACAACTCGAGTTTGTATCACAGGTGAATCATGTGCATTCTAAACAGATGAAAATATCTCCAATTTAACACTTTTGGAGATAAAACTCTTGCATTCTCGGGTAACGAAACGTACATTACCTCCTTATTATAAATATTTGGATGTACCGGACAGGCAAGGTAGTAAGGCAAGGTAGTAAGGCAAGGTAGTAAGGCAAGGTAGTAAGGCAAGGTAGTAAGGCAAGGTAGTAAGGCAAGGTAGTAAGGCAAGGTAGTAAGGCAAGGTAGTAAGACAAGGTAGTAAGGCAAGGTAGTAAGGCAAGGTAGTAAGGCAAGGTAGTAAGACAAGGTAGTAAGGCAAGGTAGTAAGGCAAGGTAGTAAGGCAAGGTAGTAAGACAAGGTAGTAAGGCAAGGTAGTAAGACAAGGTAGTAAGGCAAGGTAGTAAGGCAAGGTAGTAAGGCAAGGTAGTAAGGCAAGGTAGTAAGGCAAGGTAGTAAGCAAGGTAGTAAGGCAAGGTAGTAAGGCAAGGTAGTAAGGCAAGGTAGTAAGGCAAGGTAGTAAGGCAAGGTAGTAAGGCAAGGTAGTAAGGCAAGGTAGTAAGACAAGGTAGTAAGGCAAGGTAGTAAGGCAAGGTAGTAAGGCAAGGTAGTAAGACAAGGTAGTAAGGCAAGGTAGTAAGACAAGGTAGTAAGGCAAGGTAGTAAGGCAAGGTAGTAAGGCAAGGTAGTAAGGCAAGGTAGTAAGGCAAGGTAGTAAGACAAGGTAGTAAGGCAAGGTAGTAAGGCAAGGTAGTAAGACAAAGTATAGGTAGTAAGGCAAGGTAGTAAGGCAAGGTAGTAAGGCAAGGTAGTAAGGCAAGGTAGTAAGGCAAGGTAGTAAGGCAAGGTAGTAAGGCAAGGTAGTAAGGCAAGGTAGTAAGGCAAGGTAGTAAGGCAAGGTAGTAAGGCAAGGTAGTAAGGCAAGGTAGTAAGGCAAGGTAGTAAGGCAAGGTAGTAAGGCAAGGTAGTAAGGCAAGGTAGTAAGGCAAGGTAGTAAGGCAAGGTAGTAAGGCAAGGTAGTAAGGCAAGGTAGTAAGCAAGGTAGTAAGGCAGTAGTAAGGCAGTAGTAAGGCAAGGTAGTAAGGCAAGGTAGTAAGGCAAGGTAGTAAGGCAAGGTAGTAAGGCAAGGTAGTAAGGCAAGGTAGTAAGGCAAGGTAGTAAGGCAAGGTAGTAAGGCAAGGTAGTAAGGCAAGGTAGTAAGGCAAGGTAGTAAGGCAAGGTAGTAAGGCAAGGTAGTAAGGCAAGGTAGTAAGGCAAGGTAGTAAGGCAAGGTAGTAAGGCAAGGTAGTAAGGCAAGGTAGTAAGGCAAGGTAGTAAGGCAAGGTAGTAAGGCAAGGTAGTAAGGCAAGGTAGTAAGGCAAGGTAGTAAGGCAAGGTAGTAAGGCAAGGTAGTAAGGCAAGGTAGTAAGGCAAGGTAGTAAGGCAAGGTAGTAAGGCAAGGTAGTAAGGCAAGGTAGTAAGCAAGGTAGTAAGGCAAGGTAGTAGGCAAGGTAGTAAGGCAAGGTAGTAAGGCAAGGTAGTAAGGCAAGGTAGTAAGGCAAGGTAGTAAGGCAAGGTAGTAAGGCAAGGTTAGGTAAGGCAAGTGTAAGGCAAGTAGAAGCAAGGTGCACTTTTGTATTACATTGAAATACATTTTTCAAAATAAATTTTGTAATCATGCCTTCTATATGAAATTTATTTCTATAAATTTGACTTTTGAAAGTGGACATTACGGTTATTATCGGTTCGAACACTGACATTCACAAAACCACAAGTGACAGGTTTATGGTAACAGCACAAAAATAACTTACTTTTTTTAAATGAAATTTTAAACATCTGAGAACATTGTAATGTATTTGGTTCCAAGTTCCATGAGAATAAAACAAAATGTGTTTATGATAATTTAGACATTTGTATATTTAATTTTAATGAAATTCGAAAAATCGTTAAATGTCAAATATGGATTATAAGAAGTCCACTGAAAGTATATTAGCATGTCCTAAATAATACATATATTATTTAGATCCACTTAAAAAGATTAAAGAACATAGGACAAATATTCATAGTGGTTCAAAATTTACGGAAAACATCTAAAATGGATCGTCAGTGATATTTACATTTACTATTCAAAGATAAAAAAAAATACTCCAAATGTTCGAACTAAAACTTTATATAGTATATATTGAAAATAGCCTAAGTTGGTAGACATAAAGGTCCAAAATGAATGCTTCATCTTACAAACCTACTAAAAATAGCATATAATGTCTAAAATACAACTTTAAGGTCGGAGCCTAGCCTGACCTATAGCAGAAACACGATAGAAAGGACTGTCTGGCAGTTAAATCATCATCAACATCATCAACACCGGTAGCTGGGTCAATTTAGTCAAATGTCTCCATCTTCCTCTTTCCTTCCACCATTCTTCCTCCTTCTTTTGATTCCATTCGTCTCCTTGCTGATATTTGCTCCTCCCATCTCTTTCTTGGTCTCCATTGCAGTCTTGTCCCTACATACAGCTCCACCATTCTCCTTGGTATTACATCCTCATTACAATATGCCCATAGCATCTAAGCCTTGCTTCTTCCACTATTTCACGTAATCCTTCCACCCCAACTCTTGTCTGGGTTTTGTTCCTCCAGTTTCTCCTTGTGACAGCTAGCCTGGCTCCTCAAACATTTCATTCACATGGTCTCCCTTGTATTCAACTTACAACTTTATTCTGCACTAGAATTTGCCCTCAGCTCACATTTTAGTTTATTAATCATCCTTTTTCCCTCGGCGAGTCATCTAAACCACCAAAATCACTTTTTCAGACATAAATGAGGCGAAGGAAATGTTTTGTGTCGATGACGCCACACATTAACGCCTGCTCATAATGAGGAACCAAAATAAATTATTTAAATTTGTGCAGTCTTTGCAGCAATATTTACTCATTCACGCTGAGACATTGTTACAATGATCAACAAAAGAAAATAGTTTTGCAGTCCTTGTATCAATATTGGTTCTCTTACGCGGAGGCGTTGTTGAAATGAACACCAAGATAAATCGTTTAAGTGTTTGCAATCCTTGTATCAAGAATACATCTCGTATGTGGAAGCATTTCTGTAATTAAGACCAAAATAAATAGTTTAAATTTACTACATAAGAAACCAAACTTAATAAATCTAATTTTACACGGATAACATAAAAATTACTGAAAAAATGTTTAAATTTAAGGTGTAAATGAAAGCCTTAAACAGTGGCTCTAACGAGCATGTATTGTTTCTATAAACACCAATACACCAATGTTAACCACGAAATCAATGTTTATTTTCTAAAGAAAGTATTTTCAATTTAAAGTGTCACCCACGAACATTTCCATAGGAGCGCAACTGTTTCATTACATCTTAATCTGCGTTATATTGCGGTGGTTGTAATTTACAAATAAACCTCGTCATTTGCAGGATTAAATTACTATATATTCTCTGAGACAAAAAATGAATAAAACATCTTTAATAGTCTATGAATATACCGTTTAATATTAGCTCAATGAAAAGGTCAAAGTTTAATGCCGTGTTTTATTTATTAATATTGGATTCTATAAACTCTTGGGGTAGGGAAGGAAAGACAAAAACATTGAATTTGTTTTAAATAAGATAATTACCATGTCACGCACACTACATAGTACAAGACACTTGTTTTATCTTATGTGTGTACACACGCGAAGCTCAAAATACTCATTACATTTTACTTGTGCATTTCTTGCTTAATTTGTGCGGGACACATCTAGAGTAATTATATACCATGTAGAATATATAGATATATTAAGCTTATAATATACCCCATAGGTTAATTAAAACAAAATCATGTTTTGTTGAGATAAAATACTTGTTGATGGTCTTGAACATTGTTTTAAAAGATTTCCGAAACAATGTAAGCCTCTGTATTGTCATTACAGTCATAAAATCCTCGCTACAGTGAATAGTATAGTGCAATGTTTCCCAAACAATGGTAATCGTTCCCCTTAAGGTGCGCGACGTATCACTGACTTTTATTGTGCATTGCGTGGTTACCCCGGGCAACACTTTTCTTTGATTAAAACAGACAGAAAAAATCTCTTCATTTTATATCTTCCAACACAGTTTTTAATAAATCTAAAGAAAATGTATTCAAAAATTTAAAATCCCATTTCGAGGTGCAGATGTTGTGCATAAGGGCTACTAATTTTAAAATGTCAGCTCTGTGCGTGCGGTAGATATCGCGCAACTATCGAGACAGGCAGAAAAATAAACTCTTCACTTTATTACTACAGACAAAATATTTGTCGATGACAGTCTCATAAGCAAATTAGAGCAGATTTTAGCGTGATTTCATATAATTTTATAATCATTTATTTTTCTATGTGACGACTTTGTTTACCATTGAAGTTTTGCTGAAATTTGAAAGACCGTTTATACATAACAAGCTAGAATATAAATATAGTGATGTTTTTTTTTATGTGAAGAACTAGAAAGGGGTAAGTTGGTTGGGCCATAGTTCCGAAAGGGGTAGGATCTTTAAAAAGTTTGATAAATACTGGTAAGGTGGCATTGGAGTACGATGGTATGTTTCAAATATAATAAACAATATTTTATCTTTCTCAAAATAAACAAACTATAAAATATTTATTTTAGTTTCATCCTCTTTTGTATTATCTGTTAAAGTGACATCTGCAAAACATATGATTTGATATATGAATGAAAGTGTCTTTAGTCATTGTTATAACTGTAGTTACTCTCTTATTCTAATCATACTTTATTCAAGTTGTTTTTAAATATATTAACCCAAGCACTAAAAAACGTAATATTTGATAAGAAAGAACAAGAAAATTAGCTTGTTTCAACAATTAATTATATCAAATATGAAATAGAAATGATTCATAGTTCACTGTGAATTTATTTTATTATTTAATGGAAATGCTCAAAATAAGGCACATTTACTGCTATTTATTCTTTATTAGTTTAAATTAATTTAACCAACATTTACCTAATGTCCAAAAATAAAATTTGTGAGGGTGAAAGTAGTAATTTAATGACATCGATTCATTAAATGTTTAGTATTGTTGTAGAAAAATGATTAGATACAATCTGAATAGTAATTTTCGACAACTAACAGTAAAATAACTTGTTGAAATCTCACAGGTTTATTTTTAGAATAGAAACATTGATGTCAGATGTAAATCTCAATAAATTGTGTGTCTGCTCTGCATAAAGATTTTTTAACTCAAATTATATTTCAGTTAACTGTAATAATATTAAAAATAAAATTATTTATATACATTGAATAAAACAAATAACGTTACCAAAATTCAAACTTACCTGCAAACCTTCTACACTCTGAAAGACATCTTGTGAATGTGTGAATACCAGTCACAACCGTGGTTCGGATTCCACGTTAAATGTAGTCCTTCATTTCATCTCACAATCACCTACCATTACACATTAGCGTAAGTGCGTATAACCCAACGGGTATAAGACGCGTGTAATAATAATAATAATTTAACCTGCAGTCCTGTGTCATAAGATTATTTAGTATTGAAGGCTAGTTTGAATAGACATGCATAGAGTTAGAAGTCAAGTATATCGACAGTTAAACCCACATCTCTCCCTTTTAGAAACTTCAACTTGTTGCTGAAGAGAAGGGTAAAGTATTTACATTAGAGAGTAGGAATATGCGAAGTCCACAAGTCGAATCGAATAAATGAAGTATTTCCAAATCTGAATATAAGATCAAATATGTTATACGTTAGATATTAAATATGATACAAAAGTGTTTAGTTACAAAAAATTTACAATTAAGTGAACAATTATAAACCGTTTTTAATCACTGCGTCTTATTACCGGTTCGGGTTATACGCTTACAGAAACGCTATGTCATCTAGGTACGAAAAAACATAAAAAAATACTAACACATATGTGTATTTTGGTTGTCAATATTGGAAAAGTTATTGTCAAAGCTGACTTTTTTTTTTCGAAACAAAATTGAAGTTAAACATCGGAAGTCAAGTCGAAGTTTTCAAAATTCACTCCTATTAGACATACTATAAATTCAGCCAGAAATGGTGATAGCGATCCTGGCCTTCATCTCTGTACACCACCTCAGTGGTCTAGTGATCAGAGTTCTTATCTACAGACCCAGATGGACCATTCTCGATTCCAGGCTCTTACAGACTTTCTGTGAAGCAGTGGGTCTGGAACGGGCTCAACTCAGCCTCGTGAAGACAAATGAGTTCCAGTCTAGAAAACTGAGATTGATTCCCGGATGATCCGTTGTGCTGGCAACATATTATGCAGAAGCTGGCACTATCTTCGCCAGCATATGATGGCTGCTTAGTTGGAATGGCCCGAATGTGGTCTGATGCTATGGAGTTTTTCTTTTAGTCCATTTTTGATCCATCGTTTTTAATTCCCCCTTAAGAATTCAAGTCCTCCCATTGTCTCTAACGTTTTTGGATGGATTATTTCTATCATTTGTATATAAGTTGTTACCTGTGTGTATGACACTAAATTCTGCTTTAATATCAACGCATTTTTAAGCCTAATAATAATAATAATAATAATAATAATAATAATGTGGGATGTTGCTCGTAAATAAATCAAACTCAAAGAATTAATGTGTGTTAGAAAATCTTCTCACAAACCTGGGTAGTCATTTATTTCATTTTGTTGTTGTTTACAACAACTATCTGTTGCCAGCAGAAATATCTCCTTTGTCCACTGGTTCTCACGTCTAAGAAAACTCTGTATCTTTCTATTTCTCTCTCGTTTCTGGAAGTTTATGGAAGCATTATGAAACCTAAAGAAATAGGAAATTTCCAGAAAAATTCCTTTCTAACTATATACAAGAAATAGTTTCTTCACTCCTCACTCAAACTCCAACCTTGTTTTAGATAGAATCCACGACGTGCAAATCTCTAATTAAACACTAAGCTGTCGCGTATATAAACATTTAAATCATTTATGAGTCAAGTGTTCTTACATTCAAATTAAAGCAAAATCTATCATTAGGACTGCATCTATGTTTTAAAATTAAACCTGATCTGAAATAAAGTAAAAAACTAACATCATTTTAGTCAATTAAAAAAGCAAAGACTTTATGCGTCAAGGGACTCCTCAACGTGTGGTTCCCAAGAGTTAATACTTAATACTTTGTTACGTGAGTAAAAAGTCCGAAATTTCAACACCGTATCTAGAGAAATAAAACCGGTCGATAAGAACTTAAAGACCTGCCCGGTTAGAGTGGCTTGTACTGTTTCCAATCTGATAGCGAGTGTAACGAACTTAAGAGGTTAGAAAGAACACAATAGCACGAAGATTCATTTACATTTTCATAAAGCTACCGTTTCTTCGAGAAGGTCACTGTCATTTGTTATCGTAGAAGAACGGCGTAGCTGTAGATCAAAAGTATATTTAATCGCTTCCTGTTGGGTTGAAGAAACCCAATCCTCGTGGCCAAGTAGCTCGGGTGGTTGATTAAATATGTAATGGATCTTAGTTTGATTTCTGTTGGCACTGAAAATAGTTATGTGTTTGAATTATGGTCATTCAAATTAGTGTTGGATATTTTCATACTTTTTTCAGTAGCTATTTTTTGCATCACTTCTGGGATACCTGTATTTAATTTTATTACCAAGGTAGGAACGATAAAAACATAGTTTAGGAAAAATGCAACGGAATTTGTGTGAAGAGAGAGTGGTGTAGTCATTCAGAGAAACCTAGCTTCAATACACCCAACCGGGATACTAACCACGACCTCTCCATCACCAGTCAACTATACTCGATGAGTTTGATGTTGTGTCCGCGTATCCACCGATACGGGTCTTTCTCTAGTGATACGTTCCTTACTACTATCCACAGTTTAAACTAATTTAAGGGCACAACATGAGGAAGGCTCGTTTTATCCAAATGTATTATCATTCGCTGTAGACCCAAATAATTCTCTTACTTTACCATCTTCAAACACAAAGTATTATATTCTGGATAAACCTGCAAACAATATAAATTATACCAATTTGATTTCCTTAACAATGTCTATAACCCCCACAAAAGAAATTAATTTGTATAATATATACTATATGCTACATACCAAAAGTGAAATTGGACATTTCGTGAATTGAACCATTTCTGCAGGCTTATTCTCTTGTCCATTTCCCAGACCGCTACTCAATTCATGAACTGAAACAGTTTTTGCCCTGTCTGTGATTCTGAAAAGCTAATAACAGGTTTGGGCCAAACCTTTAATCGTTTAAGAATGGAAGGTTAGGTTTATCAAGATGGGGCTAGTTTATAATTATTACCATATAATATCTGAAAACGAATTTCAGCTAAGCTTTGAGTATAGAGCAATAATTTCCCCTTCATGAAATGGGCAAGAGCTGGTTCAATTTCGGTCTAGTTCGTGAAATGGTCAAGAGAAGAGGCCAGTTCACGAAATGGACAGAAATTCGCCCAATTCGTGAAATGGACAGTGTCATTCATAGGGTGTAACATATATATTAGTGGTGTGAGATATACACTTTTTACATTCGAAGCTAAATTGGATCAAGCCATCCCCAAAACTATCCCCTAACCGAAACGATGTGTAAATATTAGGGGGTGTGAAGTCCACTTATTCAATTCGAATAGAAACCGAATCGAACGATAGGAGATATTCTCGAAGCTGAATCGAAGTTCGAATATTTAAAAAATGTTTAATGTTGGATAAAAATATTATACTTTGCATAAGTATGTAAATTTAGATATAAAATATAATTTACAAATAATGATATATTATTTCTTAAAATGATAAATAAAATTTCTATCACAAAATGTAATTTAATAATATTAGCTATTTACTTTTTCTTGACTCCTCAAAGAGAGTGATTTCGTAAAATAATTAAACCCGAGATTTTGATAAATGTCGACGTTTCACGACCCCCTGGAACAGAATAAGTTGTTTTTGCGCTCCCGTCTGTCCGTCTGCCCGTATCTCGGTTAAGGCCTAAGCCATTGTACCAATCAGGCTAAGACTTGGAATGAAAATAACTTTGAGGTTACTATACATAAGCAGAAATTTCCAATTGTGATGATATCTTTGTAACTATTTGAAATATAAAATAACTTATCATTGTAAATTTGTATTACTCTTAAAATTAAAAATATTTTAATCTGGAATACATTTTTATAAAAAATAGCTTATGAATTATAAGCAACCATACATATTTTTTTATGGAGTATTTAGAAACATGGAATTAATTGTTATGTTCTTTGATGGACATAGATATTCCTCTTTTCTTATTGTTTCTGTAACAATATATATTATATGTATGTTGTTTGGTGGAATGATTCTGCAGCAGTGTATATTATCAGGTTTCACAAGTTTTACGAGTTTTCAGTCAATATCTCTATTTTAAGATCAAATAGTCTTGATGTCATTCTGTTTATCGTGTGTTGTGTGCCATTTGTGTCCTCTCTATTTATTATATTTAGTAAAACGTGACCAGCCACTCTCACAAGTCCTCTTGTGGTTTGGTAGTAAATCCGGGTCTGGGTAGGTCTATGGGCCTACCTACCTCTTTCTGTTCCTGGACCACGTCCATTACAAAACCTCACCTACCTCACCTCACCTTTATTTCTGTTTATCACGAACAGGGGCTACCAGGTAAGCGAAGACGAGCGCCAAGGTGAATTTTATTACCAGAATTATTAATTATTATAGTTGTTTTCCCATTCTCCTCGTTTATTTCAAGGGTTGTCCTCCAAGAATTGTTTTTGAATATCCGCAACCGCACACCCAACATATTTTATTAGCAAACTGACTAGACAGATTATGGATTTTTACTTTCTCATAGATATAACGTAATGTGATTAGGAAATTTTAAACCTCGATATTTTGATGGATCTTAAAAAAAAAGTAGTCTTGCAATTTTATCCATCCTCATTAGTGTCTGTTTGTAACTGGGGCTAGAGACAAAACGTTAAATGGATTTCCTTCAAACTTGATATTAAATGTTACCTTGAGGTTAAACTGTGATGTTTATTCTAGCCATAAATTAAATTTGAAATTTTTATGAAATTACTCTTAACAATTTGGCTAAAAATATATATCTGGCGTGGTGAGTGTTTATACGAAAAATAAGAATGCATGTTAAAAAAATAGTGTGGTTTACAAATTACTTTTTTTAATTGGACCTTTTTTAAAATAGCTTTGACAATTTTTCTCAAAATCTATATCTAAGAGTGTTTCATATCGATATCGAAAACAGCCATGGTGTCCAATTGGTGGAACATTCACGCGCAAAGTTAAAGGTACCGGTTCCAATTCACATGTTTAGTTTGTAACTTTTCATTTAATTGAATTTGAATCTTGTATCAGGAATATATCTGTGAAGAGATATTATCACGTATCAATTATCAATGATCAATTATAAATAATAGAGTTTTTCGTTAATTAATCTGAGAGGTAGGTAAGCAAAAGAAAAATATATTACCACTCAAGAAATAATAATTCCCCGGGGTGGAACAAACCAGGATACACCCCGACTGAGATTCGAAATAGTTTATATTTGAAACCCAACCTTTGGAGTGAGAGTCAATATTAGTAACGCAGAGTTAATATCATAGATTACCTTTATTGAAAAGGCACATAACCCTCTTTAATCTCCACACGATTATATTGAAACTACACTAAGAACTGTGAGAAAGTTTTTTTTTATGTTATCTAAACTTTAAAATCTTTGGCATTTCGATTTTTATTCACTATGACTTTATTTTAAAGGCGTGATAGCTTAATTTTAGAACCATAATTATTTTACATGTTATCGTTCAAGAAAATAACGTAATTACGCTTGTCAATTTTATCGTCAAACAAATTACATGTTTACATTCTCTTACTGATATAAGCACGCATAGTATTAGGAAGTATAGTATTAGGAAGCATAGTATTAGGAAGTATAGTATAGGATTGCGCACAAATACAATTCCGTTTACCTAAGTTTGACCTTGAAAATTTGCGTTTAAAGAGCAATATTCTACTTATATTTTTTTATATAAATAAAATTTAACAATTACATTTAAGGTGGGATTGAGAGGAACGTAAGTTAAGATCGTAGTTTTTAAATTTTTATAACAAAACCATTTGTTGGCCAAAACAAATAAAGATTGCTTCAGCTGATACGTTTAGTTTAATTTTATGCAAATATTGATCTCAACATTTCTTGAAAATTAATTAATAAATCAAATATGAATTATTTCTAGAATGCCAACTTTTATTGGCTTACAATCAACTTTGATGGTCGAAAGTGTGCTTCTTATAAAATAAGGCATTAGTTGAAAATACAAATCCAGTGCCCCCTAACAAAAGTTAAGTAGCGCCCTTTCAAAAAATGTGGGTGCCCGCCTAAAATAAACTGTAAGTGTTCGCACCCGTCGGCGGGTCAAAGCCTTTATACTAGCAAGCGTTTACATTGCAATATTAATTTTAAATTAAGATCAAGACGCCAGGTGCGCGTGCGACAAACAAATAACGGGCAGGCTGCAAGTATTTCCAACGCTAGTAAAATAGTCCTGAGAAAAAATTAAGTAACGTTTAGAAATGTCTGAGCACAAAAAAAAACAGAGTACCCAAATAAATTGAATCAAACTTGTTACGTTTTTATCTCGAGGTCTATTCGAGAACTTTTATATTTCATGTAGAACACCTTGACAATTTAGGGTCGTATTATGTGTGAGGCCGTACAATATTCGGGACAATACGGTATTTAGATACTATATATTACTACACTAATGAAATTAATACATCATTGTCAACTTCACTCGCCATTATTACTTTGACTAACTATCACTGAGTTATTACGATAATAAGGCCCGGTCTTACGACTCCTGGATAAATATTAATCCGGTAGATAAATATTTATATCGAGTGAATAAGTTAAAGTGCGTCAGATGGCATTTATCTGCCAGATAAAATGTATTTATCCATCAAATTTTTATTGGAAGGTTAAGTACCTGATAACTTTTATCTGTAAGTTAAAATGGTTGTTGCCATAGTGACGCTTTGTTTTTAATGAGGTTTCACCTATTATAATCTGCTTTTAGGTTCAAATCCTGATTCATGTGTTTAGTAAGGCCCGGGCTCTAACTATATAAAGTTAGAACATTTAATTCACACTTTTATATAAACTGACAAGCTATTTGTAGAGTTATATTTATATAAGAACAAATTATCAAAATGTGAATACAGTAAACGAAATTTTGTAAACGTTTTACCCATTTATTGCCCACATTTTGGCAGACCCCAAAATTAGTACTGGCAAGACCACTTAGTATCTGCGCCCACGTGACGCCATCTGTTTCCTCGCACTCGTTTAGCCGCCATTATTTCACAAATGTTGAGCGTTCTCACCACTCGCTAGATTGTAGCGCTATCAGCAGGGCATATACGCATGCGCACACCAGTAAAAACAGTACCAAGTTTGCGTGTTCTGCATAGAAATATATTTATCCTACAGTTAGCTATTTGCCAGATAAATTCAGTTCATAAGACGCGTAAAGCATTAAAGTGGCTGATAACTTTTACCTGGTAGATAACGTTAACCTCCCAATAGCAATATTTATCCGGTAGTCATAAGACAAGTACAGAGGCTGCCGGACGACTGTTTATTCGGATCGTGTGAAAGGTGCCATTCCCCCCAAAAATCCACTAAAAGTCATCCGATCAAACTGCCGGACATCTTAAATATTGCAGTGCTGGCCTCAATTGGTTTGTAATATTATAACCTGAAACTTTGAAGTTATTTTTAGCTCCGCGTCTTACTACCCATTCGGGCTACAAACTTAAGTACTAATTTCGCTAGTGGTTTTATGGATTAAGAAGGTTATATTTATAGGAAATGTACCCACATTCCCTGGAGGGATATTGGGAAACAATTTTGGAGGAAAAAACCTCAATACACCCGACCGATATTCGCATCGGCATTCTAGTCTACTGTAAGAGTAGCGCCTTAGACCATGCAGCCATCGAAGCAGGTGACGTTGTAGTTGGATATCAACATTTTATTCAACGCTGTCGTCATAAGCGATGTAATTCCTTTTCTTGGATTGTAAATATTTCAGTTTTAACACAAAACTGATATTTTCAATATAAATATTGTAAGCAGGTCTTAGCCTACGTTCACCTACCCACGTACTGACAACGCGTGACGCTGCGACTCAGCCAGTCTGGAAATGTATCTTAAGATACTATAGTTGGTTTAAGATACTTATCAGTGGACTAAATCAGGCGCCAACCATTAATCTACGCTACGGCTGGTCTCTAAGGCACACGCGAGCTGTGAAGGCTTCTTGGAGGAACAACGATACAGCAACCAAGTAGTCGTTTTAAGCACCAAGATTTCACATCGGCTTGGATTGCACCAGTGGGAACGTGAACAAAGATGTCTTGTGTTTATAATTGACCCCAAATATAGGCCTATTAAGGGTTTTTTGTTTGTTTTTTAATCACAACGTGTTAATACTACCTGTTCAGGTTATACGCATATATTATAATCACTATAATGGGTTAGGGATGAGGAAGGAAGCATTTTAGAGGTAATATACCCACATTTTCGTGAAAGTAAGTGGGGAACCATTTAGGAACAATGAACCTCAGACCCAACCGGGACTCGAACCCCGATATCCCCGTATTCAGCAGGTCAGTGTAGTACGACACGAAGCGGGTCACTGAGGGTGTTTTTTTTAAAAACATTTCCTCACTTTCTTTAAGCAAATGCGGGTACATTTATTCTAAATTCTACCTTACTCATTCTTACCAATTTAGCCTGATTAAAATGAGTGAATACGAGTAGGTAGGCATGGTGTGTATATAAAACAATGGTATAGCCTACACGTGTGAGCCCGCGGACAAGGGCGTCAGTCTCTTCTAGTCTTGTTTGTTTTGAAGGGGACGAGAGAAGGCTAGGGTCCGAATTCTGGCCTCATGTATTAAAGATACTTACTTATTTCCCTTAAATGTTTTTCTCTTTTCCCTAAACACTATTTCGGGTGCATATACTTTCAATTCTAACTTCATCATCTACCTTCCCCAATTCATGTAACTATAAATCTATCTCTGACGGGTGATGATACGCGAACCACTCAATAAAACACGAAATACCTCCGATGAATTTTGAAATCAGAGTTGGGACATGAGTTGGCTCCTCTCCGGCGTTATTAACTCTGATTCGAGAGGTTGGTCTGACACCTTAGCTCAGTCGGTAGCGTGTCTGTCTACCGAGTGAGGGGTCCCGGGTTCAGTTCCCGGCATGGCCAAACAATTATTATTGGTGAAATGTATATTTACCCTTTCACATCGACGAATTGCGGCGAGGACTGGCTGCTGGGGCCATAAGACAAATATACGAACTAAGACAGGCCTAACAAGCCGGTAGTGGAAAATATATTACTTGAATAAAAAACTGCCACAGCCTGGAAACAGTAATGGATGTAAAGTAAATTCGACAGGTTGGAGGCTCAAAACCATCCGGGCATATGGTGGATGTTATAAAATTAAGTTTCCCATCCTCATTTAAGGTAAAAGTTTGATGCATTTTCTAAAATCCACCTACCTAAATTTGTTCCTTTGAATTAGTTAAAATATCCAATGGTCTTATTAAAACAGGAAAAGACACGTAGCACCAACTAATTAAAGGGTTGAGTTTTAATGAACAGACCTACATATTTGTATGCACCAGATCTTACTATCCATAAGGATAGATGACACATGGGCACGTAAAGGATACAGATAAGATAGTTTGAATCTTAGAGGAAATATATCCCCGCATTTGCGCAAAGAAAGAGTTGGAAGCAATTTAGGAAAAACTCTACTCATTACACCACACCAAAATTCGAACTTTGTTTGAAGTTCGACTGAGCGACAAACCAAATCATACGAGATTAATACCTTAACTGGCGTGGAATGTATTGCACTGTACATAGAGTGGAACCTCTTCTATCCAGTTTAAATGGGACCGGGTATCATCCAGATTAACTAAAATCTAGATAATCCGGAAACTTTAGGAAAAATGCACTTACTACAGATCACCAATTATGTTCACAATATCAGATTATAAAACACGCTAACAGTTGTTGACAGATCACAGTTTTAGCTCCGGCTAAGCTACAGCATACAGTATAATAGTAAATACAGTAATGTACCACTGATTGTGGTTTTAGTTCAGTACAGTACTGTACTCATTCTGCGATTACAGTATCCTAATTAATTAATTTGAAGGAGTTTTTTTTAATAAAACATAATTATTCTTCCCATAAATGTCGTTACAAAAATAATTAGCCAATGCAAAATTCAGTCCGGATAAAACTGAAATGGGTCTTAAGGAGAGCCGGATAAACGAGCTCCCACTGTACCTTTATTAAAAACTTTGGTAAATACAATCTATTGGTTAGGCCGAAAGTCCGCTAGTATTTTCCCAGAGAGTGTGTAGAAAACCACTTTATTGGAACACAAGCCTTGTTCACCCACTTGGGACTCCAGCTACAGCCTTTATCATTAATAAAGTTTAATTAGCCACAGTATAGGATATAAAGGGGGAAGGAGGCTATCTCCCCCTCCCCCTTTCATGGAAAATAATCCAAACTATTTAAAACAATTCGTTAATGTTAAAACACACGACTAATTCTAACATCTCTCTCGCCCTATCCCCTACAAGACCTTATTAGTAACACTTTTAACTAATGTGCAAAAAATCAAGTGGCTTAAAACTAAAATTTTCAACTCATCATCTCACCAAACTTAGTATGATAAACAATTATTTTTAATAAAATAGACATTTCTACTATTAATAATAAAATATTATATGTTCATGTAGGCTTCATTTTTATTACTTAAATTGTAATAGTGACTCTTTTTTCCTTTTTTTGTTGTTGAAATGATAAATTTTTAATCAAAAGTATGTTTTTCCGTACAAGTATTCTTTTTATCATTATAAATATAAATTTAAATTATTTTGGTAAATTAGCGAAGTTATTTTATTGTTAAAATTATTATAAATTAAATCTTGGTTGATTAAAATTATTAAAGCTATAATTGAAGGAACTTTATGAAAACAAATCACTCTCCTTGACTAAAGGCCTTGGATTCGACCTTTTTTAATACAAGGCATATTAACTGTTTAGTCAAGAAATTAAGATAGGATGGGTAGTTTTAAGGAACGTGAAACCACATTTACTTGAATTTTTTTTTTCTTCTTCACTCCATGGATTAAACTACCTGCCTTTTTATTTATACAACGTGTATCTAAAACATTGCATCAAGCTTTGGCAGGCTATTCCTTGGGTGAAAATAGTTTAATTCACATCAGCAACCTAGGGTCCATCTTGAATATTAAGGGTGGTATACACCCCTAACATAGAGATAAAAAACACTATTGTGTGAAATATTATGAAAACTGATAAAGGTATTACAACGAATCTTTGCATACTACTTATTGAAACCTTGATAATTAATAAACTAAATGTGCTGTTACCGTTACCCACCCCCATCATGTAAAAAAGGGGGGTTGTAACACATTTTTCTTTCAATAAAATATGACAGAGCAAGTATTATTAATTTTGACTTAAGATCACAAAACATGGAGTAAAAATTAACAAACAAGGTGTTTTGGAGAAACTGTCTATCTTTCCCCGTTTTCGAGATAATCACACAAGTTTGAGCTCAGAGAAAAGTGCAAATGCCTGCCAGGTAGGCAACCAGAATCGCAGTGTTGCTTCGCACTGCAGTCGTTTATACATTATTACCGGCACGTGTTACTATGTATCACGTACATTTGGTAAACAAGGCTGGTTTGTGTGTAATGATGGAGAGACTCGGATACTTTTCCTTCTTCATAAGCTCCGATGTGTTGCTATTTATCACATTAGTAAGTTATGCTTACACAGTTCACATTTGGGTGGGATTTTAATCATTACACTCACTGGAGTATTGAAAGCTAAATTAAGAAATACTAACCGTAGTTCTTGTATGATTTAATTCCTAGCTTCAAAAGCAGATTCATAGCAAGTGTTCACAATGGCGGCCCCTAACGTCATTGCAATAATTGAGGTGGCGTATCAATGACTGGTGTTATCTTTCGAGAACACGTGATGTTTCTTGAACCTTATCACATGCATCACCTATCCTGGCTAACAGGTCTTCCTCGGATTTAATGGCTGTCTCGTACACCAAAGCTTTGAACAAGCTTCACATAAAGAAGTCTAACGGATTAAGGTAAGGAGAGCGTGGTGGCTGAACAACAGCTATACTGGTTGCCTACCTGGCAGGAATTAACACTTGTCTTTGAAATCAAACATTCATGATTATCTCGGAAACGGGGAAAGATAGACAGTTTCTCCAAGACACTTTATTTGTTAATTTTTACTTCATGTTTAGCAATCTTGTCAAAATTAGTAATACCTACTCTGTCATATTTTATTGGAGAAAAAAATGTTACAACCCCCCCCCCCCCCTTTTATATGATGGGGGTGGGTAACGGTAAAAGCACATTTAGTTTATTAATTATTAAGGTTTAAATAAGTAGTATACAAAGATTCGTTGTAATACCTTAATCAGTTTTAATTCTCTTTCACACAATAGTCGTTTTTATCTCTATGTTTAGGGGTGAATACCGCCGTTAAGAGGATATTATCTGAAAGCTCAATGCCAGGTCTGAAGTTACGCAGCCCGTGCGTGTGCGAGGGAGGTGGAGCTTAGATGAATACGTCAGAGACAAGTCATCCAGTATAGAGAGGAAATACTCGGTGAACTGACAATCGCCTAGTCCTCTTTTACTCTGTCATTCTTTCTTCAAGAGACAACACTCTCGAGCACACAGAAGGGATGTGTAATTATCTTGGGGAGGACAGCAGTTTAAAGAAAGAAAAGAATAGTAAAACGGCATTGTACTCTTCGTTTGCTCTTTCGGGTTCTTACAGGCGCTGGACTGGTTGTCTTTGTTTAACCAAAGGTCTCGGCCCAAGCGTGGTCCTTTTTCTACCACCTAAGTAAAGTTGCCATTTTGTAGTTCATAAACGAACATTTCTATTTTCAGAAAATAAAAATACTATATTTTATACCATTCACTAATCCATCTAGTAAAAGTAATATAACCTAGAGAAAAAAATGATTGAGACTTTATTTTGATGAAAGTGTTAGACTCTACATTAGGCCCCTATGCCCCCGTGTAACGATGCACCATCTATTTAACGTCACAAGTCTTGTTTCAATCGTGCGGGAAAACCAATAATTTTATGGCCGTTGTAGTAATAGTAAAAACGCTTTTAAAGTCTGAAATTGACATGTTTTACACGAAGTAAAAAAAAATAAAAAATTTAAAATTGTAAAACCTCTTAAAACACCATTAGCAAAACATGAAACAGTCGACTAATGATTTTTTAAAAATATATTTTGAGTTAACAAGGGTTAATTATGTTAGATTACAAAAATCGTTCAAATTTAATTATATAAATAAATATATATATTGGTTAGAAGGCCCCTTTCCCTTGAAACGTTGTGGCATTTTGAAGTGGTAGAGCATATGTCACGACTTCAGATCCGCATGATCTCGAGTGATTTTAGACAGTTGAATTGGTAGGTAACGTTGAAAACTGTACTCTAGACTAGGCAATGCCACCACATCTCGTCCAAACACTAATTTATAGTACATGTACAAAGTGTATTCAATTTTACATTCATATAATAGCAAAAACAATTTTAGTTTCCTAGATTAAAAGGCTAGACAATGTTAAATATTTTTAAATATATTTTCCCATGACATAGTAATTTCTTACAAAGGATAACGCTTTTTTTTTTTAAATCTGGAACAGTCTTCAAGTCTTCATTACATCTTGTATTCATTGGTAATCAAGTTAAGATTTGAATTTCAGTCAAATTTATTTTAGGAAAGTTGTACACTTTAGAACAGCCGGTAGGTAACGCGTGTGCCTACTGACCTAGGGATCACGGGTTCTAATCCAGGCATGATTGAAAGTATATCATTGGTTAGTTATTATCGGCTGGAGAACTGGGTGAGGTTTTTGCTCTAGACTTAGTTTAGTTTGTAGAAAAATCAGTGTGTTCATAAAATGTACGATAAAAAATCTTCAAATAAAAAATACTGTGGTCGTAATTTATAAAATAAATTTTTTCCATATTTTCATTCAATTGCTAGTGCACCTTCACTTTAAACCCTTCTCACCCTTACTCTATTATAGAAATGATTTAAATTAGTGAAAGATGCTGATATCGCAACAAAAAAAAAACTTACGATAGGCCCAGCTTTGCTGAGCACCATTGAATTACACTACTGATAACAGTCAGGAAAGTAAACTGATGTAGGCTTTTTCTTGAAAAAGCAAAGGTGATCTCTTTTAGCTAGAATATTAGTGTGTGTTGTGTTCTTTATTTTAGTGAAATCATACATTCTGTTTGGGTTGTTTGTTTTATTTTATTTGTTTATCATCACACCTTACTACCCTTTAGGTATACATGCATGTGTATTAAATGTGCTAACTAGTTAGGGATAGGAATGGTTCAATTTAGAGGAAGTGGACTCACATTTGCGTGAAGGGAGAGTGAAAAAGTGTTTATGAAATACCACCCTCAGTACAACCAGCCAAAATGCGAACCCAAGTTCTGCGTCTGCGGCAGTCCAGTTTATTTCAAGAGCGATGCCTTAAAGTTTAGACCATGCGGATACCAAAGCAGGTTGTTTGGTTGTTTTGGCAAGATTGTTATAGAATGTTTGATCGTAATCATATTCATGTTTTTCTGTACTCAATAAATATATTATTTGATAATATTTAATGTTATCGTATATATTATTTCTGTTGTCAACATTCCTTTTTCTCAACTTACACACAGCCTACAGCGATGAATAAGGTCTCAGTGGATAGGATTTTTTTTTTTGCGACTTCTGTCATAGCATACTCAGTTTACGTTAAAACACATGTTTTTTTTAATGTGAGTTAAAATAAAGTTGCTTTTGCAATGACTATCAATATGTCTAAGGGATAGACGCTTCCAAGAGCTGGATTGTACTTGTCAAATGCTGTATTTACTCATTTACTATGTAGCTTTTTCAAGAGTCCTATATCTAACAATATTTTTATATTAATTACCGAAAATTAAGTAGATGCCTCCAACAGATGTTTGAAGTGATCTTCCACTGGCCAATTTTTAAAAATTAAAGGCTTTCAAAATCCATTAGTAGTATTTATAGCAAGAAAATTCTTCAAAATTACAACCATTTTAAACTTATCTTGAGTGGCCCTTGCCTCGATTTATTTATTTAGATGACCCTAGAAGCTATTAAGGTGAGGCAGAAGGGTGCGCGAGTAATTTTACAGTTTTTATAGAATTGAAAGTTTTTGGACAAAATAAATCAAATATTTCTCCAGTAGCAACATAGAGTTTAGTTTTCTGCACATGCTAATATCAACAGATCTTGAATATCTGTCAAGAGTGTCCTGGAATTTTGTCAAAACTTTTGAAATAAAGAGAAAAAGTTTTGACAAAATTCCAGGACACTCTTGACAGATATTCAAGATCTGTCGATATTAGCATGTGCAGAAAACTAAACTCTATGTTGCTACTGGAGAAATATTTGATTTATTTTGGCCAAAAACTTTCAATTCTATAAAAACTGTAAAAACACTTGCTATCCCTTCCACCTCACCTTAAGAGCGCTTCTAAACTGATTTTTTTCTTACAGTTACATTATTCTAGAAGCTATAGGGTGTGGTCTTCTCCAGTTAATTTTTGAAAATTTAATGCACATAGAAATCATTTTGAGTTCTATTTAAGGCAATCTTTTAGTTTAATATTCAATACTGTCGAAGTGTGTGAAATGTATCTAGGAGAGAGAAACTTCTTTCCATGGGGGGCTAATTCGTCCCATGGGCAGTGCCCCCCCTTACCCGTCAGTTCCACCGCCACTGACCCAAAGTTTTTTATAATAATATATTTAAATATAGCTTTTCTTTATGGAAGCTATTCAGAGTAGTCCATTCCTGGATTTTTTTTTCCATATCTTTATATTTTATTAAGAGCGATCAAATCATAAGACTCTGGAAGTTATTTAGAGCTATTTTTAAATTGTAATAAGAATTATATGCATCCTTCTCACACGAAGCAATGATTTCTTACAGCTGTGTGTGTGTGTGCGTGCGTGCCTGCCTCATTGAACATAATATTTGAAAGAACAAAAGGGGGGCCTACCTGTGCCCTTCTGTGGACACGTCTATGGAAAAAAAACTGGAAGTTTTAAAATGTCTCGGTAATTGTAAAATTGCGACTAAACTAGCTAAGAAGTTTGTAGTTGGAAAAGCATTAGTGACAGAAATGAAATTAATTCTAAAATGTAATTTTTTGATTCCTCAACATTAATTTAATATCTGAATAGTCGTCGAAAATTGAAATAGTAATTGTTTGCCAAGTTTAATGGGGCACTTTTTTTTGTGGCTAACTCAAGAAATGGGTAAAGGAATGCCAATAAATGGCCCCCTGATCAGATTATCCGGAATCTCGGACTACCAGAGTTTTATTCTAATTGGTACAAGTCAATTAAAGTGTATTTAGGTTTGGCCTAGGATGTTTATATTAGTTTGCATAGTTTTAGATAAGTTCACTTACACAAAATAAATTTATTGAAATAATTTTTTTCTAGAGATAAAATATAAATAAACAAAAGTTAAAACTCCTAATTGTTTTGAAAATTATTACAAACATATGTTTATTTTATTTTAATATTTAGTGAAGAGCCAAATGTTTTGTTTAATGTTTTTATTTACGTATTGTTTAATATTACAAACAAAATGGCAATTTTCCATTTCCTATGAAAGTGACTTTAAGGTTACTTTACATAATGGTTAATTTCCAATTTTGATCATTTCTCCGCTACTATTTGAGATACGAAAATACTTAGAACTGTATTTTTTTTGTACTGTTAAAAATAACAAATATTTTATTCGAAACATATTTCAAAAAACCAATAGTTTCTGAGATATAAGCAAATATAAAAACATAAATTTGGAGATCTTTTAAATATGAAATTTATTATGCTCTTTGGTGGACAAAGATGTTCCCCTTTTATTACATTTCTGCAAGTGTTCTGAATAATCTATTGCCATGGAGTAAGGAATTAAATAGCTAGCAGTGTATATTATTTCCTTTATGACCTTTGGTGGAGTGTTTCTGTAAAAATATGGGGAATCTATTATTTCGTTTCACAACTATTACAAGTTTTTAGTAAATCAGTCCATTTTAATATGAGAGATGGAGAAAGACTGTGCGGTGCACCGTCGTCCGTACCATTTATTTTTAATAAGTAGAGTAACAATGTTGATTGTATAGGTGTGTATTTTTAAGGTTTATTTATTCTTCCAAATTCTAACATATTACCTAATTTTTAACAACTAAGACTATCTTCCATTATCTTTGAGAATATAATTAACGAGCTGGCTTGTGTACTGAGTGACTCAAACGCTCAGCCAATCAGATGCCTTTATTCATCTGTTGCTACTTTTCGTATTTTTTACATTGGGTGAATCTACAAAAACACTATTTCAATCGCTGAAAATTTTATAAAGTCACCGGTGATTTTATAAAATTACCATCAGTCACTGGTTAATGTTAATAAGCTAAGTAAAGGTTTGATTAGTTTTGAGTTATGTTTTATAATATATTCAGCATAACTTATATGTTTTATAAAATCAATGGTAGATGTAGAAAATACCGTTGATGTTTCATACTTTCACCAAAGTGGATAGGTATATTAAAAAAATTACTGGTAAATTACTTTTACTTTTGGTGATTCTATACATTCACCAGTAATTTTATAAAATAATGAATTGAACACATTCGCATTAATATATTCAACATATTTCTCTTCATACTATAGTTATTATATGAAATTTAAAAACATAGTTGGATAAAAGTTTTTCGAAATGTCAATATACGCTCCGAAACAATCATTTACCCGCATTTGACCACTTAGAAATGTTGTGATTATTTTATTAATTAGTTAAAAAAATTGTTTTATATAATTTTATGGGAAGCAAATAGCAATTTATTTGACACACCCTTATATAGAACTCTATAAAACGATCACAATCACCATAGAATACAAGACATTTGAGTTTAGGTAACTTTTCAACAAACACAGTCGACAATTTTAATTTTATAACTATTCATAATTTTAGAGATTATATATTTTGTTTTTAGCACATAATCACGAAACAATTAAAAAACAAGTCAAAATTGAGGTAAGGGGAGTTTAGCTCTATATTTGCGTTTGGAAGCCTAATAACTAAAGCTTTCGCCTCACTTTAGGTTTTGAATTGGAATTCTCAAGGGCCATTGCCTTACATTTGTCAGCCTTTTGTTTGTCTTCAATAGCCTTTGTTATGTAAGGTGGATTTCTAATCGGCATGGATCGTCTGCGTCTTGGATCTACAAGCTCTGGCAGGAGACAATCTAGATAGAACTGGCTCAGTTTTTTCTCCATGTGGCTAGACCAAAATGCATCGTCTCTGAAAATCTTCTCGACCTTTATACCCACATTTTTACATAAAACAAAGAGGCAATAACTTCTCCTGGTCACGTGAAGTTGGCCTTTCACTTGATAGTAGTGTGTTTTTGTTAATGCGCGTAATTTCTCTTTTGTCCTTGCTTATGTTTCAAAAAGTAAATTTTCTTTTTAAAACAGCTTCTTCTGGTGTCATGTTCCTTGCTGAGGGTGGACACTTCACTTCAATAATGGTGTCAGATCCTATTAGACCATCGGGAGTTGCTCCCAAGTAAGATAATTCCGGATCAACAAAGAGCCCACAAGGCTCAACTTTAATATTCATTTTATTTTCAAGAGCCAATATACCATTCTTCTCATCATCTCTACCGTACAGCATTGCATCTGTGTCAAAATCATCATAGAGCATTCCTTGAACAGCCTTTTCACAAGATGTGTGAGGAAGTCTTCGACAAACGGGTCCAAAGTTAGAGGCAGTGAGCAGCTTTCGCCGTACTTCTTTCCATCGACCACTATTTCTTTGGAGAAGTGTCCCTCTTTCAAGCTCCTCACGTTGCTCTGATGTGCTTGGTAAAGTAGCAATAAATCTAATTTTCTCTCTATCAAATTTTTCCGTAACCATATCAGGCTTCTGAGCACAAGGCCCATAGTCTTTGTCATTATTAGACAACCTAGGTCTAAATGGGTTCTTTTTCTTCACTTTTGCAGGCAGACTTCTTGTTCTTTCAATTTGACGAAGTCTTCACATCTCCATCTTCTTAGTAAACTTCCCGGGACTAGCTTGGTACATTACTTTGTGTATTTTATATAGAGGAGTTTTAGTATTGTAAGAAACTACAGCAGCAAGACTTCTAGAAAAGTAGGACATATTAAGGCAAAAATGAACCCTTTTCTCACGGATAAGGTAAGACAGTGGTGCACAACCCATGGCCCGCCATGCCATTTATTGCGGCCAACCAACTAAATGAAATTTGCAAAATAAATTCCTAGCATATTCTCATATTACTTAGACTAGGTTGTCAGCGAAATATGATTAAAAGTTTTATTAAGGGACGAAAGCATTTAAAGTTTATGCTTAGTAAATCTACCGATACTTCAACAGCAGCTATGACATCGAGTCCGTTTATTTATGGGGACTTTGTTAATAATTGTTTGATAGCCGTATCGTAAAAACCTTGTGTTAATTGCGTGAAGAAGTTTGAGTAAATATGTCTTGATTGAATATCTATGTAACGCAGTGTCACAGATATTGCACGTATTATTGCATCGAAATTTTTGAAAATTTCAAAAAATTGGCATCTATTTTTTCACTAGCAATATATAAGTTCTCTGACATAACATCAACCGTTCAAATGAGCATATTTGCTCCAGGTGTGACGTAAGAATTCTAAATTTATTAATAACTCGTCTTTCTGTACTCCATGGATGGACAGATCAAGGCTGCAAGGCATCAAAAAGGTATTTGTATAAATTTGTCTACAATGATTAGAGCAAACAATGGAATAGTGTCTCTCCTCACAAAGCATATGTGATAACTTTGCCACGCCAACACACTTATTGCATATCACTGCATTATAGGCTTACACCAGTAAAATTTGGTTGTAAAATATCTGGGCTAAAGAAATCTGATACGGACATTAGTGCAAACAGAGAACTTCATTAAATCAGAGGACTCAATCACCGACAATTCAAAGGATTCCTCAATGGAAACCGAGGCCAAATATGGTGACCGTGTTTACTGCAGCAGAGGCAAGGTTTTGAAAACTTTCAGAGGAAATCAAGAGAAAAATAATTACATCTCAGATTTAGCAAACAATGTATCAGTATTCCAGGCAAAACTAAGATTATTATAATTTGAAGTTAAAAATGTACTAATTTCTGCGCTGTAAAGAAATGTTTCCCTCACATGAAATTTATTCCAGCTAGAAATATGCTGGGCACATCAGCCGAATCCAGGAAACTTTCTGAGAAGATTTGTGATTTAAATTGTGACAAATTCCTATTCAAGATATTTCCCAAACTCTTATTTTGATGTTAGGTTATGAAGGAGTTTGGCAAAGGGAAATGGTAGCGTTATTCTTTACAAAATTTAGCAAACAATGTATCAGTATTCCAGGCAAAACTAAGATTATTATAATTAGAAGTTAAAAATGTACTAATTTCTGCGCTGTAAAGAAATGTTTCCCTCACATGAAATTTATTCCAGCTAGAAGTATGCTGGGCACATCAGCCGAATCCAGGAAACTTTCTGAGAAGATTTGTGATTTAAATTGTGACAAATTCCTATTCAAGATATTTCCCAAACTCTTATTTTGATGTTAGGTTATGAAGGAGTTTGGCAAGGGAAATGGTAGCGTCATTCTTTACAAAATTAAAGTAAGATATTATTTTCAATATTTTCGATATTTTTTCTTTCCGGGGGGGGGGGGGAGATCAACCCTATCGCCCCCTCCGGAATCCACCACTGTTTAAGATATGTTGATGATCGTGATTATGCTATTTTTAAGCACTACATATTATGTACGTATATATTTATTATATCTGGGCCACCTTGCCCCGGAATATTACTAGCCCCGTCGTTAAAACAAAGATCCTATACTGTACATCACTTTTGTGCAAAGGAAGACTTATTTTTTATTACAAGGTTTTATTGCAATCTATTCAATATACAAATAAACTTATTTTCCTTTTGTAAAAATATTGATCTGATTACAAACGTTTTTTTTTTTTTAATAGTCATTGAGCTTATTTAAAGCTTGCTCATTCTTAGCTTGGTTTTATGATTTGCAATGGTAGATTCTGGTAAGAAGGGTTTTATATAAAATACACCAATTTTTTGTTGGTCAACATTGATAACATTTTAATTTATTACCAGTGTTAGTTTATAAGCAGGCCTATAATATGAATAGTCTGATAAACATAAAAAACAGTCTAAATGAACTATATTAAAATGTGTCTTTTGGATCCACCTACCTTTGTGGTTCTGTAAAAGCGCTATAATTATTTATATCAAAGTAATGTTCTGATGGAACGGCATAACTAACATCATTCACTACTACAGTCTCAATAGATGTGATGTGTGGACTCTCAGTTAGATCACCGTTATCTGCCTCCAGCAACTTTGGTTTTTTTCTATTACAATTAAAATCAGTTTGCAATTGTCTCCAAAATGCTCTTTAATGGTATGAAAAATTAAAATTGAAAAATACGGTAAAAAGTATTTTCTTTAACACTGCGTCTTACTACCCGTTCGGGTGTTATGCTTATGTACTAATTAAGCTAAGGGTTTTGGGATTAGGAAGGTTATATCAATATTAAGTATGCCCTCATTTACGTGGAGGGAGAGTAGTAAACCATTTTGGAAAACCACCCTCAGTACACCCGACCTAGATTCGAACCTTAAACTCCCCGTCATCGACAGTCTATAGTCTATTGCGAGAGTAGAGCTTTAGATCACGCGGCCACCAAAGTGGGTGTATAAAAATAAAAAAGTCTCTTAGTGATTTTTGTAGGCACTGCAATTAATTCCCTAAGGTCCAATAATTTTGTAATTAATAAAAATTACCTTATTTTATTCTCGGGGTCTTAATACCTATCCGGGAAACATGCATTTTAATAAAGCTAATAGAGTTGGAATGGGTAAAGTAAAACTTAGTTAAAATGTACCAAAATTTTCAAGGAAGACGTGTATGGAAAACATTTTAAAAAATACCATAGCTACACCCGGCCGGGATTTGAACCCCAATGACTATGTCAACGGGAAACCACGTTAAATGAACTTAGCGTGTACGTCATTATAGTTTAGGTTTTGTTCACAAGTTTTAATATACAGTTAGGATTCACGACAGCCTATAGTAGTCTTGGAAGAAAGATATGTTTAGAACAAATAAAGAAAGATACAGTATTTATATCTTTATTTATATAGGATTTTTTTAAATTGTCATTGATAGGATTTATCAAAAACAAAGTTGCAAGATATAAAAATAGTTTTTAAAACCTGTCAAAGAATGGTTCTTTATGAATGTTTTTCAACACATTTATTGTTTTCACTGAGGTGTTCCCATACACACTACAGGCAAACGCTGGCATATTTGTTTCGATATCACCTTTAATATATCCCAAATCCTAAATTTAGTTTATTGGAATATTTCAATCGGGCATCGTTTCAAAAATCCCAATTTATTAGGAAGGTATTTGATATTTTCTCTAGCTGTAAATTATCATTTTATAGATTAATATATAAAATTCAGCTTTACATATTTTACTTGAAAAATAGATAATTAAATTGGAATTACATGTTCTAAATTAATAAATTTGTAGACTACCTTTGTTTCCAATATTATTTTAATTCTATTCCTCGTCTTTTCTTACGTGGGGCGCATAAATGTAGATGTGATTTATATATAGCCTCTTCTTCTGTCAAATCCCGAAGTATTCATTGTGACTTCTCAAGACAAACGTCAATACTACACTGTAGCATAAATGTGCTAATGAGTTATTTCTGACTTCTCTTATCTGCCTTTAGCCCAAAGCACCAGGCTTGGGTCAGGCGGACACTATCCACATTCCTTTTGTGTTTACTTCCTTCAACCAACCTCCCCTGCCCCCCTCCCCAAAACCATTTCCTCGTCCCTCGTTCGGGTAGTTCAGAGTCTTTCCTCCAGATATCAGAACAACCGTTAAAAAAATAATCGTTTTAAAATAATATTTATTCCGTTTTTTCTGTTGTGACTATGGATTTTTTTTTATGGAAACGTCTTAGTTAGATAATATTGTATATATATAGCTTTTAAATTTTTATTATTTATTTCTGAATCACGATTTATTTTAAACGAATCTATTAAGATTTATGAGCTTTTCAAACATATCATGAAATAGATTAAAACATAGGTATGTCGCCATATTCTTACGCTCTTCAAAAATGCAAAATAATATATTATAGCATTTTTTATTGTTTCGTAAACATGATTTGCCTAAGAGTCTGCACGGTCTTCTTTGCCACATTTGGGAGCAATGGCGGTACAGGTCTAATATCCTCTTAATATTCAAGATGGACCCTAGGTTGCTGATGTGAATTATTCTATTTTCACCCAAGGAATAGCCTGCCAAAGTTTGATGCAATGTTTTAGATACACGTGGTGTATGTATGGCATATAACGTGAATTATCTTAAACAACTTACTACATCAGTAAAGACTTACAAAGTAACTTAACTATACAACAGAATTAACACCAAGTCGTCTGTCCATTAGTTCGTTACTGTAAAAAGAGAGCTCAAGTTTCTCTAACAATACTATTTTGCTCTTACCAGTAATTGAAGCCGTTACATTTAGATCATAATCTAGGTGGTCTACCGACTGATATAAGTTATTGAAATAGAATGAGGAAACCACAGGTGGATACACATGTGGATCTCTTTTCTCTTCCAGTGTGTCCGGCTGGGATTGGAACACCAACGTCCCCGTTAACGAAGCATAAGGGCGAGTCGAATCAAATTGTTTCAGCATATTAATAATTCATATGAGTGGTCACGGGCCCTAAACACCCTACTTACTTTAAATGCACTGTAAAACTCACAGTAATAATATAATTGCATGTTCATGCGAGAGCATACATTTTTCTCACACATTTTTGATATTATTCTATATAAAAAGAATACAATAAGAGTTCATATTTTTTCCAACCTTCTTGATATTACTTTCACCCTTCCTAATCTTCCTCACAACCCTCTAAACATTACTTCCAACTATCCTAACTTTCTTTCCAACATTTTTAACATTACTTCCAGCCCATATTTTTTAAGTGAAGTAATGGTTATAAAATAAAGTGTGAGTAGCAAATGGAAAGCTAAGTAGATGTGCAAAAGCTAGAATGTTTATTATTTTAAGAATTGTGGACGAGTTAACATCAATGAAGTGAAACGGATTTATAAAGTCTGTGTTGTTTCAGCATGGACTAATTCATGGGTGAGGTCAAGCCAACTCTACAACTTTAAAATCATATGATTATGTTTTTTTTATTTATCAAATATCAGAATTCATGTAAGAACTTTCAGAAAGACTATCTAATTCAGAAAATTAATTAACATTTTATTTTATGTCTAAATAATAATTGTATTGATTTTTTCCCCTCTCTTCTTCTTTTTGTCTCAACAATACTATTTTATGTTGTCAAATTATAATTATAACTATCCGGAATTCCATAGGTAGGATTGGGATATGGTTAAAAAAGGAAACAATAATAAACCCACAAAAGTTCCAATAATTGTTATTTTATACATTTATTTTTATTGTAGTCTAAATTACATTATATTTCAACAATCCATTTTTATATCAATTGTTGATGTTTTATTTTAAGTATTCCCCAGGGGTCTCGAGTATTGAGAGTCGTCGTGCCACTGTCTGAATTTTTTTTTTATTATTATTATTTAGCACCGCGTCTTACTACCCGTTCGGGTTATACGCTTAAGTACTAATTACACTAACGGATTAGGAATTGGGAAGGTTGAATTAAAGGAAGTGAACCCGCATTTGCGTGGAGGGAGAGTGGAAAACCATTTAGGAAAAACCACCCTCAGTTCACCCGACCGAGATTCGAACCTCGATCTCCCCGTCCTCAGCAGTCGGGCTCAATACGACAAGCGCGTTAGCCAACTACGCCACAGAGGCGGGTCACTGTCTGAATTAGCCGAGGTAAATTTTTTTTTATTATTATTACTTTTTTCTCCCAGATCCAAGGAGTGGCACCCAACAAATAGCACAATTCTTATAAATCTTTACATTAACTGTTTTATGTAAACAAGATTTAGAAGACACTGATACTAGACACAGAAAACTATAATTTATATAATATAACATATTTTTTCACCACAATACATAATCTCAATTGAATATATAGTTGTGTTAAAATATGTGCAAAGGGTTCAATGTAAAGACAAGCTAACAGAATTACTTCCTGACTCATTTTCCTTCTAAAATTAATCCAGAAAGTGGGGGAGTACTGTAATGACCCTGTTATATTGCCATGCTTGTGGGGTTATTTACATTAGGTTGTGTAGATTTTATTGGCCAGTGACTGTACGGTCGATAATTAGTTTACACGCACGTGCAGCTAGTAACTGATCATGAACATTCAGTTTGATTGTTTCCAGCCCTCACAATATTTCAAGGTCAAACCTCACAGGTTAGGTGCGAGAGAGAGAGAGAGCAATATCGTTTTCTAGCCAACTTGAGTGTTTTTATTTTATTTTCTTAAAGTAGTATTTTCTTGTATTCGCTAGAGCTCAGCAGCTCTCAGTGATCAATGTAAATCAAAGCCAGGTAATTGGGTTTTATTCTGGACCTGTTAACTCTGGGTTCTGATGGAGATTGGACGTGTGGATGAATGCGTGGGCCATTATGGCAATTTCTGTATCATATTAAGCTGTTAAAAAACAATACATTAAATGTGCATGAAATACACAATGTTTAATTAACTTACCAACCAAAGTTCTTTGTTATGAAATATCGTATCGCGACAACCTCAAACATTCCTTTCAACCCTCCTAATATTAATTCCGACCCATCTAACAATACTTCTGATCCATATAACATTCCTTCCTACCCTCCTAAAAGCTCGTTCAGACGGCGTGGATCCATCCACACGGAATCCGCGCGGTATCGAGTTGTATTGAGCTTCATACGAGACGCAGCAGTACAATCGTCCGAGTGGTCTCCGCTGAACGACCGCCATAAACTCGCGTATTCCACGTGGCTTCACTTCTATGAATTCCAATGAGAACGTTCAGTTGACGAGCGGATTCGGCGCGGTTTGGACGTAGGCAGAGAATTGAATTATGGAGCGTTTCGATACATAACTTTTTGTTGACGAAATGGAGAAAAGGCCTGACATATGGAACATGGAATGTAAAGAACATTCTAACAAGATAAATAAAACTAGCTTGGACAGAGTTGGTGGACACCGGGGATTCATTGGAAAAACATAACGTACTCGGTAGATTTGTCTTCATTACAGATATTTATTATTAGCTGTTATCACAGATATTTATATGATATAAGAAGAGTAGGCCCTCTGTACTATCCGTTCTATAAACATCAAGGTTTTAGTTTGGAAATATTAACTATGTTTTATTTAATATTCTTTTTATATTCCGCACGGATTCCGAAACGTCTGAACAGCTACCAATCTCCATACGGATCAAACCGCGTGGACGAAACCGCCCCGTTTGAACGTAGTCTGACATTCCTGCCAATCTTTCTAACATTACTTCCAAGCCTCCTAAAATTCCTTTTAACCTTCCTAACATTACTTCCGTCCCTCCTAACATTCCTTTTAACCTTCTTAACATTACTTCCGTCCCTCCTAACATTCCTTTTAACCTTCTTAACATTACTTCCGTCCCTCCTAACATTCCTTTTAACCTTCTTAACATTACTTCCGCCCTTCCTAACATTCCTTTTAACCCTCCTAACATTCCTTCCAACACTTTTAGTCCTCCCTCCAGCCCTCCTGCTATTACTTCCAGCTCTCCTAACTTTCCTTCCAACCCTTTTAACATTCCTTCCAGCTCATCTAACATTACTTTCGAACCTCCTAGTATTCCTTTCAGCCTTCAAAACCTCCTAATATTACTTCCAGCCGTCCTAGCATTACTTCCGTCCCTACTATAACTCCTTTCATCCCCCCTAACATTACTTCCAAACAACCTCAAATTCCTGCCAGCCCGCCTGACATTCCTTCCTAACCTTCTTACATTATTTTGACCCATCTAACATTCCTTCCTACCCTCCTAACATTCCTGCCAATCTTCCTAACATTACTTTCAACCCTCCTAACAATACTCCCTACCCTTCTAGAAATACTTCCACCCCTCCGTTACTATTTTCATTATAGATCTATCAAGGGCACAGGGAACTTGAGATAACTGGACAAAAAAAATTGGAGGGATTCACCTATTCCCTACTGTCCGTCTCGCTAAGGGTAAGAGTACACAGACATAGAGGCGATGTGAGGGATTCACCTATTCCCTATGTCCGTCTCGCCAAGGGTAAGAGTACACAGACAGAGAGGTGATGTTGAGGGATTCACCTATTCCCTACTGTCCGTCTCACTAAGGGTAAGAGTACACAGACAGAGAGGTGATGTGGAGGGATTCACCTATTCCCTATTGTCCTTCTCGCTAAGGGTAAGTGTACACAGACAGAGAGGTGATGTTGAGAGATTCACCTATTCCCTACTGTCCGTCTCGCCAAGGGTAAGTGTACACAGACATAGAGGCGATGTGGAGGGATTCACCTATTCCCTACTGTCCGTCTCGCCAAGGGTAAGAGTACACAGACAGAGAGGTGATGTTGAGGGATTCACCTATTCCCTACTGTCCGTCTCGCTAAGGGTAAGAGTACACAGACAGAGAGGCAATGTGGAGGGATTCACCTATTCCCTACTGTCCTTCTCGCCAAGGGTAAGAGTACACAGACAGAGAGGCAATGTGGAGGGATTCACCTATTCCCTACTGTCCGTCTCGCCAAGGGTAAGTGTACACAGACAGAGAGGTGATGTGGAGGGATTCACCTATTCCCTACTGTCCGTCTCGCCAAGGGTAAGTGTACACAGACATAAAGGCGATGTGGAGGGATTCACCTATTCCCTACTGTCCTTCTCGCTAAGGGTAAGTGTACACAGACAGAGAGGTGATGTGGAGGGATTCACCTATTCCCTACTGTCCGTCTCGCCAAGGGTAAGTGTACACAGACAGAGAGGTGATGTGGAGGGATTCACCTATTCCCTACTGTCCGTCTCGCCAAGGGTAAGTGTACACAGACATAGAGGCGATGTGGAGGGATTCACCTATTCCCTATTGTCCTTCTCACTAAGGGTAAGTGTACACAGACAGAGAGGTGATGTGGAGGGATTCACCTATTCCCTACTGTCCGTCTCGCTAAGGGTAAGAGTACACAGACAGAGAGGTGATGTGGAGGGATTCACCTATTTCCTACTGTCCTTCTCGCTAAGGGTAAGAGTACACAGACAGAGAGGTGATGTGGAGGGATTCACCTATTCCCTACTGTCCTTCTCGCTAAGGGTAAGAGTACACAGACAGAGAGGTGATGTGGAGAGATTCACCTATTCCCTACTGTCCGTCTCGCCAAGGGTAAGTGTACACAGACAGAGAGGTGATGTGGAGGGATTCACCTATTCCCTACTGTCCTTCTCGCTAAGGGTAAGTGTACACAGACAGAGAGGTGATGTGGAGAGATTCACCTATTCCCTACTGTCCGTCTCGCCAAGGGTAAGTGTACACAGACAGAGAGGTGATGTGGAGGGATTCACCTATTCCCTACTGTCCTTCTCGCTAAGGGTAAGTGTACACAGACAGAGAAGTGATGTGGAGAGATTCACCTATTCCCTACTGTCCTTCTCGCTAAGGGTAAGTGTACACAGACAGAGAGGTGATGTGGAGAGATTCACCTATTCCCTACTGTCCTTCTCGCTAAGGGTAAGAGTACACAGACAGAGAGGTGATGTGGAGGGAATCACTTATTCCCTACTGTCCTTCTCGCCAAGGGTAAGAGCACGGTAGGGTCCACGCGCATCTCCCCCTCCAGTCTCGCCCCTTTGACACGTTACTCGGTGCCCACTGGCCGCGCTAGTCCATTACTATAACACTGCCTGCTAGCTGCATCTCACCTAATATTTGATTTAAAGTAGATTGGAATTTGATCATAACATTCAGATTTGACAATGTTTAACCTTTTCTCACTGCTTTTATTTAAGTTGGCTGGAATAATTAAGATTTTAAAATATACAGATTACACTGCCACTGTAATAAAAGTACGCATTGAAGAACATGTTTAAGGGGTTAAAAGAAAGTTTCACAACATAAATATAAATAAGACAATTTCTTATAATTATAGATTAAAAACAGACAAAATTATGTAGGCAAGATATAAAATATAATGTATCATGAAGAAATGTAGTATTGGATAAACTCACCGAAATGAACTCATTGAAGCTTAGCTAGTTTCTTTGATTTTTTTCTACCACCATCAGACTTCGTACTACCGTAGATTGGTCTTTTCAGAGACTTCTTCTTATTCAAGGACTTCATTCTAATTAAGGTGAGCGTTCGAACATAACATGAAATAGCAAACTCATCTATGCCGATGTACTTCAAATTGAGGATGTTCACTAGTGTTTTCATCACATCACAATCCTTATTCAAACCACCGCCGTGAAATGTATTGAAGTCCTCTTCCATGTTAAATATAATCTGAGCCCACTCACTTGTTGGCTCCATCAGGCCTCCTCTTGATATTGTCGAAAGCCAGTCTATTTATTTTGTAGGGTAGTGACTCGTTGGATGGCCATATTCGTAAGCTGTAACTAGCTTTTTCTTTTTCACTCTATAAGCAATATACCCTGCGAGCATCTTTAGTAAGTATGTGCTTTCTCCTGCTACTTGTCCATGGATATTATTTTTACTTTCTGCTAACTGGGGTTCAATGTCGATATAAATTCTTCCTCTTCTGGCTGTTCACTTTAAATTTCCTCCTGTACTGTAGATTCTACTTGTAAATCTTCCCGGATATCACATTTCAGATTTTGTATTACATCAACACTTAATGTGGTTGTGTCTTCAGTTGAGCAGTTCCCAGTTTTTATTATTACTGATGCACTACGACTCAGAAGTAAAGATTTTATTCTTTAGCTCACATTCGTTGGTAGCGGGTGATCATAAAATCTACCAAGGCCTCTAATCAGAGAAAAATAAGACTCAAGGACGTCTTGATTACATCTCGCTGCCATAATATATGTGTATCCTTCAGAGTGTAACTCTGTGTATAGGCCTTTAAGACTACGGATAGATATTAGGAAGCCCTTTTGGAAAGGTAATAATTTATTTATCCCAATAGCTCGCATAGATTCGCACATATCATAAAAAAATGTTAAGGGCTGCATTCTGATCATTTAAATTAATCCCCTAGGCACTTTTCAACTTATTTGTTGGATGATAAGGTAATCTAGAGTTTAGCACATCAAAGCCATCATTTATAATATTCAAAAATGTAACCACATGTTAATTTCCAGGTAGAGTATATTCAATAGCCCTGCAACAGTTCTGGATAGTAATTCTGCAACCTTCCTGACATTTTGTCTTTCTTTTCCTGTTAGAAGGAGGTGATTAGTGTTAATTTTATACGCAAATTTCAGATCGCCGTATTTTTGTAACTCGACGAGCTGTGCAAATTCATCTATTTTAACAGTGTTACCGTTAGACAGCTGCTATCCTTCATCCAGTAAGTGATTTATCAAAAGTTTCAAAACATGAGGGACGTCAAAAAAAAACCAAATTTGGTTCTCTTCAGAAAATGGGTTTTTAATACTTGTACAGCCAGGTGTGATTCCCAGATTCAACATAAGCTTCTGATTTGATGGTCCCATATCACTAACAAAAGCCCGGACACGGAATCCCATGGCCTCAACTGTTTCAACAACACTCAAGAATAGAGGTCTGTCAAATCCGTAATAGATGGGTTGTTTCCATTTTCCAATCAAGCTTCGGATTAATAAAACTTGTACAGTTGAGTGTGGTCCTAGGGTCTTGTCTTCAACAGTATCATAGCACATGTGAGATTTCACTTTCATCTCATTAAAACAAAACACCACGTCTTTTTCAAAATCAATAAAAACGTTGACTTGTGCTTTTAAAATATTTAAACTAACATCTATAAATCCTGGCTTAACAAAAAATTCGCTGAGGCGGCGTTTTATTGTCGTTTCACTTGGAAGAGGATATTTTAAAAGTCTTTTAAATATCTAAATACTTTTTTGGATATACATCTTAGCGTTATTGCCTTTGATACATCTTCAGAATTCCAAATGGTACATTTTCCCCTTAAACTAATTTGATTTTGGGAGCTGGAAAAACGAGATTCGATTTGTTTTATAGTTTCGGCTAAACGAGAAATTTATGTCCTAGCAGTGGCTAGCTGTCAGATTGTCTTTATTTTATTTCTTTAAAATTTTATTTTATTTCTATAAAACTTTATTTTCATTCTTTAAAACATTATTTTCATTCTTTAAAATATTATTTTCTTTCTTTAGCAGTTCCAACTCTAACTCTTGTGTACTTATTAAGTTTGTTGGGCTAGTCCCATGTTCTAAAGATGGAAAGGGCAAATTATTACTTTCTTGTTATTTAAAAGATGGTTTAAGCTTTTTTTTTGTTTCGCGTTTATCAGCTCTTTTATTTATTTCCGAACTACTGTATTTTAAAATGTGGCACCGACTTTTTTTTAACACTTTATTTGGTTTCAATTTGAGTAGTTCCGCCCTCAAGTCACGTTTAAAGTCCGTTTCACTAAAATTAGCAGAGCAAACACGAGCGTTATAGAAACAAAAATTGTTAGCTCTTCTACAAGCGTGCACCCATTGTTTACGCAAAATTTTGTCTGTTGGAAATCTATAAAATCTTCCCCAGATTCTTGAGTGGTTATTGCACCCAACAACTACACAACAAGGAATCACTATTACTAATTAATATCACACGACACAGAGGTAAACAAACATTAACGCATGCATACATACATCAAAACATTAGAGCCATAGATAAAGAAAGATTATAGCATCTAAGCAACAAGAACAATTGACGGGAGCATACAGCTGAGCGCGCAGTGGGCCACATTGACGTCACAGACACGACAGGCTACTGCGCACCTGCCTTGTGGACCCTACCGGGTATTCTAAGTACCGTGAGTAAGAGTACACAGACAGAGAGGCGATGTGGAGGGATTCACCTATTCCCTACTGTCCTTCTCGCCGAGGGTAAGAGTACACAGACAGAGAGGTGATGTGGAGAGATTCACCTATTCCCTACTGTCCTTCTCGCTAAGGGTAAGAGTACACAGACAGAGAGGCGATGTGGAGAGATTCACCTATTCCCTACTGTCCTTCTCGCCAAGGGTAAGAGTACACAGACAGAGAGGCAATTGTGGAGGGATTCACCTATTCCCTACTGTCCGTCTCGCCAAGGGTAAGAGTACACAGACAGAGAGGCAATGTGGAGGGATTCACCATTCCCTACTGTCCTTCTCGCCAAGGGTAAGAGTACACAGACAGAGAGGCGAAAGTGGAGGGATTCACCTATTCCCTACTGTCCTCTCGCCAAGGGTAAGAGTACACAGACAGAGAGGCATGTGGAGGGATTCACCTATTCCCTACTGTCCTTCTCGCTAAGGGTAAGAGTACAAGAAGAGAGGCGATGTGGAGGGATTCACCTAATTCCCTACTGTCCGTTCTCGCTAAGGGTAAGAGTTAACAGACAGAGAGGTGATGTTGAGGGATTCACTTATTCCCTACTGTCCGTCTCGCTAAGGGTAAGAGTACACAGACAAGAGGTGATGTGAGAGATTCACCTATTCCCTACTGTCCGTCTCGCTAAGGGTAAGAGTACACAGACAGAGAGGTGATGTTGAGGGATTCACTTATTCCCTACTGTCCGTCTCGCTAAGGGTAAGAGTACATAGACAGAGAGTGATGTGAGGAGATTCACCTATTCCCTACTGTCCGTCTCGCAAGGGTAAGAGTACACAGACAGAGAGGCGATGTGAGGATTCACCTTATTCCCTACTGTCCGTCTCGCTAAGGGTAAGAGTACATCAGACAAGAGGCGATGTTGAGGATTCACTTATTCCCTACTGTCCGTCTCGCTAAGGGTAAGAAGTACACAGACAAGAGGGATGTGAGGATTCACTATTCCCTACTGTCCGTCTCGCAAGGGTAAGAGTACAAGACAGAGAGGCGATGTTGAGGGATTCACTTATTCCCTACTGTCCGTCTCGCTAAGGGTAAGAGTACATAGACAAGAGGGATGTTGGAGGATTCACTATTCCCTACTGTCCGTCTCGCAAGGGTAAGAGTACACAGACAGAGAGGTCGATGTTGAGGGATTCACTATTCCCTACTGTCCGTCTCGCTAAGGGTAAGAGTACATAGACATAGATGGATGTGGAGGATTCACTTATTCCCTACTGTCCGTCTCGCCAAGGGTAAGAGTACACAGACAGAGAGGGATGTTGAGGATTCACCTATTCCCTACTGTCCGTCTCGCAAGGGTAAGAGTACATAGACAGAGAGGCGATGTTGAGGGATTCACCTTATTCCCTACTGTCCGTCTCGCTAAGGGTAAGAGTACATAGACATAGAGGCGATGTTGAGGGATTCACTTATTCCCTACTGTCCGTCTCGCTAAGGGTAAGAGTACACAGACAGAGAGGCGATGTTGAGGGATTCACTTATTCCCTACTGTCCGTCTCGCTAAGGGTAAGAGTACATAGAACAGAGAGGTGATGTTGAGGATTCACTTATTCCCTACTGTCCGTCTCGCTAAGGGTAAGAGTACAAGACAGAGAGGTGATGTTGAGAGATTCACCTATTCCCTACTGTCCGTCTCGCTAAGGGTAAGAATACATAGACAAGAGGGATGTTGAGGGATTCACTCTATTCCCTACTGTCCGTCTCGCAAGGGTAAGAGTACACAGACAGAGAGGCGATGTTGAGAGGATTCACTTAATTCCCTACTGTCCGTCTCGCTAAGGGTAAGAGTACATAGACATAGAGGCGATGTTGAGGGATTCACTTATTCCCTACTGTCCGTCTCGCTAAGGGTAAGAGTACAAGACAGAGAGGCGATGTTGAGGGATTCACTTATTCCCTACTGTCCGTCTCGCTAAGGGTAAGAGTACATAGACAGAGGTGATGTGGAGAGATTCACCTATTCCCTACTGTCCGTCTCGCAAGGGTAAGAGTACACAGACAGAGAGGTGATGTGGAGAGATTCACCTATTCCCTACTGTCCGTCTCGCTAAGGGTAAGAATACATAGACATAGAGGCGATGTTGAGGGATTCACTTATTCCCTACTGTCCGTCTCGCTAAGGGTAAGAGTACACAGACAGAGAGGCGATGTTGAGGGATTCACTTATTCCCTACTGTCCGTCTCGCTAAGGGTAAGAGTACATAGACATGAGAGGCGATGTTGAGGGATTCACTATTCCCTACTGTCCGTCTCGCTAAGGGTAAGAGTACACAGACAGAGAGGTGATGTGAGAGATTCACCTATTCCTACTGTCCGTCTCGCTAAGGGTAAGAGTACATAGACAAGAGGGATGTGAGGGATTCACTTATTCCCTACTGTCCGTCTCGCTAAGGGTAAGAGTACACAGACAGAGAGGGATGTTGAGGATTCACTTATTCCCTACTGTCCGTCTCGCTAAGGGTAAGAGTACACAGACAGAGAGGTGATGTGGAGGATTCACCTATTCCCTACTGTCCGTCTCGCTAAGGGTAAGAGTACACAGACAGAGAGGTGATGTAGGAGAGATTCACCTATTCCCTACTGTCCGTCTCGCAAGGTAAGAGTACACAGACAGAGAGGTGATGTGGAGGGATTCACCTATTCCCTACTGTCCGTCTCGCTAAGGGTAAGAGTACACAGACAGAGAGGTGATGTGGAGGATTCACCTATTCCCTACTGTCCGTCTCGCTAAGGGTAAGAGTACACAGACAGAGAGTGATGTGGAGAGATTCACCTATTCCCTACTGTCCGTCTCGCCAAGGGTAAGAGTACACTGACAGAGAGGTGATGTGGAGAGATTCACCTATTCCCTACTGTCCGTCTCGCTAATGGTAAGAGTACACAGACAGAGAGGTGATGTGGAGGATTCACCTATTCCCTACTGTCCGTCTCGCTAAGGGTAAGAGTACACAGACAGAGAGGCAATGTGGAGGGATTCACCTATTCCCTACTGTCCGTCTCGCAAGGGTAAGAGTACACAGACAGAGAGGTGATGTGGAGGGATTCACCTATTCCCTACTGTCCGTCTCGCCAAGGGTAAGAGTACACTGACAGAGAGGTGATGTGGAGGATTCACCTATTCCCTACTGTCCGTCTCGCTAAGGGTAAGAGTACAGAAACAGAGAGGCGATGTGGAGAGATTCACCTATTCCCTACTGTCCGTCTCGCTAAGGGTAAGAGTACACAGACAGAGAGGCGATGTGGAGAGATTCACCTATTCCCTACTGTCCGTCTCGCTAAGGGTAAGAGTACACAGACAGAGAGGCGATGTGGAGAGATTCACCTATTCCCTACTGTCCGTCTCGCTAAGGGTAAGAGTACACAGACAGAGAGGCGATGTGGAGAGATTCACCTATTCCCTACTGTCCGTCTCGCTAAGGGTAAGAGTACAGAAACAGAGAGGCGATGTGGAGAGATTCACCTATTCCCTACTGTCCGTCTCGCTAAGGGTAAGTGTACACAGACAGAGAGGTGATGTGGAGGGATTCACCTATTCCCTACTGTCCTTCTCGCTAAGGGTAAGTGTACACAGACATAGAGGTGATGTGGAGGGATTCACCTATTCCCTACTGTCCGTCTCGCTAAGGGTAAGAGTACACAGACAGAGAGGCGATGTGGAGAGATTCACCTATTCCCTACTGTCCGTCTCGCTAAGGGTAAGAGTACACAGACAGAGAGGCGATGTGGAGAGATTCACCTATTCCCTACTGTCCGTCTCGCTAAGGGTAAGAGTACACAGACAGAGAGGCGGGGCAGCGCGATTAAGATAACGTTCTCTGCGCGACTCACCGCTTTGCGTCGCTGCCTGTGTACACCTACCCTGAAAAGGTGCTAAGGGAGAGCAAATCAGACATTTTCTCCACGTCCTTTCCTAGTTAGAGATTATTTTAGTAAAAACTTATGTAGTAGAACTTTAATATAGATAATTAAAGATATGTCAGATAGACTACATATTAGGACCAAGCTTACAACTTTTTATTAAAAGTTATAATGTTGTTTTCATAGAAAATTTTCTCTTGAATGATCAATTATTTAAAAGTATATTCAATAAGTTTAATCTCAGACCACTTACCCTCCTACCCCATTAAGCCCCTCACAAAGCTATTGTGTGAAGGTGACGTCTAACAAAATATGACGCAAAAAGGGGCAACATAGCTTACCTCGAGGAAGTCGATCGTTCCAAGTTTCGTGTTCCGTGTCTGTTCCTTTACCTGCTTTGTCTTCCTGTTTCAAAATTTGTGGGTGGCCACATAATCACGATACCAATTATAATATACACTAAACTTGGTAAATAGAGGGGAAGGTAATCAACTCTACTTGACACCCTCTTTTCTCCGATAATCTAAGAAAATATGGTTGTTTTTAATTTGAGGGGTTGTTTGAACACAGGGTTATTAGAAATTATTTTAAGATAATTGGTTGGGTTATTTTTTGCTAAAAATGTTTACACTTAGGGTCTAAAGAATGGGAAATTATAATTAAAGTCCTTTGGCGTGACTAGATGGTTAAGGTGGTCGACTCCCCATATGGTGTACCTGGGTTCGACACCAGGTGCTGCTGAGGCTGGTATTTACTGTTTGAACACGTGTGTTTGATCTTATATCTATTTACAAGGAATGTTCGAGTCCAATTTTATTTTTTCATTTAGAGAAAGTATTGCAATCGTGAAAATTCTGGCCCTCTAGATTATGATGGATCTTGACGTTTTAGATTACCCCGAATTCAAAAAGGTGGGTCTTACATTTATGTCTGTTTGTCTGTCTGTACCTGAGGCTACAACCAATACGGTTTGATGAATTTTATTCGAGCTTGAGGACAAATATTGATTTTATTTTAACTTTCAAATTAAGGGTAGTTCATTAAAGACTGATTTTAAAAATGTTAAACTTATAAAATGGCTTTAACGATTTTGTTTAAAATTGATTTAAGTTAGGGAGGGGGGTTTATATGGTAAACAGCACTTTGTAATGATTACATTTTATACAAGCCTTTTGATTAATTTATATTAGATATAATAAGATCTTACCTAATGTGAAAATAATAAAAATTCACTATTATTTAACCATATTAAGCAGTAAATGTCAACTTAATGCAGCATATTTTTAACTGTCTAATTTATCATATAATTTGCAAAATGTTTATTGCAAAAAAGATTAAGATATTTGGGCTAAGCTGATAAATCAAGTCATTATGATTATAATAAATTAATTTCCTGGATATCATTATGTTTGTCCTATAGTCATTAATTTGTAATGTTAATAACAACACAGTATGACCAAATTAAAAAAAGTGAATGTGCACTTGAGCTCGTATTATTTCTACTGTCGGGCCTTTGTAATTGTGTAACGTTTTGTTCTTTTTCCCTTACTGGCGCAAGCTATGGTCTAAAAATTACCGTCATCGTCATTCTACTTGAGGTCCCCATAATTTATTTGGATCCACCCTGGCTACTCATACCCTGATAATTTGGATGATATAAGAGTTTTTAGAAATATTTATTTTCCTTTTGTTAAATAGGTGAAAATGTATAATATTTTATTCTTCCCAAAATATATATTGAACTTTACAGTTAATAAATTCCGTCTAGACACTATTCTGTATATTTTATTAATTGTATCCAGTAAAACACATCTCACTTCTTTGAGACATTCAGTATAAGAGAAAAAAACTTCTAACCATTTAGACTTTTCCGAAAAAAGAATCAAAACACGTCCATCTTCCTTAACATTTTTTGGAACGATTTAATACACATATTTTTATTTCAAGATTTTTCAGCCAACAAGCAGAAGCCACGCGGATATTTTGTAAGTTTCCCTTGTGTATACCATGTTATCAGAAGTGTAGACCCAAGGAAACTGACTTTCTTTTCATTCACCAATCAGAAACAGACTTTCTTTTCATTCACCAATGAGAAATATACTTTCTTTTCATTCACCAATCAATAACGGACTTTCTTTTCATTCATCAATCAAAAACGGACTTTCTTTTCATTCACCAATCAAAAACGGACTTTCTTTTCATTCACCAATCAAAAACGGACTTTCTTTTCCTTCACCAATCAGAAACGCACGGAAGTCACCAAAAACAAAAGCTGAATGTATTCTGGAAGCTGATTCATATGTGGAAGTGATAAATTTGAAGATTCAACAACAAATACGATAAATATAGCCCTGCCTTAAGGCCCGTACACATTGTCACGTTTAGCTTGCGCCAATAGCCATGCCAGTCCAACTGTCGTGCAAGTAGAGGAATACACACATTTTTTAAATATCGTGCAAAGATTTACTTGCAAAACAAAACAGTTCATCACATGTATACACAACTGTTCTAAATAATGCACTGCACCTGTTCTCTGCAAGCTGTGACTAACACACCAATCAATATAGGCACGTACAAATACAACTGGCGCGTACGTTCAGCTGGCACGACAGTTAGCTACTAGCGCCAAATTATTCGAGAACTCGAATATTCATGCAGGTAGAACATGCTTCATGCGAACTCTTTAATGTGCATGCAAGTATTGGTTATACTGTCATGTTGGCACGTTTGTAACGACTGGCGTCATTAAAATATAAGTGTAGACCTTACTACACGTTAAAAGATTGGATTTAGATATAAAAGGAGTGGAAAAACTAAATCATTTAATTGGGCAAGTCAAAAGAAAATTCTAATATGACGATTGTTCGAAGAAAAGTCGAGGTTTTAGAAGCTTTGTGCATCTCTAATAATATTTTAACAATTAAATATCTAAGACACCAGTAAGCAAGGAGTGTAGTTTATTTTCTCGTTTTAATTCTATCATTGCTTCTTACTACCCATTCATGTTACACACATATAAACTAATTACAATCACTCACATGCTAGGGTTGAGTAAGGATGGATCACAGGAACACATTTACGTGTAGAGAAAGTCTAATGCGATTTAAGGAAAACCTCCCTCAGTCCATCTAACCGATATTTGAACCCCGATCTCCAATCAACGGTGGTCCAGTATAATGCTAGAGTGATTGATACCTGAGACCATTTGACAACCCAAGCAGTTAAGGGCATTGTGCTAAGTGGAGTTTGTATGTAATTAATGTACTATGTGTGTGGTTAGAAAGTTCAAGTTATTTAGTCATATAAAGGTGCGTCCACACCTCAACAACATTGTTGCTAACACGTGTCGACAACACGTACTGTCAACAAAAACGTGAAAAAGCAGTTATAATGTTTACAACATTCATGTTGGGAAATGTTGGCAACATGTTGACAGTTTCCCGTCAGTGAGCGGTATACATCAAATAAATGTTGGTAACATATATTGGCAGCATTGTTGAGGAGCCTCTACACTGGGTCAACATTGTTGTCAACGTGAGTAGGCCCTAATTACTAATCAGCATTTAGTTTGCTTGGCGGTTCCGCCTGAGGAGGTTGTGTTCGTTCGCGCTCTGTGAATTTGGTATTGTGTATTTCATTTCTTGATTATTAATTTATATGTTTACTCAGGAATGAGGTCGAGAAAATCTATGTACTTTAATAGAAATGTACTGTACATAGATCGGCCGGTTTTTTGGAACGTGTGAGGACTCTAAAAATAGAAATAAGAAAATGACGGATGGCAAGATATTTTAGAAGCGTTCAGTACCGAAAGAGTTGAACTAAAACAAAATGAATAGTTTATTAGCACCGTTTTGTCATGAGTTAAAAGTGGAAGCAGAAACCATCAGGAATAGGAACCGGAGAAGTTTTCCCCCTGCATACCGCACATCTTCCTCTCTCAGCATCCTGGACTCAACTATGTCCTGTTTGATCTAAGCTTGAGCCTAAAACAGTCTAGTATTAGATAGATGATTGTCAGGTGCTAAGGTTGGATGAGTGTAGTATCACATTAGTGAATGTCTTATCTTACATTCTGTTAAATTAATTCTCCCGATTTAATGTATTCCTAAGACAAGCTATGTTTTGTTTAGCTGTAAACTTTGACCTATGGTGTCACTTTTTAAATCGGTAAGGTCTAAATTGATTTTTATACATTTGTTTGTCGTATATCCATTTCTTACTCCTAGTCGACTACCGTGTACTGTAAATTATGACAGAATCTTTAAATTTACTTACATCACATTTTTGTGACTCTGACTATATTCCATTATGAGACAAGAAGGCGAAGATGGATTTTAAATAAGTGGCACACCGGTGGTTTCACTATTTAAGGCGTAATTCTTGATAGACTGGCTTACCAGTGACTTGAAGGCCAAGGTTTGAATACCGGCTGGTAGTACTAAGTGTATTTTGTTGCAAATTGTTTCTTACTCTCCCGTCACTCAAATTTGGGTACATTTATTTCTTATCTCCTCCCCCTCCACAGCAATGTTTGAAGGACCCGGTTCGGTGGCCGCGTGGTCTAAAGAGCTATTCTCGAGTGGACTAGACTATCGATGACGGAAAGATCGAGGTTTGAATCTCGGTCGGGTGAACTAAGGGTCGCTTTACCAAAATAGTTTTCCAATGTCCCAACGCACAAATACTGGTACAATCCCTCTAAATATAACCTTCCTAATACCTAAAACCGTTAGCGAGTTTATCACGTAGCCGTATAATCCGAAGCGGTAGCATGACGAGGTGCTTAGAAATAAAGTTTGAATAATTATAGCGCTGATGGAAAGTAAGATGTGATGCACAGAAATAATAATGACCGAGAGAACATATAGCAACCTTCGTACATTATGACTAACTCACTTGCAGTGGACTCTGATGGAAAGTGAGATGTGATGCTCAGAAACAATAATCACCGAGAGAACATATAGCAACCTTCGTACATTATGACTAACTCACTTCCAGTGGACTCTGATGGAATCGAAACTTTAGAGTAGGGCCTCCTAGAACATTTTAGACACACGACACCTTTTCCCCCGATATATTTATACGCGACCCCGAGTGTATAGATTTATAAAATAGGTATACAAATCAAACATTTACTGATAATAAATCATAAAGAATTTTTTTCTAAAACAATTCTTTGGTACACATCTAATTTTACCACTTATTAAAGATAAAAGTAAATTTTCATACTAATGAGATGGTTGTGCTTGTTTATAATTAGGCCTACATGGATAATTAAATCTTGGCTGAATATTTGGTATTATATGACGTTCAACATTCGGAGTTGGTCGACATATTGTTTTTATAATCGTCAATGCTGAGAACGTCACTTCGCATAAATACGTCGTACAAAATGGCAGAAGTTTGTTTAGAGCCATTTCAAAAATTATTGTAAATTCTGTCCCAAACCCAGACCAAAATTCCCTTGGCGATTTTTTTTTTTTTTTTAGGAAACTCAAATCTTAAACCTGTGTTGCTTGATTACTCGGCAAATTCTTCTTGAAATTTTAATGGTAGGTGACTGAGGTTTTTGATTTAAATTGAGAATGGTTTATAAACCTAACTTAGTTTCTTACAAACAACATTTGAAGGGAAGTATTTTTGATACTGTGTCTCCAAGAACTTCGGATGATCAATTATAATTATTACAATTCAATCTTTGGGAAGGTAATTTTCACTTATAAAATCATCTGTAGATGTAAACATTTTTTTTAAACTAAACTATTTTTCAACCTATTCTTCTCCATGTTAACTTTTTTGGTAAAACTTTTAATTTATTTTTTAACATAATTATGTTACAATATTTTCCTTCAAGCGACATGTTTTAATAATTGAGTTTTGTGAAAATATTAGATAAATAACACCGTTTTGAAAGCTATAACCCATGAGTCATTATGAAAATCTTTTCGAAACCCCACATCCTGTTACGCGACCCCATAAAGGGTCGTGACCCACAGTTATAGAAGGCCTGCTTTAGAGTATGAGCTCGCCCGTGACCGGTGGTGTCGTGATGGGGTGTTCCCCCGCAGGGAGGTAAAGAGGGAGCTTAAACCCTGCCCTTCATACGACACCTCAACGAGACAGAGGCGTCGCGATGGAAGGGAACGAAGCGGTCATAAACCACATAACAAATAAACTAACAATTTAGATAACACATGGACAAGGTCACGTGAGAGAGTGGCCCAACAACACGCACGCTGGAGGAGGGAGCATTCCGTCAACGACCTAAAACAACAGCGACATAGTTAGGGAGAGGATCGCACTCAAGTCACGCTGACCTGAAAAATAAGGGCCTAGTCAGAGAGAGAGTGATCACTCTTTGTTGTAATCCTTCATCCGTTCTCTGTATCAACACTGATACGTTAAGGTGGGGATTTAGGGAACAAGAGAAAAGGCCAATATTTTTGCAGTTTTTATAGCAAAACCATTTTTTTAGCCGATATAAATAAAATAATATTGCTCTGGTACAAACTTAGAGTTTAATTTTCTCCACATGTTGATATAAAAATGTGTGGAATATCTATCATTAGCATAGCGGCATTATATGAGAAACGTTTTAAATGAGGATAACCAATTTATGAAATCCTAAGACACTCTTGACAGACATTCAAAAACTGTTTTGATCGCCATGTGAAGAAAATCAAATTCTATGTTTCTGCAGGAGAATATTATTTAATCTATCTCGACCAAAAAGATGTTTCACCATAGACACTTCAAAAACACTTATCTTTTCTCGCGTTCCCTACAGGGCAAGTCATGACTAATATAATCAATGTACGAGGGCGCTCAGAACCTTGCCTTTAGGTCAAACAAGATAATATCTACAGACCACCCTGGCTTCTTCCACACAGCCCAGAATAACGCCACAAGACATCCAATATAACCACTATAGCACAACCAACATATCCAACACTGTACAGCCAACATATCCACTACCGTACAATAAACATTTCCAACTCTGTACAACTAGCATACACCACCAAACCACCAACATGTTCACCATCGTACAGTCAACATATCAACTAATACAACAAAGCATCCCCATTTCCTAATCACTGTCAGTCCTTAATCTTATTTTTATATTTATTATTCTATTTTTTACTTTCTCTCTGTCTTACAGGTAGAGAAAGTGTTGTGATCGTTAAAAAAATCGAGCTCGAACTTTTGATGAATCTTGACGTTTAACTCTCCAAATCCAAAAAGTGGTTTTTTAATTTCCGTCTGTATGTCTGTACCGCCAACTAGAGCCTAAACTATTTAACCGATTGGGCTAAAACTTGGTATCTAGGGTTTTCATAGGGTTAGCCTGAGTGATTTTTGGAATTGGATATCTAACCCTAAAATTAAGGGTAGTTTACTGAAGGGCAAAAAAAAAAAAGACGATTTTCTCAAAATCGGCTTTAACGATTTTGATTATATTTTATTTCAAAATATTTATAAATATTCTAAACAAAATGGCTACTCTAAATATTATGTAAAAATGGCTTTAAGGGCTCCGGTCTGATGCGTAAATTATAATTTTTTATCATATCTCTGAAACTATTTGAGATATGATATTACTTATCATTACAAATATGTAGCTCTATTTATAATACAAATATTTTATTCGAAGCATATTTTTATAAAACCAATAAATTTCAAGCTATACATAAATATTTATATTTTTAAATTTTAAACCCGCCTCGGTGGCGTAGTTGGCTAACGTGCTTGTCGTGTTGAGCTCGACTGCTGAGGACGGGGAGATCGAGGTTCGAATCTCGGTAGGATGAACTAGGGGAGGTTTTTCCTAAATGGTTTTCCACTATCCCTCCACGCAAATGCGGGTTCACTTCCTCTAATTCAACCCTCCTAATTCCTAATCCATTAGCGTAGTTAGTACTTAAAGCGCATAACCCGAACGGGTAGTAAGACGCGGTGAAAATATTATTATTATTTTAATTTTAATAACATAAAAGGTAAAGTATTGCGACCGTAAAAAAATCTAACCTGGAATGTTGATTGACCCTAAAAAGTGATCTTTGCAATACCATATTTTTGTGTGTCTGTTTAAACTTAAAATTAAGAGTATTTTAATAAAGGGTGAAAAGAGAAAAAAAATTATTTTTTTAAAATTGACTCTAACGATTTTGATTAAAATTTGTGTCTAGGTGTTGATTAAGATTACAAATAAACTCACTATTTTCACTTTCCCTTGAAAATGAATTTTAGGGTACTTTATAGAAGCTGAAATTTTCGTACCTCCGCAATTATTTGAGATAATAAATAACTTATCATTGCAAAATTGTATTACTGTTAAAAATAAAAAAAATTATATGAAATATATTTTTATAAAATCAACAGTTTCTGATATATTGGCAAATATATTAATACAATTTTGTGAGCTTTAGTTGTAAAGAGTACTTAAGTTTTAACACAGTAATTCTCCAATGCCATAGAGTAATTAAATATAAGTCTCTAAAAGCTTATGTTGTTTCTCCTTAAACCTCTTAGGAGAAATGTTTGTACAACAATGATATATATCCATTTTAGACTCAATGGTCAATATTAACATTTTTTATTGGTCAAAATTTTTAAATGAGGAATTTAACAGCAATGCGATGACATGAAGATGTGCAACACCTAATAAAATGTCGAGGATTTTAACTGGAAAGTTGAAATTTTAATACGAAATGTTGACCCTCGTGGACCTAATATTGATATTTTTTATCGGTTCAAACATACAAATCAGGACATTAATTCTTTAAAAATAAAATTATAAAATTTAAAACCAGGACTCAAAAATTTTTACAAAAATATAATGCAATTTATGCTTGGGTATGTTATTTCGTTTTACGTATTACGAGTTTTGATTAAATATGTCCATTTTTAAACAATAGAGTGAGAAAGTCCGTGCAGATTTCCGTACCATTTATTATTTGTAATAATATTGTATTTCAATGAATATTTAATCTTATCTGGTTTTAAGAAGTCATGTTTATTCTGAGACATGGTGAACCCATGTCTCAGAATAAACATGACTTCTTAAAATGAGTTATATTCGTATCGGAGCGATGTTTTAGCTACAAGGAATAGCGCTAAGAGGTTGTAAGAACTGTCCCCACCATAAAGATTATTGAACGCTATAAAAATACATTCATTAATTCACTTTCCCATCGTTTTTATCGTGAAGCCTTACAACAATCGTGTTTTATTCATTTCCCGTCTCAAAAGGGTCTTCAGGTTAGACGAGTTTATTCGCTTCCTACTTAGATAGCGGCAAATCACGCTACAGCTCCTGAACCGATAGCGTCCACCTTGCACGGCACGGAGGTTTGTACATCAGCATCTAGCACGCAAGTTCTCCTTGGCGGTTGAATACACAAGACTGTGTCAAGGTAACTTCACTCTATCAACCTAGGGTTTGGGGGAGGGGGGTATGAGAGATCTACTGTCACCGCTACTCTACATCCCCGACCGGGTTGTTATTCGGTGTGTAGTACACACTAGTACCAACATACTGACAAATTGTAATGGACACTTTTTTTAAAAATGTAGGTCGGATAAAAAGGAACGCACGTCAAGGCCAGCATCTTTGCAATTAATGAAACCCTTTTGAGAAAAATAAATAAAATTTAACTTCAGTTGGTACGCTTAGTTTAATTGTATACATGTATTAGGGGCATACCTAGAGGTTGGCGAAACCAGTCCCCACTGGGGGTGCAGGCCAGGGAGTGCAGCAAAAAATCACCCCCAGGAATTCTCTCCAGTTGTATGTGTAAGGTTGTGAGCTTTAACAAGTTCTGGGAGCTGAATGATTGGAGAAATCGCAAGGTTGTATGAGGGTAGTTTGTTGGAGACTATGGAGTGTGACATATCAGTTCTTGTCCTTCTCGCTCCGCGGCACAGAGGAGTGGGTTTCGCCCTTTCCTCTCGTCTCGTCTCACTCTGGATGGTTAGAGTAGTTGGGCCACGTATAAAGTAGGTAACACGCCGTGGTATAAAAACAACGCTCGGACAGCTATCTGTTAGTCACTCTTCAATCAATCATTCATGCAGCGCGTGAGTTTGGCCCTACCGTCAGTTTAGTGTTCAGGGTTGGTCCGTGTATAAAGTGTAATAAAACAGTATAAGACAACAGGGACCTAAAAACCATCTGTAGCAAGTCTAGAAAGCTGAAGAGAAGACAAAGAAAAATTTACCGCATCTTTACCTGGAAAGGTCAGCGATTGTCTGTACCAAACAGAGAGGAAAACAAAAACCTTGGAGAGGAATTTGAAAGAAAAAAATATTCAAGAGGCTATAATATAGATCTCATTCGACGTCAAGAGAAGCGGGCAACTGTCTGAGCCATGAAGCTGATGGTAATTTTGACGTGAATACGTCTTTAAATTTGCTACCATACGGGGGCAATCCAAAAAACCTAATGATAACAAAATCGGGGGATACAGTTTGGCGTTGTAGTTTCGAATCTATCCTCTACATCCAAAATTAAATTATACCACTGGATAGCTAAAGGATCAAAGAATGCATTACGATACGCGAGAACAGTGACGCATCGCGCGCGGTGGAGGGGGAAGCGCCGCCATTTTGAGGTTATTTTGCTGCGTATCGAGATTTGCAATTAGTATAACTTTTGACTCGGAGAAGCTACGATGTTTGTTTAAGTTTTAATCGTCAGCTGTCGTCAAAATCTATCGATTGTATATAAAACATTAGTTTAAAGTAGTGAAGTAAATATAATAAGGTGTTAGAATAAAAAAATATTATCAAAACTATATCATGTACAACTCACTACCTAATTAAAATCTCGAAATTTATTTTCCCACTTAAAACGTATTTTTAGTTATATGTCATATACATGTTAAATTATATAAAAAAATTATAATATATTTATAAAAAGAGGACATGGGAGAAATTCAACTCATGTCCATGATTATGTTGTTGTTCAACATATCATTTAATGATAAAAGTCACATATCTCTAAATAAACATTAATTTATATACATAATGTAAAAACCCCTAGTAATAAAGTTTTTTTAATCTGAATAAAATATGTACAAAATTTTACAAAATCTTTTTGATCTGAATAAAATATACCTCAAATGTTATAAAAAAAATGGTGTGTGTACTTATGTACGCGCGTGAGAAGTTATACTTCTTTGGCATCATTAATAATAAATATTTAAAATTGAAAATTAATAATTTAATAATATATATATTTATTAAAAATAAAATTTAGAAAATAATAAATATATATGACATAATTTGTACTAAATATTATAAGATTCTTAATTTTAAATATTTATTGATTATTTAATATTTTAAAAGTAAATGAATAAATTTAATAATAAATTCAAAAATTGAATTTAAGTTTATTCATTTTTTCATTTTTTAAATATTTATTTTTTCTTAATTTAATATTTACTTTTCATTTTTATCAAAAAGTCTTCATTAAATTTGTTCATTTATTTTTATAAATATTTATTATTTATTCAATTTAATAATAAATATTAAAAATTAATGTTTTAATTGATGTTCGATTTAAATTTTTATCACAAATTTTTTATTAAATGTTTTATTAATTTTATTTCTTTTATTTGTAAATATTAAATAACCAATAATAAATCTCTAACAATAATAATTTAATAATATTTAGTATTAATTATGTTAAATAATAATATTTTAATTTATATCAATAAATAATACATACGAATAGTTAACCTCAATTATATTGGAGCACTTGAAAAAGTGTATAAGCACAATTTTTTTCACTAATATTTACGAATAGTAAATAATATTAATCAAAATATTCAATTTAAATCACTACTGAATATAATTTATTAGCACATATATAATTCGCACTTGTATGAAACTAAAACACGTGTTGTGAATGTAGAAACTAGAAACATGTGGATAAATATTATATATATATGAAAACAGTGATCAGAGGCGACGAGCGTACCACATGCCGAAACAGAGGTTCTATTTCTATTTTGTTGGTAGCTTTTTTTTTTTTCGAGACTTAATGAGCGCTTTAGCTTCAACCTGTTACTTTTGTGTTACAGTGATGCGCGGCATCTTAAAATTTCACTCTCATCATTTTTTCATAACGCGCCTAAAGAAGTATAAATTGTTAATTTAATTTCTACCATTATTATTCCTAATCCTTCTTTAAGGAGTGATTGTTATATATAGTATTTTATATTTTCGCAGTAAATATTTTTGGAGAGTAGGAGAGAAAAAATATAAAATTAAATAAATATTTTTAAATTCTTATGTTCTTTGTAATATACAATCATGAATAGACCTCTAAAAGAGTAAACTCGTTAAACATCTATACAATATGACTATTCAAAATATTTAGGGAAAATATTACATGGTTTTACATATCATACAAGAGTTTACTAGGATTTCTATAACTATGTAAATATTCCTATATTTATAAACTATGAATATTTAAAAAAAACTTACTTACACAATACATTTAATTTTTACTTCTAGTTCAAGATAACTTTAGCGAGAGAACATGGACCCTGTGAACCAATACGATTATTGTATTGTTTTCAATATTACCAACATTTATTCTCATACTAGCATAGGTACCCGGCTTTTCTTGGGGTAACCACGCAATTTATGGTGTTACCTTGAAAAACACTTTTATTTGCTTAAAACAGTTAGAAAATGTAATAAATTAATTCTCCCAACCCGATTTTTAATGAATTTTAAGAAATTTAGTTAAAAATTTAAAATTCCTGCTTCGAGATGCACATGTTTGTCCACAGGGTTACATATTTTAAATTTTCAGAATTCTGATTGAGGTAGGCAATGCTCATGAGTCATGAGAGACACACAAACTAACTATTATTTTTATTAACATAAATATTTTGTGGATTACGGATTAATAATGGCTATTATTTATTTTTAAATTTACTTAAATTATTGGTTTAAAATAGCTTTACAAATTAATGAAAAATATGTAACCATTGTGCGTTTTCCAGCATCTACTCTGTGTTAAACGCCTGCAATCGTCAAAGCGATGATGTGCCAAACAGATATGACGTAAGAGTTGATAGTGATAATCATCTCACGGCGTTACTCCTTGGAAATATTGACCACGCTCGTGTTTGTAATAATGCCTCCTTCCGTTTAAAACCCCCTTAGAGTAAATATCATATATGAGCGTAACTTTAACAGGTAAAATGACGTGCTGATGTATACAGAATGTTTGGAAATTCATAGTCCAAACTGCATATATATTTTGTTTGAACCAAAAGCCATACAAAATTCCCGTACACCGACATCAGGCAAACTATGATAATACCATTAAATTGTATTCGAAGTTTTGGTGTACAGCACCGGAAGAGCAAAGCTGTTTAAGCATGCGTGTACAACAGGTTGCATAGGAGTTAGCCACGTAGCACTACACATGTAATAATGGTAAGCACTTTATATTATGTAGGACCGTTAATGATGACCCTTAGAATGTATTCGCATTTCTATATGGACTGATGTGTTGTTTACTATTAATTGTAGTATGTTCTTCTGCCATGCTCCAAGATGTCTGGGTGTGTAGTGCCTCACAACTAACTCCTATGCAACCTGTTGTACACACATGCTTGAACAGCTTTGCTATCTCGGCGCTGTATGATGAAACTTTGGACACTATTTAATGGTATTATCATAGTTTTCCAGATGTAAGTGTACAGGGATATTGTATTACCTTTGGTTCAAACAAGCTATATGTGCAGTTTGGGCTATGAGTTACCAAACACTCTGTATAGTGAGATCTACGCTTTGAGATCATATGACAACCAAAGTGGACTACAAGTTATTAAAATCATTTTCATATATTTTAAGTCAGTTTACATGATCTTAAGCTGCAACTTTTGATTGATAATAGACCTATTAAATAAATCTACTAACACCCCCTCCGGCTAACACATGGCTTAAATATCAATATAATTTGATCTGGTTTGCCAGTTGTATAATCCAGATAGAGTGTATTGATGTGTTTTTTTAATGGTTTCACAATTTATCACCACGCAATTTCGGGAACATTTATCTCAATTCTACCTTCCTAACACACACTTGCGTAGTCTTTCTTCAAAAACCGCTATGCCTAGTTATATCAAAATTATTACTTCTTAGTTAAGTATTGAAGTACAACGTTGGGAAGAGTTATCAAAACCAACCATACCTTAAAAATAATTATTTTTAAAAAACACCTAAATATTGTATTCACTATCTTCTTATACTTCCCGCTTCAACTCCACCCCCCCCCCTCCCAAATAAATTAATAACCTTATTGTTGATGTTTATTAAAAACGATGGATGACTCCTTATTTAATTCAATTCTTAATTAAGTACAAGTCAACATGTGAACAACTATTATGACGAAAATGAGCAAGCAAGTATATATCATGAAAACTTTTACTAGATTTGGTAATAGTGCAGGTAATAGTTTTCAGCGATGTTTCGGGGCAGACACATATGCAAAATATATACAAGAAGATGTACGGTAAAGTGATCTTTCATCTTTAAAGCATAAGTCAAACGAAATATATTTATTTTGAAATTTAGTTTGAGGGAAATGATTTGGTTAAATGTATTTTAGATACACTGTATATTCATAGTTTCGCAAATATACCAAACTCTTATTTTAAAAACATATAAATTAAAATTTAATTTACTGACAGCATAACGAGGCTCAATTTTAACTAGGTCATTTAGAATTTCGTTTGTATGTCTGTCAGCCTGTTTGTTCCGCGATAACTTCCAAATTCTTAAACCAATTTTATCGAAATTTGTCAGGGCCATTCTTTGAACCTAAGCTAAACAACATATGTAGATGATAGGTCCTAAATACTTTTTCAATCTGGCCGTACGTTTTAATAAAGGTATTTTTACTTAATAGCTTATATCAAGTGATTTTAATTTGAAATTCTAAACACTTGATCGAGTACCTAGGTCATATTTTTATAAATGTGTTCATATATTGTAAGACTTAAGTCTTAAGCCAGGTGAAGAGCAGTTATTATTTATGAATACAATGTAATATTGAATATGGTATTAATTTGTTTTGATACAATGTCTGGGTGCACTTTTGGTTCATACATTTGTGTGCTTTTGATATGAGGGTTAGCCTTCTTCTGCGCTTTAATATTCTCTGTACTATTGTACAACATGTAGGTAGTGACATCATAAGGAAAACATTGTTTTTTTAATCCACCTCTTAATTCTCGTCCGGGCTACATGCATATAAGTACGATAGTAGGCTATATATGAGGAAGGTATAACTTAAATCAAATGTCAACGCCTTTGCTTTGAGGAATAGTGGGAAACCGTTTAGAAAAAATCAACCTCCTTATAATAATAATAATAATAATAATAATAATAATAATACTTAGCACCGCGTCTTACTACCCGTTCGGGTTATACGCTTTAAGTATTAATTACTCTAATGGATCAGGAATTGGGAAGGTTGAATTAGAGGAAGTGAACCCGCATTAGCGTGGAACCTCCTTATAATCAACTGGGATTTAAACTTTGACCTTACAGTCACCAGCATCTCATTATAATACGAGTGTTGTTTCGAACATTCATCCACTGATGTGAGTTTTCCCCTAAGTGGTGGGGAAGTGGGGAAACCATTTTTAAAAAACAAGTACCTTCAATACCTCCAGCTTAGATTAAAACCCCTAACACTAAGTTAAAGAAAAAAATCGGAAAAAATAGCCTGGCATTTAATCCATGTATCCACCGATGAGGTTAGGAAAACAATTGATTATCCAAAAACCTTTTCCCCTCATTTTCCCAAACATGTTGCACTGCAGGTAGTGGCTACAAAAACAAAACGAATTAACAAGACGAAAAGAGAAGGAGGGGAAGGGGGGGCCTATTAGACGCATGCACACGTACGACGCCAAGACGTTGTTAAACTCGCCCCTGATTGGAACACCACCGCGTGACGTCATTGCTTGCATGCGAGGCTCTCATAACGGACGTTGAGGTAGCGGCTACGGCCTTATCATTTCCAACATGGCCGGCCGTCTTGACACGGGGGGAGAAAGCTTTTCTTTGGTCAGTTTCAGGTAGGGTTTAAAAATGGTTCATGTCCTCTTGTTTAAGATTATTGCGGCGAAGGGGTTAGATAATCTCAGAACATGTGCCGTGAAACGACCGGGCTACAGCGCATGCGTGCTAAGTTAAGAATGAAATATCAACTGTCCGTCTGCAAGGAATATTGATATACACTCTCAACTTGTTTAAGAGAATATTTACTATCAACTTTACCTAACAAGTTGCACCATCTCTTTTCATAAGCTTTTTGGAATCGAAAACGTGATTGAATTTTCCCCGTTAAAATAAATTATCTAAGCTAGAGAAAAGTTGTAATAATCTTTATTACTCAATATTGAATCCATACTATTGTTATTATAAGTTACAATCTGATTTTCATAGGAAAATTCTTATCTGACAGCTAAAAAAGCTGCTAGGCTTACTTTCACGTATGCATACATTAAGTCAAGTGATCTTAAACTGTAAATTTTGATAGGTATTATCAGAATCTATCAAATAATACTAATAAAATAGTAAAATACTATCAATTTAGGCAGAAAATCTATGATTAATATTGTCTAAGATGCTTTTTCTGTGAAAATTGACCTTATATGAGATTGTGGCCATTTGATATGGCAACAAAGTCTCATTTCATCTATGGATGTATGTTTGGTACATTTTGAACTAAATGGTGGCTGTGAACCAAACTTTGTACAAAAATATAGTCCAAGCCCCACCCCTGCCCTTTCCACGGACATACCCTATGTATATTTTGTATCGTCCTACTGGCTGCTCGTGTTCAAATAGTTTCCAAATATTTCCAATATATTTTGGTTCTCAAAAGTAAACATCAAACGTTAAAAGGAATTTAAGTTTTTGATTGTAAGTACTGGGACAAGATTGTAGGAATAATATGCCTAATGTACACAAAATAGTAAAAAAAAAAAAGTATCATTCAATAGTTAATGTGTATTCATAGTTCACAATGACTAAACAACTTTTTTCTATTTGTATTTGTAAGAAGCAATGCAGAACATATACCACAGCCCTGTTACACCATATGGATTGATCGCCTTTTAGAAGATACTATCAGAGCATTTAACAAACAAATTAAGGGGAGATGTAGGGATTGCGAGGAAAGGTAAGTGCAGTTTTATGACAAAACTGTTTTTGGCCAAAATAAATAAAATATTGCTCCAATACAAACATATAATTTAATTTTATTTAAATAGTGATCTTAACAGTTGTTTAATATTTGTCAAGAATGTCCTGGAATTTGATGACAACTTTTGTCTTCATTTAAAAAGTTTGCCATCTAGTTTCGCTCTGCTCATGATGGAAATTCAGGAACTGTTTATGTCAACATGTGAAGAAAATTAAACTTAATGTTTGAACCGGAGCAATATTCGATTTATTTTAGCCAAAAAAATGTTTAACCATAAAAATTACAAAAACATCGGCCTTTTCTCCCGTCCCCTTCAATCCCATGTTCAGGTTCACCAACAATGGCAAGCCACAGAACACATGACTTGGCGTATGACTATATCATAATGAAGCTAGCGACTTTTTACAGACCCGCTAACATAGTCATGTGTACTGAGCCACCAGTCTTATCTTTTTTAGTTTGTAGGGTGATTTCTCACTCTCACTCTCACTCTATGAAAATGAACTTATGTTTCCTCTAAACTCTATCTTCCTCATTACTACCTCATTAGTGAAAGTAAGCGGATGGTCCACAAGTAGTGAACACATAGAAAGATGTTAGTAAATTCTTAACTACACTTTGCTGTGCACTATTTAACTCTACTTTCCGTTAGATGTCCATTATGGATATAGATAATTCTTCCACAGAATTGGTTTTAAAAGAATTCTCACTCCCCGCAAGTAGAGCACGCGCAGTAGCAGGGCAACATGTCACTTTAATAACTTAAAATAAAATCTCTTGTACATTTCTCCATCCCCTCCCTCAAATCGTGCCCCTACTAGCGCCGTGATTTGACCTGGCGAGGCCAAGCGGGCTGACGTCGTGCCACTCATCTGTGATCCTCAGTCCCGACTAGTACCCACAAACACCCTCACGAAGATACCGCTAACCTGGAGCATGGGAGCGACGGTGAAGAGCGACTCCACCGGGGAGGCGCGGTCTTGCGGGGTGGTGGCGTCGACGCCATTGTGCGTGCTGGTACTCCTGGTGGTGCAGCTGGTGCGTCCAGCAGCTCTCACACCGCCAGACTCACCTTCGGGACCACTTTTGGAACCAACGTTCAGAACGTTCAGCTGAATAGGACCCAGACCCCACCTCCACCGCAAGGTGAGTGAACCGGGCCCCCCTGACGACTGAATATTACGTCCGGGAACAAATCTAGTGACCGGCCACGAATAAGAGTATCTTTGGCTCTAGTTTGGTCAGGCTATTTTCACTTCTGCTCCAGTGCTAATAACTGCTATCAGCAGCCATAGTTGTTTCTTAGCACCGCGTCTTACCACCCGTTCGGGTTGTACGCTTATGTACTAATTACTCTAATTGTTATAGGGATGATGAAAGTTATATTTAGAGGATGTGTACCCGTATTTACGAGGAGGGAGAAGGAACAACCATTTTGCAGAAAACCATCCTACTAACCAGCCTACATTTGACCGAGATTAGAACCTTGATCTCCCAGTCATCGGAATTCTAGTCTACTGTGATAATAACATCTTAGACTATGCAGCCACTGAAGCTAGTAGCGGTCTTAGTTTAATGACACCAGTATGGTTAGCATGTGCTAGTGGGCTTGTTTTTGATACGAGAGGTCAGGCTCGATTCTGGTGTATGTTATTTTTCAATTTTTTGTCACCAAGTTTCATTACTCGTTCGAGCTATAGGCATATTATATATTAATTACTCTAGTGGTGTAATGGATGATAACGGTAGAGTTCAGAGTAGATTTATCAAAATTTGCGTGGAGAAATAGTGAGAGAATATTCACAACAAACTACCTTCATTGAACCCCACCAGTATTCTAGCCCAGAATATCATCGGCAGCGCAGTTTGTTACTAAAGTTACATACTATGCTATCCAACCACTGAATCTCACTCTAATGGATCCAACACATTTATTTATACAGGGAAATGCTTATGTATTTCCTTAAAATTCACCCTTCTCAGCTCGCATAGCTTAGATTAAACGCTAAATCAACAAACCTATTGAGGCAGGATTAAGGGGGTTAGTGTTATGTTAAGTGAGTAACATACATGAGGGTTGAAAGCCCATAATTTGAGATAAAATAATTCCTTTGAAGCAACTCGTTGGTGGTAAACCGGATTGTCATATCAGATTTATTCACCTAATACGTGTCATTACTAGTTTATTTCAATATTACTCATTTAGGTGGACACGTGGACTAAACGTCAGGGTAGTCTAGTCTGGATTGCCAGTGACGTGGAGCGAGGTTTGAATCCTAGCCAGGTGTATCGATTTATTTTTTTCCTAAATGATGTCACATTCTTCTTCCACGAAAATGAGAGTACACTTTCTCTTAAATGTCACCTTTAACATTAGTGTAGTTAAGATATGTTTAACCCGGACGAGTGGGTGGATAAAACAAAAAATTGTACACCTATTGTATTGTTTATCCAACTTTTCTTTCATATCTTCTTGTTAACTAAAACATAAAATAAATAATGCTAGCATCTCTATGCAAAATGTTGAACTCATTTTTTTTAGCAAAATTAACTAACTAAAGATACTTTTGTACACGCCATACAATAAAAGGCACAACATATTAGGGGAAATATTTGTTTACTTTATTTTGGTGGATGTAGACTTGTTTTATTAATATGAAATATTGAAAATACCATCCAACATTCAAGTTTCCTTTTATTCTTTACAAATAAAACCAAATCAACTTTATGTTATTGCTAGTGATATTAATGTCTCGATCTTTTGTAGTACTCGATAATTTTTGTTCTTCAGTGTAAAATAGCTCAATCTGTTCGAATAAGACCGAAATGATTTTCCGAAAATAAGTTAACACCCCCAAACACTCCCCCATTCCCCCCCTAAAAAAAGTAATTCAATTTTTGTTAGGTCAATAAGTTGTTAACGTAAATATATTTTAGAAATTGAAAATCAAAATATTTTACTCGTAATCCAGTTTTTAAACAAATTTCTGGATACAAAAGGTGTTAAACATTTGATAGTCGTGGCGATAGTTGAGATAGTCGAGGTTCTTACCTTCTGAAGTTTATCAACCATCCCTAGCAGACTTTGGGGGTCAAATCTCCCGAAATGGCTCGAGTTTCATTATTTTTCACGTGGCGTGTAAGCAGGGAAGGCGTGAGTTATTTTAAATTAACAATAAGATGGTTCCCGGTTGCTAGTAATGTTTCTTGAATAAAATTACTTTCAAGGCAAACTCTAATTTACCCAATTGGACAACTCTAATTTGGTAGTATTCTAATTTCTACTCGTATCGGTGGTCACATTATTTAAGTAATTGGTATCTCAATAGAGTGGCTTGCCGGTGATGCATAGGTCAAGATTCGAATCCTGGCTGGGCGTATTGAGGGTGGTTTTCCAAATGTTATTTATCACTGCGTTCTTATAACCCTTCTTATCCCTACTAATTAAATTAAAACGTTACTCCCCAAGTTGTTGAGTAAAATAATTAATCAAAACATTTTGTTTCTCTTAATATTATAGTGTACTAGTTTAAAGAACATTATTCACGTTATTTTTTATATTCATAAAAAATGTTCAAATGATAGCTACAAATATATTTCTTTAGGAAATAAAATGTTTGCTCCCAACCACATTATAAATCCGATTAAAATAAGTTAACAGAGTAGTGAATATACAGATTATTTGAATTTATGATAGTTTTTAGTTACTTTGTGTTTATAAAGATGTGGGGGGGGGGGGGGGGGTGACAAGGTGGTTCAAGTTTCACCAGGCAGTCTCACACTTTTCCCTTGCGCTATCGCTTATAGTCGTAAAAGGTCAACGTCTAATTTCCAAGTTAGTATGCAATCATCTTTAAACTTAATCAAATATAACGTAAAATTATAAACTAGTGATGGTTAGAAAAGCTTGTTTAAAATGTTTTCTTGAATCCAATTTTAAATTAGGTAAAGTTTAATTTTTTAATTGTTTTTGTTCCCAATTAAATAATGAGCATTAAACTGTGAACTTTTGAAAAAGCAAGATTATTTTATTTTACGACTTTGTGACTTAATGTCTTAGTTCACAGTAGTCGATGGAAGAAATATTTCTTACTGGGAAATAAGTTTTTATTAACTATCTTTGAAACAAAATTATTGTAATTCAATCCAATCATTTATAAAAATATGTACTATTTTTTAAAGTCAAAAACCAAAATAATGAAATTTATTTATTTTACCATATCTACAAATAACTCCTGTTAAAATAACTCCCCTGAACATGTATGGTGTATAACTTGTTTATTTACGTCATGGAGATAAGTTGTACTCCATTTAGGAATTTATTTTGTTTATCGATTTTTATAAGCATAGATTTCAACAAACTCCCTACGTTATGTTTATTACCTAAATGTTTTAAACTATACATGTGTAGAGAACGTTTTTAAATAACTATTTAATTTGGAAATTTTATTTTATTTATTATGAATTAGTACATAGAATTATTCAATAGTGGGCTGAATTAAAATACATTTCCAAATTTGTTTTTACAAAGAACGATATATATTTGTGCCTAGTCAAAAAACTTTAGTGCCGTCAATGTTCTTTGTGTGTAAATATGTGTCTATTTGGTTTTGGCTAAAATCATGCTTGTTCAATTAACAATAATAATTTAAAAAATTTTTCTTATTTCTTATTTTAGATAGGTGTCTGCTAACACAATGTATACAACTTAATTGTGCATAGTGATATTTATGAAATAGGCCTAATATGCAACTAAGTCTATATCTTTCTGTAGATTTTGCTGCTACCTACTTCTTTCTTATGTAAATAACTATGTAATTTTTGTTTTATAAATTATTACACTAAATATTTGTTGACTATAATGAGTGTAGCAGTTCTGTGTGCATGAATTATTACACAGTATTTTGAGAGAGTAAAATGTAATATTCAACCTGCACTAATTCATTGTGAATAAAAAAAAAAGGGCTCTTTATAACAAAGCCAGTGAGTAAATGCACCAATTACACCGTAGTTTAACAAGCTTAACCTACAAAATATGCTACTTTATAAGTATAAGAAAAACAAAAGCTTTGCACGTATGAAAATTAATTATATTGGCATTAATTGTAGATTTTTAAACTGTATCTTCTTATGTGTTTAACTACATACATAAATTTAAAAAATTGTTGTTAGTGATTTTTCGCAAATTTAATCTCAGCATAAAGTTAATCATTTCTACATGAATGGCGGGAAATATTTAAAATCCTAATATAGCAAATAATAGCTTAGCAACACATTAATAATTGCAAACTTATGTTAATTGTAAGTAGAATGAAAATTTAGCTAAACTAGCACTTTACATAACTTTTATAAATTTCATAAATATATATACAAAAATCGGTAAATTAACCAAAATATTATGAAATTACAAGCTAGCAATAGTAAATAATAAAAGTCAAATAGGTTATCAAACTACTAATTGGAAAATTTAAAACATAGATCTTGTTCTTTAAAATGTGTTAATTAATTTATTTGTTAATTGTGTTTTTTAGCGTAATTTATTTAGACGGAAGAAAGCAACGCTATACAATTAAGAATATATTAAAGGCGTCATAAAACTGCACGTAGCAAAGTTAAGAATTTGGTTTATGTATAATACCAATGTTAGGTGATAATTTAAAAATATTGCTATTTTTTTAAAAAAATAAGCATAATGTAGTTTCAAAGTTTTATTTTAACTTCTTGTTCATATTTTATTTTAAAAATAAATTATAAGTAGCAAAATTAAAGGAAAAATATTCTTTGTTTGTCTTGTGTTGTTTTTAAAAAGTGAAATTGTTTTAAAAACTTCGTTTTCAAATATAGACTTATAAAATTTATAATTTTTAAAGTTTGTTTGTATATCAAATATTAAAATTCATTATAAAGAGTTTATTTAATGATCCTAAAAATTATGAAACGCTAAATTAAGTTAATGCAAACTTTATTTTTATTTTAGTTTTGGGACATTTTTGAAGTGTTCTTTTGAAGGCAAATTAGATTAAGGTTTTTGTAACAAATGTTGAATCTTATTAGTGCTAGGGGAACCGAATGGACCTCGTTCTGCCAGATTAACAACATTCGGAGTCACAAACCCGAAACCGCAGAATAATTCCAACAGCCGTCCTGCGGGTAAGATGGGTTACATTGTGAATGTTAGACGTGGTATTGAGCATTCTGGTTTTCCTTAACGACTGGGAGAATCTGGTAATATACTAAAGTAAAACACCTAATAAAAGGTAATATTAATATTTTTAATATAATTTAAGAGGCAAAATGTTATTATACAATTGTATGGCTATAGTTGGTTCAAAGTGACTTTGAGCTTTTTGTACAGATGAAAAAATATTAAACACAATGTCCATATTAATTTGTCTCACAAATAGTAAACACTATCCATGCCTAAATACAAAACTATTTTTCAATTATATTTTTGACCTTCGGAAAAATCCTCATTAGTTGTCAGATAGGCTAGTAAAAGTTTATACTTCTGGTGATAAGGAGTTCAAGTTTCAATTCTTGGTGGGTTGCACTTTAGTGCACATGTGATTTATTATTGTGGTGTTCGCATCCATGCTAATGATGGTGCATTTCCTTTAACTTCCCTGTTCATTACAAGATATTAAAATGGTAAATAGCCTAGCTGTTAAACCTTAATGATTTTTTTAAATGACAGAAAAAGTTCAATATACCATGGATCAACTATATCCATTACGTAGCGTGCGTTGGGCAAATTTGCTTGATTTCACTCAAAATTTTATTTTGAAGAGCGTAGTTAATATTTAATTTAAAACTCAAAGAATTTGTTTCATTTTAAGTAAATATACATATTAATTTGTATATAAACTAATTTTAACTGCCATATTAGCAGTGTGTTCATATAAAACTATTATAGAGACTATACAATGCATATGGAATATAGTGAGAAAATAAGAAATATTGTTTAATTAAGTATAATTATTATCAGGGGTGTTAAGTTTCACATTTGTATTAATATGATTAGCTACTCCAACTACCACGAATATTACATTTCACACTCTCCTAATAAAAATATAACATATTTCTTAAATGATAAAATATTAGATATAATAATTGGTATAATTACTTTAAAAATATTATGTTAATGTGATTTTAAGTAAAAAAATATTTATTAGAGTTTTGGGATAACTTATCGTAGTTAGAGTGGCTAAATATTTTTGTTTTTTGTAAGTATGTATTTTGTAAAAATAATTATCATTTTGAGATGACAGTTTTATTCCAACATAGCCTACTACATGTTTTCTGATATCTTATTTTATATGGCGGTATAGAATGTTTTGTCATAATATAAATTAAAGAAATATTCCAGATTCTCTTATATTGATGTTTTATACTAAGCTATGTTTTTAAAATTATAAATGTTTGCTTTCAATGTGTGGCTGCAACGCTGTTTCCTCCATAAAGAAGTGATTGAATTAAGATCTTGCGTCTAAGATATCTACGTAAAACTATTATGTTTGTTTTACATGTAGAATAAATAACGTAACTTTGGGATTTTAAGTTTTTTTTGTAGCTTTTTTAGTAGGATTTACTTTAGCATTAAAATAGCTAGACGTAGAAATATATTGCTGTAGCCATACCGTATTAAGTAGTACATATATATAAAGACAAACTATCAAGTATATTTTCCTTGGAATATAAAAGAATGACTTCTAACGTGTAAACATCACATCATCTATAAAAAAAATACAAATTACGTATGTTGTAAATATATATATATATACATCTTTATAATTATAATACGCATAGGTTAGGCTTGCATTCATCGAAACATAAACTTGTTTTTAAATGTTAACAGTGTTGCCCAAAATAATTATTTTATAGCTAATTTCACTTGAAAAAAATTGAGATCCTATTTAAATGCCGGGAATAACTTTTTTTTTACTACTCCAAGGAAAAATATTTCCTGGTTTCCAAACATAGTACTAAACAAAACAAATTATGTTCAGGTTAACAAAATATCACTTTTACAAGTGGCTATTTCTGGTGTGAAAAAAAACGTAACCAGCATTAACACAACTCTATCAAAATCTGAGACGTTTAGCTATCCTCTGATTTATTTGGATAACTACATTACATGGATACGCACTATTAACATTACCTGGTTTACTATAAAAGTTCAACTTTTATAACTACTTTAATAAATAGTATCCACTTTTAGATTATTGTATATTAAATTATAGTAACTAAATATTGAGTGTACCTTAATTAGCATAAATCAGTTTATAGGTAATAAAAAACGTAAGTATTTATCTCCCTGTTGACATTGGATATCTTTAGAGCACAATATCAGTTTGCGTGTTGTTACCAAGGAAACCAGGATTGATGACACTGTACAAGTAAATTGTTCCTCCTCTGTCCCCCTTCACTCATTATCCATTTTGCCAAAATCACATACAATAATGTAGAGAGCTAGTGTGTGTATGAGTTTGATTCAAAATATCAGGTAACAATTTACTAGTACAGTCCTAACAAAGCCTGGCTTGCTCTGGCAACAGGCCGCAAGCCACCACTGTGATACAATAATTATGTAACTTATAATACAATATTAAACAACAGTTAGTTCAAATATAGCAAACTAATTTTTTAAGCTTTCAATTCTATTTTTAATTATCACTGCCCTTATTCCTATAATTTAGGCAACACAAGTTCAATATACAATTATATAGATGACCTTGATTTCAACCAACCTCCCAGGTCAGACAGCATCGAACCAACTGCAGAGTAGATAAATGATTTTTTTTTTGTGTTCTCGACAAAACTTCTGTGACATTTCAAGGGATACCAGGCAGTTACAGGCACCGACTTTTTATGTTTTGTATAAAATACCAACCTTTTTATTCTTCTCATAACATTTTTTTTTTATTTTATGTCGTTTTTATCTAAACTAAATAACACTATGCCAATTAGATCTATCAAAATATTATATTTATATATAAATATAAAACATTTTTAGTTTCAAAACTCAAATACTATTCCACCTGATACATATAAAAATATTATAATATTTACGAACAATTTATGATTTAAATATTTATAATAAATATTTATTCATCCCTTTGATGTAGATTAAAAATAGAAATACATTCTTGTTGTGTTGGTATTTTTTAGGATATCAACAAAGTTTGTGAAGATAAGTGTTAGCATGAACCAGCAGTTTGAGCAGTTCTTCTCACAGTTAGCTAGCACCAAAATTAAATCAAATTAGAACGTTCAACATCCAGCAGCCTACTTTTTGATAGTTCCTTATTGAACAATCCTCAACTATGGCAATCACAAACCAATCATGGTAATTAATAAATTAAATATGTGAGACAAACAACAAACGCAATTCATAACCATGCTATCTTTGCCTAAGCACGTACAGTACATAATATAATGTAAATGAACTAATATAGTTTGTTACTAAATATGTTGGAAAAAAGAACAATAATCCACTAGAGAACATATATAAATAATGTAAGGCCCCCCCCCCCTACTCTTTAAAGAATCATTTTTAATGATAATCAGGATTTTATATCCTTGTTCTTATTCATGTGTTGATGTTGCATCATTTATGCATGAGGTGGGATTCTTACAGATAATACTTCAAATCCTACAACTAGCAAAAACATTTTCACCGAAAAAGGCGAGATTTAAAGAGCCAGTGGATTTCATACTTATAGCATGTATAGCATCTATACGTGATATATTATAACAATACCTTTCCACAAAATAAACATGAACTTGTGCCCAAAACGTTAAAAGTTGGATTTTCTCATAATTTTATTTTGTTTTTAATTTGACTTGTGTTGATATTTTGCTAAAGACGGTATAAAGCTTTTTATATGTATTTGTTTTGTTTTAATAATGTTGGTCATCCTTTTTGAGGAAGCTATGGTGTTTCATCATGGAGTGTATTCAGGGTAGGTAGATTATATTTAAACTGTAAATGTGATATGTCTACTTCACTCGGTCGCCTTTTGACCAATCCTACATAAGCTTTGCTCAACATACCTTTAATGGGAATGTATTTGCGTTTATACCTGGTCAATGAGTGTTGATAACAATTCATAAGTACAGTTTAAACTAACGCTGCTTACCCTGGCAACACTCCACGTGACGCCACCTCTGTTAGAAGAATGTGGTGGTTCTGTAAATACACAACTGGTTGAGGTAGGACGCTGTTCCCTTGACACGCCAGTAAAATATGGGACTCACCGGACTAGACGGAGTAGACACATGCAAAGTGTATGCTGCACATAATATATTGAATATTCAATGTACTTGTATAGTAGTTAATATGGAAATAAACCAAACAACACACGCAGCGTGGCAGATTTTGTCAACCGCTGCACGTCTAATGTGATTCGATAATATATTTTTTCTGACACTCAACGCTATAAAGACTACTCAGTTCCTGCGGTCGAAAATGTGAGCTCCTATTCACTTTTGCCTCTATATGTGACGACAAACTCCTAGTATTCCAGATATATTTTTTGTTATTATTATTATTATTATTATTATTATTATTATTATTATTATTTTGGGGTATTTGATGTGCATCTCTGAGGATACTGATATATCAGCACACAACTTACAAACTAGCTTAATTTTAGAGCCCGGTAAATCGATTGCGTTCAGAAAATATTTTTAAGACTTTTGTTTTAACACAGCGTCTTACTACCTACTAGGGTTATACGGCTATGTATTAATTACACTAATATGTTAGGGGTCAGGAGGGTTTAGTTTAAAAGTGCAGCCGCATTTGCATGAAGATATAGTGGAAAACTCTTTAGGAAACCCCCCCCCCCCCCCCCGCTCAATATTCCCAACCAGGATTTAACCCCAATATTTCTAACTTTGGCAGTCTAGTTTAGAGCGAGAATAACGCCTTAGATATGCTGCCACCAAATCGGGTTGTTTTAAGATCATTAGGAGTGTAAGGAAGGTACTGAGTTATATCCTGCGACCACCATACGCCCCAAGGGAGGGGTACCGAGTTGCTGAATGCGTGAAGTCACGTCTCACTAATCTAATTTAATAGCCAGGATTATAAAAGTCAGTCAAGTATTTATAAAACATGCATACCAAGACACAGAAAAACCTTAAGTAGGTCTACATTTCCCATAAGAGCTAATGGATAAGTATCTCTCCGACTAAGAGACAAGGTGATACTAGGACACATAGAAGACCTCATTTGCCACGCAAGGTGGGCTGCATCTTGCTCCCTCCACATACCGACCTCCGAGCTGTCACCACTACCCCCACCCTCCTACCACTTCAACCAGACTCACCTCAGCTGTCATCAACCTGTCAACCCTTATAAGCATTCTCACTATAACCAGACATCCCCTAGCTGTCAAACCTCAACATCCTTCTCTCCTTCCTCCTCCTGATTGGATCTGTCAGCAAGCTGACGGCCTTCAACAAGACATGTCTGCCATGACGCCATCCTATACGTGACGCCCATAGCTATCTTTCTTCCTCTCTGTCGGGACCTGTTGATATGATACTCCTTTACCGGTTTTCCCCTTTTCTCTCTCTCTCTCTTCTTATACAGCTTATGCCGAAGGCTTTTTCTGACATCTAAAGTCTGTAACGTTAAATTATCTGACACATACTTTAAGAAAATGCTGGTGTAGAATCCACCCACTTATTTGCATTAAAGGTTTAGAGAAAGAATGGACTAATGACAAATTTAAAGGAAGGATAGATTAACAACAATAATAGTATATAAATTTATACGATATTAACTACATCAATCCATCAATCATGAATTATGGACAGAGTCTAATCCGAGACAATTAACAAAAGCCTTATTTCCTTTTCATCTTAAGACTTTTTCAACAAGTTAAACGTCTTGATGCAATTGATTTCTTCAACTTATGAGTGTAGAACCCTCCCAGGATAGGTTTTTTCTTCAGACCTTCAAGCAAGAAATTTCTAATATTTGTCTTAATAACCTTTCGTATCTGGAACAATTCTGTAGACCAGTTCCACCGTATATCCCTTAGCTAAAACATACTTATGCTTGCTAATATGAACGATATCATCAACTTTGAGCAAAGTAATTGCTGGCTTGACCATTTTGGAACGGGCTTAAACTATTAAGAAAAGACTAATATCCTTGACGTCAGTAGGTCTCATGTTGATCGTTGAGTGAATTTTACGATTATATTAATCGAGTATTGAATCAATAATCCAGTGATACAATCTTTTAGAGAAGAATATTGTCTTCATCTTATTATTTAGAGCTCTATTAAATCGTTCTACGACGTTAGTTTGAACACTGCTGTGTGTAAAATAATGGTTAATCCTTTTCTTTTTCATAAGAGCCTTAAAGTTGACATTATAAAATTCTGATCCTTATTTGTCTGATGATGACAAACTACGGAGAAGCCATTTGAAATTACCAGACGAAGGATGTGCAACATGGTCACGATAACGTTCTTTCCACTTTAAGTTTAATGGTACAGCTCAAGAACGTTTAAAATAAACATCGATGAGAGTAAGAATATATTTGTATCCTTTATTCACTCTTGAATAAAGTATCATCTCAAACAGGTCAGCCTGAAGCAGTTCATTTAATTTTAGCACACTAACATGTAGTTTTGCAAAATGTGGTTGAACAGGTCAATGAAGCTCACGTGCGATCTCTTCCTCAACATACATGATTATTAGTTAATAGGTATGGAATAAATGACAGTCTATCCTAATTCTTCAATGATCGAAATTATCTCATTCTGATGTAACGAATGTCCAGCTCTGAATGAAGCGTGCAAGAGACGTAACTGATCAACCAATTCGTTCGAAGTAGCCCATCAGGCATAATAGACCCTTCTTCCAATCTCAATCTTGAAGCGACCTTGAACCAATTTGTTAAGTGAGAAGAGAAAACATGAATATATTTTCATACTGTCTAAAATTAGGATCATCATTAGGATTAAGCATTTTTATATGTTAAAGCAGATATTTATTACTTCTAATATTAGAGTTATTTAGTATAATTTATTTGTGTATAAAAACCGCTACCAAGTTCAATGTTCATTACGACCCATTTTAATTCAAATAAGTTATATGATTAAGTATAATTTACCTGTATATATCTATCAAGTTCAATGTTTATTAATTGTCAGTTTAAAATTTATATTATTTAGCATTTAAGTTTGACTTTGGTTGTAACTAGAATAGGTTTTTTAAATCAGAAAATTTGAACATTAAATTGTAAACAATATTCATCTCTAAAGAATCGTATCGCTAGATCAATATTGGTCATTGATAGTTAGAGTATCTTCTTTCTCACTAATTTAATAACTTATAAGGTTCACCATGGTAAAAATCAATCATGGTATGACTTATGCTCCCAGTCATTAATAGTTTTAGCTGTTATTTTAACCATCTCTCCGTCGATGATGGTGATATATCTCTTACCTCAAGTCTATGATAGTTTGATTTACTCAACCAATTTGATACTCTATAAGTTTCACCATAGTTAAATGAACCAAGGTACAACTAATGGTTATACTTAGAACTTTGATGATGCGTCCTCTTCTACACTCTTATAGGTTTCATAATTATGGGATAAATCAATGTAAGGCACATGGCTGCAATCATTGATAGTTAGAACCATAAATTTTATTATATTTCTCACTAGGATGATATATTAAGTTTCACCAAAATGGGTTATAATTCTCACCTTGAATAGTTTCTTGTCTACCCTTAGTTACACAAGATTTGTGGGGGTCATACTTGTGATGAGCATACGGTGAATGGCCAGACTTGAGATGGTTAGACTGTAGATGGCCAGAGTGTGGATTACCATTCTTAATATGGCTCATGACTTAAGTTATTTGGACTAGAGATGAGTGAACAAGATATGAATAGAATTTAGAGGGATGGACTTGAAAAAATATCTATTCATTACCCATAGTATTGCAACCCTTATTACATTACACTCCTCTGTTTGAATTCCTAAGGCTGAAGCGTGAAATGCATTGAATTCCTTCATATTAAAAATTATATGCTTGAACACATGAAGCGAAAGGCTGGAAATAGGGGGAATCTAGAGTTAATCATGGTATGACGAATAGTTATATTCATTGAGTTATGATTATACATCATTTTCTCGCTCGTTTGATATAACAAAGGTTTCGCCATGGTGGAATCAATAAAGGTATGACGTATGATTACAACCATTATTTTATAGAACCTTGCATTCTCTTTCCTACTAACGTGACATGTTATAAGTTTAACGATAGTAAAATCAACCAAAGTATGACTCGTTTACCCTGGATTAGTATTTTATAGGTTATACCAGATTTGTGGATGTTAAACTTGAGATTATCCAACTTGAGAGGTTTCAGACTAGAATTTAGTCAAACTAAAATTATCATACTTGAGATTGCAGGACTTGAGATGAAAAGGCTTGATATGCACAGATTTGACATGAAAAGACTTGATATGTACAGACTTGACATGAAAAGACTTAATATGTACAGACTTGAGATGTACAGACATTAAATATACAGACTTGAAATGTATAGGCAAATAATAATACGGACTTGTGATGATCAGACTTGGTAGGATCAGACTTAAGATGATAAGACTTGAGATAACCATACTTTTGAGGGTCATATTTAGTTGGACGGACCCTTGAGGGTAGACTTGAGATGGTCAGACTTGAAATGGTCAAGCTCATCTATGCACATTTTTGAAGGCGTGGAAATGAAATGTAATGAACCTATTAGACAAGAGTAACGCTTATAGTTTGGAAAGAAGCCTCGGTTTCCTCTTGTTGGAACTCCAATTATCAGTTTTACTATGACAGTACATTAAATCGTCTCAAGAGAAAGTCAACCATGAAGCAATGGAGCACCTACCGTTACCATTTGAGGAGAAACCCATTAGTCTGTAGAAATATATTCCCAAACTTGTTTCTTTGAAAAGAGGATGAGGACATACCACTGAATCGCCTCAGAGGAATCATACCCGTTAAGGAGCCGACTGATAGGATCATGTAGTTTTACTAAAACCACTTTCAAGGTTTTCTCCCAAATATGAGAGGGTAGAAATGTGAAATGTACATACAATGCTATGGTAAAAGTTATAGTGATCAAATTCTGTTAAAGTATGAGTATTTTCAATCATAAACTATAATGTAAGTATTATGTATGGTTAGGGATACATCTGAGTAGGATGCAGATTTCTGATCAATGAGCTAATTTCCTTGTTTGGGTATAGTGTATAGCTATGCTAAAATGTTGTTAAATTATGAATAATTTCATTTACCAACTATCTAATATAATGTAAGTATTGTTTTTAAGCATAATGTGTGAATAATGATTAAATATTGTAGGTTACATGATATGAACAATTCAATGTATGTTTCGCAGTTCTGATAAGTGTCAAATGATTAAATATCTAGCAAGTATGATGAAAGTGAAAGTTGGCAAGAAAGGAATCGAGAGAGATGGTGAATATTTTCAAAGGCATTTAAGAATCTATTTAGACAAGCATATCTATATGCGCTGTGTATGACCTCATCAGGATGTCTGTAAACCTGTCTGAGCCTGTTACAAGGCATGGGATGGTTCCTTTCTCTGAGGTGTGGTAGAAAGCATACATAATGTGAATCCATCTGCTTTATCTTCAAATCTGAAAAGTGTACAGTATTAGCGATTAAGGACCAGTGAATGAGAATCCGTTATGTACGCGAGTGTTAGCGTGGTGGCTAATCCCCCAAGAAGATTAAAAGTGAGCCCTCTAAGATATGGAGTTAAGGATATTAACGTTTAGAAAGTAAATGAGTAAGTGTATCTATTCTCTATTAGCATTTACTAGCGCTATTTGAATTAAGGTTTGCGCAGAGGGAATTCAGCGTTATGAGGTCGAAATGTTTAGCGTCAGAACTTCAGAAAACCGTTGGTCATGGAGAGGAGAGTGAAAGATAGTCAATTAGAGATAGGTATTTTTTATATTACATCTTTTATTTCTATACCATATGGTTTATACATTAAATCTATAATATACCTTTGTTTTAGGTCCTTAGTCCTCTAAGATGATAAGTGGAGAGTATCTATGAATAGAAAATATACATGAAGATCTGAAGATCAAGTGATATGGTCTGAAAAGGTTTTCCACTATAAGTAGATATTTATTAAATTTATATACTTGACATTAGTCCATTCTTCCTTCAAGACGATGGGTAAACACGATTATTATTTATAATATAATATAAGCATCAATATGTTTGTTAATAATCAAAAGTTTTAGATTACCTCCTCATGAGTAAGGATTAATCGTTAAACGGTTGAACGTGGGCTGCCACATAAAATAAAATGTGTATATTTGGTGTTCACCTCAAAGCCCTAAATATGTATAGGTTTATATAACATTGATGGGCGTTAATTACAGCTGATATGTTTATGAAGTTTGTAAGGTTTTTCCCTTGCGCAGTCAACATCGCAGTTAATATGATCACACTCTTAAGTTTATGGCCATCTCAATGTTCGAAGGGCAACGTTATCCTTGAAGCCATTATATTTATGAAGATTTATAACGTTATGTTGGGGTGGACAATATCGTCCCTCGGTTGAGAGTGTATTTTCAACTAAGGAGAAGGGATGGTATTTGGAAGTTGAACCTTGTAAGGGTAGTGAGGTGGAAGAGTGTATAATATAAAAACATACAGTTCTTGGTGTGGTGTGGTGGAGCTGAGGGTGGTGGAAAGATGGGTGAAAGAGAGAGGATTGGAAAGGGTAATTCTACATTATGGGTTTGGTTGTTGTGTTTAATTGGCTGAGAGCTGTAGGTTAAGCTGTATTAGATGGTTGGAGTGTACCAGCATTTGCCTGGAATAGGAATGGGAAAACCTTCATTTCCTGGACGACAAGTATGGGGTGGGAATGATTAAATAACGTTTTGGGTTGAAACGTTGGGTTAAGCGTCGGTGAGAAGGTTAAAAGAAGAGAATTGCATTGATAATTCTAGTGATATGGGTTCGGGTGTTGAGCTTGTTAGAAAATGTTGTAGTTATTAATTTTTACTTTTTTATGAATGTATTGCACTGAACTATTTTTAAAATTGTTAGAAGTTCTATTTCCAACCACTGTCTGAAGATTTATCCTTTGGTTTTGAAATACCTAAGGCTTAACAACAACATGAGTGATGGAAAATGTTGAAATTTTTGAATTAAAACTAATAAAGGATTGTCAATTGTTATATGTTGATTTTACCTTTTGTGTAAAAAAATTCAAGTTTTCTTCTAAATTCAATGGCACATGATAATGTTTTCCCCACATTCTTCAGAAGATAGAATGAGATAAGGTATTCGCCGGTGAGCTAATGATGACGAGTCCTAACATGTCGATTAATGAGGGCTGGTTGTAGCGACGAGGAGGGAGTGTAAGGAGGGGGTGGAGGGGTGACGGGGAGATGTTTGGTAGTAGCGTGGATAAGGGGTGTATGATGATTAAGGATGAAAGCTGGGGAGTGGGTGTAAGGGTCAAGATGCAACCCACCATACAGGGAGCATAAGTTATTTTATGTGTCCTAGTATCATCATTTTGCTTAGTTAGATAGCTACTTATTCTTGGCTCTTCTGGGAAAATGCTTGTACATTTACGGTTTTCTATGTGTCCTGGTATGCCTGTTTTATAAATACTCAGTTTTTAAAAAAATAATATAATAATTTATAATATAATAATAATAAAAAAAAAAACATTCCATATATATTTGAAATCATCTGCTGTTTGTTCGTTAGTCTAGGCTAGGTTAATTAGACTATGTTAGGCTAGGCTATGGTTTTATTTAACATTTGACTTTATAATTGACTGAATATAATTTAATGTATTATTCTGAACATACTTTTGTTGATTCTTTCAATATTATTGTATTTATTATAGTTACTCTTTCAGACGCAACTTAAGTTGTAGTAAAATTGTATCTCTCTCCTCTTTGGGACGCAGCTCGGTCAAAAGGTGATACTTGGGACGTAATTTGATGCAGCCCTTTAGAATAGACTCAACACCCAAGTTCTTGGCAGTCAATTTATCACTGTGTAAAGGAGAAGCCCTGATTACACAAATGATTAGTTTTTCGGTCATAACGGGAACTGAACATGGTACCCTGGCTCGTTAGTCAGACGCGCTACCTTCTGGCCAAATGTGTCTGACAAAGATGTATTTTGGTTCGGGCTGAATCCACCAATCAAAGCTTTAGGATCGTGTATGCTATCAAGGATCCTATATATTTGACTCTGCTGGGATTCGAGTCAAAGTATCTCAGGAGCCAATAAATATCATCTGCAGGACATCTGCCCGACAATTCTTGTCTGTTGATGTTGATAGTCTTGATGAGATCAAAGCATATGCCAATGGTACACTATGGTATCAAACTAATTAAACCCTCTTAAACCTTTTCAGAATTAAAATTACACAAATAATATTATTGCTCATTCGTTAACAACAAATCGTGCCCTCTTGTCGTAAGGCGCATTGGATTTTTTTTTGTTTCAAAGTGGATTGTCTACAAAGATCTATTTTCCACCATATAGATTAAGAAAGGTAAGTTATGTATATGCGCAATGCCTTACTACCCGTCCGAGCTAACCGCATATCTACACTGATGGGGTAGGGATGAGTAAGGTAGAATTTAGAAAAAATGTACCCTGATTCGTGTGGAGGGAAATAAAGTGGGAAGATATTAAGGAAAGAGTATCATTGTACACCCATTTGGGAATCAAACCCCGACATCACAGCGAATGGCAAACCGTACCAGGGTAAGTTGATGTCTTAATCCATGTGCCCATCGATGAGGTTAAGGATAAATAAAAAGAAAGATAATAAGTTATTCAAGTTTGTGACCATTTATAGAACCATAAATGGTATTGAGTTCACGTATCCGATAACCGGGTGCAACTTAATGTAAAGTCCAAAGTTCATAGTAAGAGCCTTATCTAATATATAAGAATCACTAGATATATGGTCACGTATTCATACGTTAGGTCACGTGTCCTGCAGCTGTCACTTTTGATAGGTATTGTGATAACTATAAACTAACTCTATTAATATAATAAGTTATTATCAATCTTGATCTCAAAAAATCATATTTTTATATTTTCTAATGTTTCTTCCTATCAGAATTCTACTAAAGACGAACCATTTGTGGGGAGACTTTTATTTATATAAGCTTACCTCTTTAAAAGTGACGTCGACCAAATATCGATACAAGATTACATTCTTTTAGGTAGATTTGTGTAATAAAATGTTCACACACTCACTCCCACCTTTACCTTACATGGTACTCAACCCCATCTAAGCTAGACGAGTATGTTTTGTTTGGCACATGGTACGACACTCCAGAATTACTCGCCGAGCAACCGAGGCCGGTGACTCAGGAGAGGTACACATCCAAATTGTCCACTGTCGGCAGGAAACCTCCGGCTATACCACACAATAACACACACACCCCGCCCGCACCCGCCGGTAAGAGATCAAACAAACACCACACACACATACAGTACCCCATGGCTCCTTTGGTGCTGACTGACAGCTCACAGCTTACTTCTGACAGTCAAAATTTAGGTATATACCCAAATTTTGACCGTCAGAAGGGATAGCTGCTAAACACATGTTTTTCCAGATCATCTGGTTTGGCGTAGGGATACTAGTTTGGTCTGATAACTTTAAAAGCTGACAGCTGTTAGATGTGAGCTGTCAGTCAGCACCAAAGAAGCCATGGGGCTACTGTACTTCATCTAACCACAAGGGACAATCATTCACATCTCCAAATATACTCTTCACCACACTCTGCGAACAAACTAACTGTACCACTCCACGGGACTCTTTTTAGTCACAGGGAAGACAGTGTGGACTCTCGATTAACCATGGTGGGCTTTACCCAGGATGAGGATTGCCCGGAAATTATAACAAAATTTCTGTAGAGTTACGAAAGATACAGTAATTTATATGCAGTTTTAGAAAGGTGTTATAACTCCGGTATTCTAAAATGATATTTTTTTTACTCAAACAAGTGAGCAAAATTAAAGTATAAAAAAGAAGTGAGTTTTAATTACAATTCAAAATTGTGGCGAATTAAGTAAATTAACCGGTATTATCACCCTTTCACCTTATAATGCTTAATCGAGATTCTACTTCATTATTAGTATTGTGAGTTGCACAATCTCATGCCAGACTATGCTATAAGAGACTTCAACTATCTATCTCAAGGGAAAAAAAATTGGTGTAGAGCTACCAACATTCACTCAACATATTGCGAGTAAAAACTTCCCCCCAGCCAACTCAACCTTTTCCGTTAGGCTTAGCTGTTCAAAGAAAGAACCCCGGACCCTCTGATCAGAATCCAGAACCGTGTGGCCGACCACATTTTGCCATCGGCGAATTAAAGTTTTATAACTCAGGAGGTAACAAAAATGAAGGAGGTATTCTACGGCACTGTTTTAGCATTCGTTTAGAGTAGTGTTTCCAAAACTGTGGTACGCATACCCTCAAGGACGTGAAGGATTTCAGGGGTATGCATGCTCAAGTACCATTGATTTTTAATTATAGCCAATTAACTAAGTACATGATATCTTCTATTTGTATAAGCCTTTCTTTCCCTCTGTCATGGTTTTGTTTAGCTTAGGCTTTATTTAAATTTGGACCGATCATATATTATATATATACTTTTATAAAAAAAACCTCAAAAAAAAATTTAAACGGTATTTGAACGCCAATTTAGATGCACAGGCTCAGAGTCAGGAAATCCAATACAGTTCAGTTGTAACTGATCCATTTATGCCGATACAACCCTATAGCAATTCATCGTAAGAAGGAGCTTTTTAAAATTAATATGAAAGATATAATATGTAGTGGGACTAACGCTAACCAAAAGGCCCTATATTTACTTTACAGTCATCAAAATCGATGATAAAATATATATTTGGTGCAAAAATGAATCTCCCAAAGAATAAAAAATATATTTAGCAAATAATGTGATAATATTATAAAGCTACTTTGAGTTACGGTGAGGTGTAAGGGGACGCGAGTTAAGCTAAGTATTTTTGGAGTTTTTATGACAAAATACTTGCTAGGCCAAAATAAATTATATATTTCTTCAGTGGATACGTCAAGTTTAATTTTCTACCATTTTTAATCGCAACAATTATAGAATATTTATCATGAGGATGGTGAAAATAATTGAAAATAATCATTTTAATTGTATACAAAAATACCGGTTCAATTTTCGCGATGCCCATGACAATTATTCAAGAGCTGTTGAAAGAGCTAGGTATCGAAAATTAAACTTAAATTATCTACCGAAGCACCATTTTTTATTTATTTTGGGCCCACAATATTTTTTTGCATGAAATAAATTAATTAAAAGGGAATTGGTTCAAGGTTCCTCCCACTCCTAGTGTAAGATGCAGATCCCCTTCAGGTAGCTTTGGTCTTTCTGGCCAGTTGAAAAATACTATATATAAGTAGTATACGGATTCAGCCACGTCTTTCAAATCTTCTTTCTTCGACCATTTGGATAATCTTCTCAAAGTGATGAACCCTAGCTGCGTGAAATAAGCTTATGAAACTACATTTTATTAGATTTCTCGAACTACTATAAAAGGTCCAAGTTAGCATGAATAAGACAGCTCAGCACTAGCGTGCCTAACTCGTTCCTTCCAATGGATTCGCGCGTTCTTCGAAAAACAATACTAGCAGAGCAGAAAAGTAATCACATGATGATACTAACGAAACCAATAACAAGAGTTCAGCTTCATTGGGCTTGTACGCTGGGCTGGGCACAATTTGAAATAACCCCAGCTATCCTTTTTCTGCACGACATCTGCTCAGGATACCCAATAAATCGTCAAAATAAACCGACTTCACTTCCCTTCCAAACTAATACGTCTGCGTTTCCTTTAATATAGTCGTTTCATTCATAATATAGTCGTTAGTAACACCTATGTTAAGAGTATTCGAAATATTGTTTTAAATGCGTTGATAAGAACATTATTCCAAAAATTAGAACTGATAAATCACAATTTAACACAGGATACCAGAACTTTGTAAACAAATAAATGGTATGACAACATGGTAAATACTTTCTCCAGTAATCAATGACCTGCATTCAAATTATTTTTTCCTTGAAAAACAAGTATACAATGCTATTTATAATCTAAAACGCTCCCTATATAATCATTTATAAAAAATATTCCTAGAGCCATTTTCCAAAAATTTCCAAAAATCAGTCATCAGTAAACTAACATTAAATCAATTTTTCCAAAAAAAGAACACCAAATATATTTTACCAAGCTATTTTACAAATAAAGCACTCCCCATGAATAAAATTTAGAAAAATTCGTTAGAGCCATTTCCAAACAGCCTGGAATTCTCAAAAATTCATTCATTAGTAACAACACTTAAATTTAGAGTTAGAATAAAAATCACAATTTTTCCACGAGGTATGACCATCACCTCTAAATGTAAATTTTGAATTAAATCTATCAAACAGTTTTGGCTATAGCCCCAGAGAATGAAGAAACATAGGAAGGGATAGTTTTGTATCACCTAATTTTTTTCAGTTCAGCGCACACAAAACGTTAATATTCAATATAATCTCGAGGTAGAAGAAAATTCTCTTAGTGAGGAAGTAAAAGACTTTATACTTAGATAGTTTTCACTGAATATATTTATAAATATGCTCAACTAAAGTGCTTCATTGCTATTAAACCAAGTCCGTCGCGTTATAAGACTATCGCACCCGGTAGAGTTGGGTGTGTGTTAAGAATCATTAATTCAATCAGAAGGTCGGGGTTCAATAGGTTCCACTTAGTATTGGCCTCTTCAAAAGGATTCTGACGTACTGTACGTTTATAAATAATAACTATTCTCACCCTGTTCCTATAAACTTAGATAGTTCAAGTCGCTTACAGCCAACACGAAAATGTATTATTAATTTTTAAAAAAGGTAAATGTATTCTTACCTAACATAAACACCTCGTTGCATCATGTTGACGAAATGATCCTAGTGAAATGATTTTAGCTGAGGTGTTCTCATCTAGCACGTTGTTATAGTTTCATAATATTATGTAATACATACTATCATAGAGTGGAACAGTTGTTTGAAAGCTTTAAAACTTCTCTGTCTGCTGCTTATTTTATAACTTGTAAGCTTACTTCTGCTCACCTACCTCTATACTGTACAAAATAATATCGCATCCCTACATATAGCTTACCGTTCAAGTATAACATTTTTTTATTCATAATTAGAGTTTTAAATTTATAACTTATTTTTAATTTAAGTGTTTGAAGGTGAAATGAGCATTCAACAAAAAATGTAAGTACATATAGAACAAGGTTTACAATTATTATTCATTTTGGATTTATACCTCCGTACATATAGGCCTATTATTCAACCTATTAATTAATTATTTATTATGATATTGTTTCAGTATAGTTAAAAAGACTGTTATTAATTATAAGTTTCCTCAAATTAAGTTTCAAAATATCCCGAGTACACTCCAATCACCCTGACCTTGACAGTTTAGAGTATGACCCCAAACTGTACTGACATACCTGCCGAGGCAAGTAAGGTAAACGGAGTGTACAGTAGTCCCGTGGCCTCTTTGGTGCTGACTGACAGCTCAGAGCTGACTTCTGACAGTCAACATTTAGGTACATACCTAAATTTTGACTGTCAGAAGTGACAACTGCTAAACACATGTTTTTTCAGATCATATGGTTCGGCGTAGGGATATATAATTTGGTCTGGTAACTTTTCAAAGCCGTCAGCCGTCAGTCAGCACCAAAGAAGCCATGGGGCTACTGTATTTACGTGAACAGAGCTATGTAAACCCACTATTGAAACAAACATACATAATTCAAAATATTGAAAGATGTACCTCATTCTATTTAAAGCATGAATCTAGCACTATATATATATATATATATATATATATATATGTTTCTTTTGAGCTTTGCTTTCTTTGAAATCTTCTCCATTATTTTTCCTTTATTTCACAATCTAACGTTTCCTTTCTTTTTCAAACACGTGTTTATTTTATATAACTGTGATTTTAGTGATACTTCCATGTTTTAATGGTTAACTTTACAGGAGTTTCAACTAATGTTAGTCATTTACAACCGACTTTATTTTTAATGCAAATAGGGTGCAAGTGATTTTTTGAATAAATCTTAAAAGAGGGTAAGCAAACTAGTTTTTCAATTACATAAATGACTACACAAAATGAATACAGTGACGCTTTGGAATCGTATTTCTGGTCGGAGAAATGTATGCTTGGTCGTGTTGTCATGTATAGATTTGTTGCCATTATGTTGTTTGTACGGTAACTTGTTGGATGTTGTGTCACTTGAAAATAAGTACAGAAAGATTTTTTATTGGGTTGTGCACTTGTGTTTTATTCGTGTGTGTAGCTTAGATTGTCTGTTCCTGTTTATCTTACTTGTGATTTTCAATTGTTTGCATGTGTCTTCATGTGTGGTGTAGTGTTGAAACAAAATTGATTATGTTTTCATCTAGGTTATTATTTTGAAATTAAAGTGGTAGTGTTGTAACGTTCCTGGCTGTCTTGAAATTAAAAATAAAATCGACATATTTGTTTCTATTACGATGTGTGTTGCTATTTTTCAAAGTGTGTGGCTATTTATAGACGTGTGTGGTTGTTATTAGACGTGTATGATTGTGTTGCAACGTGTATAACATGTTTTGATGTGTGTGGTTATGTTTTGACTTGTGTGGCAGTATTTTGACGTGTATGGTTGGTTTTCGACGTACATGGTTGTTTTAATGCGTGTGTTGTGTGCTAGGACGTGTTTGGTTTGGACGTGCTTAATTGTGCTGCAAAAGTTTGTCTGTGTTTAGCCGTGTGTGGTTGTGTTTAAAGTGTAAACTTGCATTGTTGTGCTTAGAGTGTGTGGCTGTGTTTCGGAGTGTATGATTGGGTTTTCACGTGTGTGGTTGTGTTTCCATGTGGAGTCCATTTGGACTCGTGCGATTGCTTTACGTATGTGGTTGTGTTTAGACGGGTAAGGCTGCTATTGCGACGTGATTGGCTGCTTTATCATACTTAGAGCTGCACTTACACGTGTATAATTACAGTGAGTGGACGAACTTGCAAGTCGGACGATAACTGCGCTGGGATCGCCAACACAACGTGCATGAACGACCCCAGAGACAACAAGATGAGGTGCTTGTGTCCAGACAAGGCGGGGCCTATCAACGGACATTGTCCTCCCAAGAAGAAAGGTAGGTGGGATTGTCTGTACAATAGATCTCCACTTTACGACCCTGATCTGGCAACCTATGTGCTAACCATTCCTGAATTGATGAGGCTTACTACGAGCTGCGGCCTGATCAACACTCAACACAGAGTCAAAATATCGGATCACGTGACAGCGGAGAAATTCTTTAAGCAATATAGACCTATGCTCTTACAGAGAACAACTCTTTCTCAACGTTATCAATATATTTTATTACTTTTAAATGACATTATTTAAAAAAAGAAAATGTACACTCCATTTATCCTGAGAAGTGACGAACTTCAATTCTTGATTCCATTATGGGGAACTTTATCAGATTTGGCTTTGGTGTAACCTGTCAAGGTCAGGGTAAACAAAGCATTCTTATCCAGGTGATACAAATAATTATAATTTTAAGTGGTTTTTTTCAATATGGATAGTACTGTAGTTTTGTAAATGCAAATATAATATATCACTGCTCTTATACATTGAATATCACCGCTGAGGGAACTGCAGGTCTTAAGTCTAGAACGAACAAAGAAACATTCCCCCGGAAACATTGTTTGCCAACATGTTGCCCTTGTTTCAGAAACAGTTGGCCAACTGTTCTCTAACTGTTTCACAACTGTTTCCTAAATGTTGGCCAACAGTTTGGCAACATTTTTTCATGTTGCCTTTGGGTTTCCCAGCCAGCGAGGAAAACATGTTTCCCGTGATCCATTTCAAATGGGTTACAAGAAACAATGTTGGTCAACATTTCCGATAACAAGCAACGTGGGCGGTCTGACTGCTATTCACACCGAGACATCAGTTACTGATATCTCCTTTTGTCATGTCGGTGGTCAACCGAAAAAACTCTGGAACTGATTGAAATATTTTATACAAATAAGTTACACTGTTGTTGGATTTGACAATTGAGGACTATAAAAATCGCGTAAAAAACAGGATGTTTTAATAAAATAAGTGGAAAGTTTTCAGTTAGTGTAAATAAACACGAACCCATCACCGTTTTCTTCTTTTCTGTCTTGTTGAACAGATCATAGCTACATACAAAGCACAAGCCATAGCAACACCTCAACAGACATCTTTCACTCAACTGAACTCTGAATGGGAAACAAATGTTTCATCATAATAGACTGGGCGCGAAACAATGTTTCTTTAATGTTTTCCAACAAGCTGTTTCACATGTTGGCTAACAGTTGGGGAACAGTTGGCCAACAGTTGGCCAACGATGTTTCCAAGTCTGTACTAAGCTAGGGAAGATTGACCACAGGATAACAAGAAAAAGAAAACGCCATTTCCCAACTGTATTATTATTATTATTTATTTATTTGAGGTATTTAACTTGCACTTTCTGAACCGAGTGATTATATCGGCAAGAGTGAAAGGACCTACCAATTTTGCAGGGAAAGGTATTTTAATATTACTTTCCATAGTCTTTTTACATGCCACAATAGACATGGGCCCGATGAATTTACCCCCCCCCCCCCCCCCCCGCCCCAAAGGAATATGTGCTACGGATTTTTATCACTCAAGAAAAATCCGTTGATCCTGACTGGGCTCGAACCCATGAGCATGGAGTCCTGAGGCGAGAACATTACCCCTAGACCACCGATGTTGACGTACCAACAGTAAACATGCAGTTCCCCAAAGAGGATATCCGGTGTAGAGTGTGAGACGTCTCACTTTAACAACCATCGTTAAGGAATCAATTAGGTCGTTAGATCAGGGAGCAGTGATTATATTGGCTATAACTACATTTTGGCAAATCAGGTCACTAGTATCGGCAGGTTACTAACAAAATTAGTTGTCTATCATGAACTATTTTCACTGTGAGATTAGAAAGAAAAAAACTTCGCTTATAAAATTAAATGGCCATCCCGGGGATTAAACCTTGGACCCTTAGCTTTGTAGGAGATTGCGCCACCAGCTAAGCTAAAGAGTCGATGAATACTTGACCTTTCAAACATTTAAATTAAGCTTTTTACGGACATCAAACAGTTAAGAGATGGTTTCACCAAAGCCGTAGTCCCCGAAAATTAATTAACAGCATTATATATATATATATATATATATATATATATATATATATATATATATATATATATATATATATTAGCTTTATTTATGGGTCAAACAATATCAAAATTAAGGCACAAGTACAAATTAGGGGGCTATGTTACTATAAAAAACACTTTAAGGATCTTCTATAGGTGTTTAAATATATAGATTTTTTTAGCTTCTGGCAATTGGAGGATGTTCCCAACAAGACACTCCTGAAATTATTGGCTTGCTACAGCCTTGGGTTTCACAGATTAGGAGATGGTTTTAATATTTCTTGAAATCATTTATTATTGTAGATAAAATAAGTTACCATTGACTGCACATTAGTGTTCCTAGCAGTATTACATTTAATTAAAATAAAATAAAAATCAAAGATTTAATATAGTTTTTAATACGCATTGCTCTTTAGTGCCGTAGTATTTTAATATTATTGGGCTGTCTATTTGCTTCGTAAAGATATTTAATCCATGTGAGCAAGATTTGGAGAGTGAATTAGATGAAAATGTACCAGAGTTTCCAGTAAAACGGGTGAGGAAGCTCCTTTTCATTTTTAAAACAGAGTACAGCCATAATGGGATCCAAACCACGACCTCCAGTGCTCAGAGAGAAGAATACTAGCTCACGCCTAGCTTTGCTGCATTCCTGTTATCCAGGTAGTGGCGACTCGTAAGGCTATTTATCAGCTCTATGGACTGAGCTGCACGCAATCCTTATTCTCTAATCGTACGTGCGAAGTTGAATGTTTGTGTGAGTGCATTGCTAATCCTCCAATCAGAGTTGAGCGGGTCTCTCAAAGTCATGCAAAGAGTCCCTCGGTCGATACCACGCCCCAAATACATAACTAAACATTCACTAGGGGTCACCTACAGAGAACGGTGCTAGAACCCACTCTGGTGGGCACACGGTCTAAAACGTTAGTCACAGGTAACGGGGAGGTAGGAGTTCAAATACTCGCCAGGTGTACTTATATGATTTTGTTTGAATGGTTTTCCACGCAAATGAAAGTACATTTTCCTCTAAAATTATATCTTCATCCTTATCTCATTAGTTTAAATATCCGCGCCGTATAAAAGTCCCAACAGACAGTGTAAACACGCGTGAAATCCAAACGGGTAGCAAAAGACAAACAAATAAAACAACGCGAATGTAAAAAAAAAAAATACCTGTCCGGGTTATACGCTTAGATACAAATTACACTCATGGTTTTTGGAATTATGAAGGTTATATTTATAGGAAGTGTACCCGTATTTACGTGAAGGGAAAGTGGAAAACCATTTTGGAAAAACCACCCTCAATACACCCAACCAAGATTAGAGACTCGATCTCCCCATCATCAGTAGTTTAGTCTACTGTGAGAGTAGCGCCTTAGACTATGCGGTCACCAAAGCGGGTGTGGATTTTAATTAAAATGTATACGTCTATAATACTCCCACAAAATACCCCCTCTCTAACACGAGACGAGTCCTAAGACTTTCCTAATCGATAGAGGTAAACCTATCACTGGAGGACTTTACGCTAAGGAACTAGGGAAGACGTATTCAGACGTGTATCTTGTAGATAAGATCATCAGACGTCCTGGTGATAGAGGGTACGTCCACTGACTAGGTTTAGACTTGGTGCCCAACTTGTGGTTCAACGCGGCCAGCATCGTCTAAGGAGGGAAATCTAGTAGTTCCCACTCCTCTCTCTGAGCGTATAAAGGTGAGAGCGGACCATTAGTATCATTCCAGTCGAAAATGTTACGATGGTTAGGTTACAGTTAGAAGAACGGATCCCTTCAATAGCCAGGTATGTGTGAACTCAGTCAGTAGAGTCCTGCTCCAAGAGCTTTCCTGAGTACAAGATGAAGAATGGTGATAGTCCCGAGATCCCTCGTATACGGGAGCTGAAGAAGGACCCGCTGGATAAAGATACTATATGCCGAGCGTTAGACTGAGTCGAATAGCAAGGTTAAAGAGTTTGTTGGAACTCGAGAAGGGTTGGACCTATAACGTGTGTCGTTTAGAGGAGGAAGAAGACGAAGAAAAAAAGTACGTTGCTTAAAAGCCCAACATTGTTGCGCCTGATAATGTAGGGAGGGTTTTACTGCCCGGTAAGAACCTTGGACGGTAAGATATAGGTTGGTTTCACACTTTCTACCGCGGCCGAACCTATCTAAGAGGTGATATCTACGAAAGGTTCAAGTGGTAGTGCCTGATAGCAGAACATAGTGCTGTTGATAACGTGAGAGTTGTCGCAAACCTTCCTCAAAGACTATATTTGTACGAGAGTGAGGGAGAGAGAAACCTTATTTATTTGTATGTGTGACTATCATTTTACAAATAATAATAATAAATGCATTTAAAGAATTTACATTATTTATTATCGATTTAATAAATAATTTATTTAATCTATCTTATTTTTTGCACAATGATCATAGGTACACAATTTAACAAACCTTCCAAGATGTATAGTTGAAAGGGCCAAAAGATTTTTAAAAATAATTAGCGAACAAAAATACGTAATTTTTGTTTGTCACTTTTTAATATATTAGCAAAGGTTACGATGTTGTGTAGTTATATGGATACTTTTTTTATAGTGTACTCGATGGTTTATTGTAGTAGAGCTATATAGCGATTAAAATAAATGGTATGGAACTCCGCACGGACTTTCTCACTATATTGTTTGAAAATGGAGATTTACTCAAAACTCGTAATATATGTAAAACGAAATAATATACACTAGCAAACCCAAGCATAAATTGCACTATAATTACGTAAAACTTTTTTTTTAGTCCTGGTTTTAAATTTTATAATTTTGTTTTTAAAGAATTGATGTCCTCATTTATATGTTTGGACCGATAAAAAAGATCAATGTTGGGTCCACAAGGGTCAACACTTAATATTCAAATTTCAACTTCTGGTTAAAATTTTCGACATTTTATTAGGTGTTGCAAATCTTCATGGCATCGCATTGATATTAAATTCCTCATTTATAAATTTTGACCAATAAAAAATTTAATATTGACTATTGAGTCTAAAATGAAGATAGATCATTGTTGTACAAACATTTCTCCTAAGAGGTTTAAGGAAAAACAACATAAACTTTTAGAGACTTACTTAAATTTAATTAAGCCATGGCATTGGAGATTATTGAGTTAAAAATTAAATAGTATCTATTTACAACTAAAGTTCACAAAATGGTAAACAATATATTTGCCAATATCTCAGAAAATGTTGGATTTATAAAAAAATATTAATATTACTACAATTTTGCAATGATAAGTTATTTCGTATCTCAAATAGTTGAGGAGATACGAAATTTCTGCTTCTGTAAAATACCCTAAAATTCATTTCCATGGTAAAATTAAAATAGCCAGTTTATTTATAATCTTAATCAACACCTAAATACGAATTTTAATCAAAATCGTTAGAGTCGATTTTGAGAAAAATCGATTTTTTTTCTCTTTTCGCCCTTTCTTAAACTACTCTTAATTTTAAGTTTAAACAGACACACAGACAGACGTCATTGCAAAGACCACTTTTTAGGGTTTGGAGGGTCTTGAGACGTTGACATCCATCAACATTTCAGGTTAAATTTTCTTTTGCGGTCTACGAGAGTTATGAGAGGCAGGTATAGAGTGTGAAGATCGTAAAGGTCGTATTGAGGTCCTGTTAGGTGTAGACACCATTCATTGGGAGGCTTCTCACTGGTCGCACGCGTATTTTGATTTGGGGAGCGACTGTTGTCGAAACAAAACTGCGTTGGAAACTAGTGGGCAAGGAACAAAATGCCAACATATATTAGGCCTATTCCATTTTATCATCAGTGGTTACTAGTCTGCATATCACAAAGGGCAATCGTCGAGAGTTGTAGAGTCTGAAGACATTGGGAATTACCGATCCTAATGAACAAAGAAGCAGGGTTGAAATGTAACAGGATATAATGAGCCACTTTCTACATACTGTCCTTGTAAAGGATTAAATACATTATGAAGTCAATCTTTCTTGGCAGGATAACCGCTGTTTCTTGCCTTCCAATTTTAACATGTCATGTAGGCGTATAAATAGTACCATTAAAAGTCTAAAAGTCAAAGGACTGTATGAAAATTATGATCAAGTTCTGCGGAACGGGGAGAAAGCAGGAATAATCTAGGAGATATCACTGATACCATTAGAATATATCACAGCTCATTATTTGTTTCATTGACTTGTCGTTATGGAGTCGAGCTTAACAACAAAAAAATGTCCTGTGTTTGATCCATCATCTAAATAAATAGAGGGGTACCATCACTAAATTATTGTATTTATGAAGGTCCTAATTTGATTGAGCAAATTCCTGCCATGCTACTTAGATTTCAAGAAAATAAGTTTGGGATTTCTGTAGATATTCATCAAGTATTCCCGCAAATCAGTGTATGTCCAGAAGACAGAAATTATTTACGGTTCCAGCGGGGGGACGTAAACAGTGGAATTATGAAAGTTTTCCAACAGATCAAGGTAGTTTTTTGGATTGAAGTGTAGTCCCTTTATTTTAGAGGAGGTTTAAAATCATCATTTTCCAGAGTCAGGAAAAGACACTAAGAAAGGAAGATTTTGTCATCAAACTTTGAAAAGTGGGGATGAGTGTGAATACAATTAAAACACCGGAAATATGTATTTCAAAAGCAAAAGTTGTAGTGGCTGCTGGTGAATTCTATCCACATGCTTGAATACATATAGGGAATAAAGGACTTGTCCCCAAAATACTTGGACTTATGTGGGATTCTAAAGAAAATGTTTTACATCTAAATTTGAAATGTTTTAAGAAGGAAAAGGTTCAAAACGTGTCGCTAGTACAGCGTCTGTTTGATCCCACCTGTCTTGATACTTCAGTGAATATTCGAGTAAAAATTATTCTTCGAGCTACATTTGAAAAAAAGCTGGCTTGGGACAATAAGTTGGATGTATAAATGGAGAATGAGTTCTGAAAATGGGTGGAGGACTTATTACTGTTGTATGGGAAGTAAAGAAGAAAGCGGCATCAATGTATTCTTCGATCCATCTAAAGATGTGTATGTTGCTTTAATTTTATTGCGATCAAACATTGGGAACAATGTTAGAGTCCACCTAATACAAGCAGTCACGTCTTGCGCCCCCAAAATGTTTAACTATAACTAGACTAGAATTGATGGCTGCAGCCATAGCTACACGTGTGATGCACTTAACTGTGAAAGCATTGAGGTGAAGTAAGGTGAAGTACTGTGCTGATTTTCATGTGGTCCAATTCTATAACTGTACGCACAGGAATACACCACGATGAACAGTGGTGAATATTCGTGAAAATCAGGGTGGATTAAATAAAGATGTATACCTGAGCTAAACAATGAAGACATATACCAGATCACCAAAATCCTGCATATCTACCCAGTAGTGATTCCAGTAGCGTGAGCTGCTGAATAGCTGGGGAGCGCTGGAATACCAGCTGGGAAGCATATTATTGGAGTGATATCGTCTAAGACGGAAGAACTAACCCCTCACTAACATAGTCCGGCCCACTTGGAAACAAGTGTTGTTGTCGGGCATCTGGTCCGTCAACAAGTCACTCAGACGGCTGCTTTCAGTTCACAAGATGCGACTGGGAACAACATCAGAAGAACCTGCAGACTCCGAGAGGAAAGAACTTGTCAATTGGGTTAAGTTATTTTTTTTAGTCTTTATGTTATTTTATTTATATTTAGGTTAAGTTAGGTTTAGGTCCATACAGGTGGTGGCTTAGGTTGTAAGTAGGTGGAGCGAAATCTCCGATAGGGCGCCTACTCAGGTGATGGATAGGGGGATGCTCGCCACCACCGGAGCTTTCGCCAACTCTGGTGACTATTAGATCCAGAGGTTGGCGGAACAGTCAGTGTTGAAGAGTACCAGGGGCGTAAAATACCCGGGAAGGACCAACAAGTAGGACATAAACTATATGGTAGACAGATAGATTACATGCAAATTACATAATTTAATTATTATTTAAAAATGGGATATTGTATAATAGATTATGTAGTCAAAAATATGTAAGTAGATTTAAGTCCTGAGCAACCCTCTATGTGTCGGTATAGATGAAAATTAATTAAATAAATATCCTCTAGAAGCTGTGAGGCAAGGCAGCTATTGTCATAACATTCGTAGAAGGGGCCAACGTGGCTCAAGGAACCTGCTGAAGATTGACCTAATATGGAGTTACTAAAGGTAGATTGCTCTACCATTGAGCTATCCAGAAGTGGTCATGTGTGCATAGTCATTCTTCACTCATATTTTAAGGCATAGTATGTGATGAACGTGCGGAAATCATCGGCTACAAATGGTGTGGATCAATTAAGATCATGAGCAATCAGATAACTCAGCCATCTTTGACTCAGAAGGACTTTATACTGACAATAGTATAATGGCAATTGTATTCATGTTCACACTTAATTTGTTTAAAATATCATTCTTCGAGACTAGTTTTAAAAACTTGTAAAGCACATTTCTTATCCCCACTTTTGAAATGCCAAGATGTTACAAAGGTAAAGGTGTTTATCGGACATTTGATCATCCATATAACATTTAAATGGTAATTTTCTTTCCATAGTCCTTGAGTTTTAAGAGATTGATTTATTTGAATATGACGCCTTGGCTATCCCAACACCGGCAGGACGTTTGTATAGGCCTGTTTTCAATACTTATAAATGTATTAAGTATGTTTTAAAACAAAATGTAAAAACACAATTGTTCTTTTATTTCACACTCAATGCTTTCACATACTGCATTGTGTCATCAGACTCACCAAGAGGGCATATTTTTTTATCTACATCAAATTTTTATACTTCTAGTCATGTGATCTGCAGTTGTTACTTTTGATAAATAGTTAAATGTTTATAAATAGCACTAATAAAATTGTAATATTTTATTACTGTTGACCCAACACATTCTGTTAAGATTTTCTAAAAAGGTTGTTTTTACCAAAATCCTAGTATAAATTCTTAGATGACTTAAATGGGTAAAAATGGGTAAAAATTAATTATTGTTAGATTCTATAGGTAGGCTACTACTGATATTTAATGTGTAACTGGCTTTAAGATACAACAAATTGTTGCGATGAAGGATAAATTGAAAATATTCTTTGTTATAAAGAAAATATAAAAATCTTTAAATAGTTATAAATTGCCACTATTTAACTTTTTCAACTATTACATTTAACACAAGGATTATTAAAGATGTAATATATCGGCTAAGGGTGAATAGAGTGATTAAAAAGTACACCCCCATTAGAACGGAGATGGGAAAGAAAACACACAAAGTCACATCAAAGGTGGAAAATCATCCCTAAATTCACTCAGTTTATATTACAGCCTAGTCTTCAGTCAGCTGTGAGCCACTCCACTGTAATAGTGACGCAATATACTGTGTGACCACAAGTACTACTAAGGAAAAAATCAAAAATACAGATTAAATGATTATACCTCTTCAAAATGAGTACACAAGATAATACAATAACATTGCTAGTCACTTTGGTACCACATGGTCTAAGGTGTCATCCTCGCAATAGACTAGGCTGCCGATGATGGGGAGATATAGGTTTTAATCCTGGTCGAGTGTACTGAGGGTAGTTTTTACAAAATTGTTTTCCACTTTCCTTCCATTCGAATGTAGGTACACTTCCTCTAAATTAAATCTTACTTATCATTAAGCCATTATCATAATTAGTAAATAAGTGTATTACTTGAACAGATATTAAGACACAGTGAAGAAGACGAAGAATAAGAATGATGGTGACGATGATAATAATAGAAATTGGAGCCCAACAAAGGTACTTTAAAGGATGCCTAACTAAGTTATCGTCTTAGATTCATGATTATAATTTATGCAAGGACCTACTTACACTTAGCAGTGGTGTATTGCTAAAAAAAGAAGTGCCGGAATGCATACTTGTAACATGAACGATTTTTGAATACACGTGTATATAATAAGCACAATTTGTACGCATTCAAATCCCAAACACAATGGAAATAACTTCAAAATGTAAACGTGTGTACACAAGTAGAAAATGGCAAAGGCAGCACCATCCATTATAGGCCTATTGTCGCAGATGTATGTATTAATCCTATAATGGGTGGTCCTTGGTCGTAAATTGTAATGCTATATATCGGTTAATCTTACTGTAAAACATGGCATTAATAGTTGAAGGAGCCAAGGGGAGCTATGACTTACATAACTGCATGAATGTAACTAAGCCATAGGCGAAACAATGTTTAGTTATCTCCTTCAAGTAATTTCCAAAGTTGATCCACTGGACGTTCTGTGTCCTTGACTGCTTTTATCTGAGTATCAGTTGCTGAGTGATGATTCTTCAGCCACTTGCGAACGTAATTATCTAGTTTCTACTGTTCGATTGGAGGTGTCTGTGAAGTTTTATAAACATAAGTAAACTAAACTATTTAGTAATCTTGTTCTAATATCCGTAATTGGTCCATAGTGCTAAAGCCTCTTTCACATTCAGAAGAGTTGCAAGGGATAACTTTTGAACAATTAATAAAAGTAATCAAATTAGATGGAATATTTCACCCGCCATTGTCCAGGAATTATCTGTAGGCCGTGAGTGTTCTCTAAAATACCAATCTGAAGTGGCTGCAAATAAACTCTATTTCAGTTTCTCCATAACCTGGGTGTATTTCCGCTGGCCATTCGTTAGTTTCTAAAACAGAAAGCTCTGAAATGAGGTTGGCCTTACTGGAAATAATGTTTGTAGAGTCTGGTTGTGATCAAATTGACTCGTGTGAAGATATTGTTGAAAATAAGTGGCATTTCAAATTGTTTATGATGCTTGTTAAAAACTGAGAGTGATTAACAGAAACAATCTTTTTGTTATCAGTCAGTTTTACTGAGCAAAATTCTCTTTTCTTTACAGCATTCTTTGCTTCCAAAATATGTTTACCTTTATGTTCCTTCATTGAGTCTAGAAATCGTATGGTGTGACGAACTAGCTTATCAGCATCAACTAGAGTCATATCTCATTTCTGGAGGGACTCGGGAAAAAGTGAAAGTTTGAATAAAACAACATGCATGAGTCCGGATCCATTACAAATTGTTTCAATGAAATACGTTTGTAAAGACCCTTGAATTTGTCTTGGTCCGATTGCGAGTGTTTTGTATCATTACTTGCAGACTCAACGTGACAACACAGATCTATATATTTTCCAAACTGCAGAAACTGTTTGAAACGAATTTGAAACCCACCTCACCCCCAATACATAGGCGGGTTTTCTTTCTCTCTTCATTTAATGTCGAAGCACACTTTTCAATTTCATTTTGGTTTTTGGGAGATTGGCTATATAATGAGTACAGTTTGTTCATAAATGTATGGAAATTATCAACACCACGTAAGGTGGGTGTCCCTGATATAGCCATGCTAAGGTGTGAGATTTTTCTAAACGTCATTTTGAAAAAAAAAAAAAAAATTTTTTTATAAATTGTTCTCGGGCGAATAGACTTTCATAAAAAAATTGTATTCCCCATAAAAATAGTTTTACTGGTCCAAAAAAAACAAAATTCCAAAAATCTACCTAGTGGCCATGTTATGAACAAATGCACATTATATAGCCACCCTTGTTCCATGATCTACATATCGTGATTTTTTCCAGTTTCATACTGCAGTTCTGCTCAAATTTAATAGTTTTAGTGTAAAATGAATAAACATGATACTAAATAATCCTTTTTGCAGGGGCAAAGGCGCGGAGGCGCGCGCCCCCCAACCCACGAATCCCCAGTTCCTTTTAAAGTTATTATTCGCACTCTCACGACAATTTTATCTTACCATAATAGTTTCAAGAAAAATATGTTTTTGGTTTAAGTAATAGCAGGCAATGTTTTTAAAATGGCATGCGGTTGGGCGCGAGGCGGTCAGCGCCTGATATTGGAAACCAAACCTTCCTACCTCTTCACCTCTTATCTTCAAATGGCATGCAGTCAGGCGCGCGACGGTCAGCGCCTGACATAGTAGGCAAACCTTCCCTCGTTCCTTTCGTTGTCCTCCTCCTGCTGTAGCTAGCATTGTTTATTCTTCTTTTGAAGGCGCACTCCCTTACGCACCCTAAGGTTGAAAGCTTGTGAAATGTGTATAGCGTGAACCAGCAATAATTGTTGTCAGTCATCCTGCGTGCTCCTGCATCTTGAGGATGTGTGTGGCGTGTGTGTTTATAATAATATTATGTAGGGTTATTTTAGGATAATGTTTATTTGAGTTATATGTTTTAATATTTTTTGTAACTAGGCTTAATATGAATAGTTCAATTCAAGCGCTTAAGACAACGAATATTGCAAGATTAACTCTTGATCAAAAAAGAGAATAGAATTCATTAGGTAGGCCATGTCCTGAATTTTGTATGGAACAAAGTGAAAACACACATACCTATATATTTATGCACATTACACAGCTGCAGTTTTTTCTACAACACATCCACGTCCTTTGGGGGAAGTTTTTTTTTTATCTTTCAATGTTGTTTGTGATATTAATTTTTGAGTTTAACTAAATGAATATTTAGCAAAACATATTCCGAAATTTGTGTCTTCTTTTAAATATATTATTTAGAAATAATTTATTAATTAAACAGGCTGCGCCCTCCAGCTTCTAAAGTGACGAGCCGCCACTGCCTTTTTGTTAATAAAAGTGGATTCAAATCAGGATTTTCCATTAAAAATGAAGTTGTTTAAACAATTGACATTCACACTTTAATCCATTCAGTCCAATTCAGTCCATAATCCCCTCTTCTTCACGTTGTCAGTCATTATTTTATATCTGAAACAATAAAGAAGTTTTTATTGAATAATTTTGTCAGGAGAAAAAATCAATGTGAACTGAACTTGATATGGCCATGGTGCACTTGATATCGCTACCTGGCTGGCCATATCAGGAGCAGGTCAGCTTTTATGAAAATCGTTTGATTATGAACAATTCGTAAAAGATACGCCATCAACAACACCAATCGAAAAAACATTAAAAACTGAATAGAATACGATGGTTTTCATGAAAAAAAGTATTTGAAAAACATGCGTAAAACAAGGGAGACTTACCAGAGAAAAACAAGAAGAGGTCCCACGTAAAACACAAAACAGGCAACTGATGACATATTGATCAACCTGGCTGGCTGGGAGATGATCACGTGACACACAAGCAGGTCCCCTCACTGTATGCTGATACCATGTAACGGATTTTTTGTTAGCTAACTCACAATAGGGGGGTGGCCATAACACGAGCACCCACCTTACTTGAGAAATTGCATCTCCAACTGACAATCTTAATTGATGATTAAGGCAATTCCACACGATAATAGAAGGGTACATTTGTTGTAGCCGTTGTGCAACACCTCATTTTCTTCCCAGCATGGTACTAGCACCATCACATCTAAGAGAAACTAGATTGTTCTGAAGATATGTATGGTCGAATCCATACCTGCTGAGGCATGTTAGTAAGTGATCGGTAATTGTTTTCGCTGTTTGATCAGGCAATTCGATCAAAGCTAAAAAAAAATGTGGATCAGGGGGGCATATTTGTTTCACATTTTAAATACACTATCAAAGTAGTGTTGATTCTGACATTTGTAGGCTCTTCCATTATCACATATACTTTCTATTTATTTCAATTGGGCGTTTGCAGGCTCTAGACTTCGTTTCTCATGCAACGTGGTCAATTATGTTTGTAGCGCTAAATCTCGATCGCAAACCAGGTGATATTACGGCACCATTTAATTGTTGCAAATGAAACAGTTCAGCATGATCAGAATATGGTCTACAAAGTTTTGCAATAAAATATGCAGTTCTAAAAAGTTTATTAGTGACCTCAACTTGAGTTTCATTTAAATGGTCTACAATTTTTTTTCAAACTTTTGTGATTTAGTTCACTGTATAATGTTTTCAGCGCTTATATGTGTGTTTAGTATAATTTACAATTGAATGAAAACTAAAGAAGCCTCTGGAGGACCAGTGTTACGAACACGGATAAATGAACTGTATTGTGGAAAGGAAATTGATAGAGGCAACTCACCTTCACTTTATGTGGTATAACTGGCAGTGTCCTGGCGCAGTCTTCTTCAACAACACACACGAATAAAAATCTAGACCACTTCCGGGTGAAGGGTTTACGGAACCTTATCACTTTGTCTTGATCGAGTCTCCGTGCACGGCACAAATTAATCAACACACTAAAAACTCCACGCCAGCGACACTTGGCGGGAAAACAATAAACATATAGTGGTCCAGGTATGGTCTTGTTGCCTCCAAGAGTGGGGAAGGTTAATGTAAGATATGAAAAAACCAAACAAACAGAACTAAACCTCAACAATAACAATCAAAACTCACAAACCAAAAAAAAAAAAAAAACAGTTCAATGTCGAGGCATAGAGAATCTAGATAAAAGGAGCACTATTCAAAGATATAACATAGAGGAATGAAAATGAAGTATAGGATTAGTAATATTCGTCAAACAATAGAAAACTATACAAACATACCGCCCACCAAAAACTAAAATGAGTTTTTTAAGAACAACAAACCAGCAACAAAGATATGAACAGAATAATATTATAGGAGAATGTATCCTTCCTATTGATTAGGAAGTGGACATAATTTTACAACCGGTCGTTTGAGGGTCCCGTGCTCGGTGCGGACACTTACGACTCTCGTCATCCCATCCCTTCCAGGGTACACCTCTGCTACTCTTCCGAGCAGCCACCTGAGTGGGGGAAGATTGTCTTCCTTTATCAAGACTAACTGTCCTTCTTGTAAATTGACCTTGTTTGTAGTCCATTTTTGTCGCTGTTGGAGAGTATGGATATATTCCCTTGACCATCTTTGCCAAAAATGCTGATAGGCTTGTTGTATCAACTGCCAGCGTTTCAACCTGTTGGTAGGTAGCTCAGTTACGATCTCCTCAGGTGGTCTGGTGAGAGAATGACCCACTATGAAATGTCCTGGTGTCAATGGATCAAGGTCATTCGGATCCGCAGAGAGAGCACAAAGAGGCCTTGAATTTAGCACGGCTTCAATTTGAATGAAGAGCGTGGAGAGGCTTTCAAAGGTAAGTGTCTGATCACCCACCACTCGCTTTAGGTGAGTTTTTGCCGACTTGATACCAGCCTCCCATAGTCCACCAAAATGTGGAGCTGAAGGTGGGTTGAAATGCCAATTTATGCCTTGGACCGAAAGTTTATCTGTTACCACTTTGGTTTCGGTATGGGATTCTAGATGCCTTTGTATTTCTGTAAAATGGCGCTTGGCACCTACAAAGTTTGTGCCACAGTCGCTATAAATGTCTGAGCACATACCCCGACGGGAAATAAACCGAAGAACGGCATCAAGAAAGGCCCTTGTGCTTAAGTCTGATACCACTTCAAGGTGCACTGCCTTAGTTGCCAAGCACACAAACAAACATAAATAAGCCTTGAGCACCTTAGAATTCCTTAATTCAGATGATTTTATCTGGAAGGGTCCTCCATAATCCACTCCAACTCGCACAAATGGTCTTGATTGCTGCACACGCATTGCTGGGAGGTCCCCCATGAATGGTTGGAGAGCAGGTGCCTTAAATCGAAAACATCTCATACACTTGAAGATCCGGGTTTTTATAACAGTGCGTGCTGAGAGAATCCAGTACTGGTCTTGAATGAGTGAGTGGGTTGTTCGAAGTCCAGCATGAAAATGAGATACATGGTAGTGATCAACAATGATATCGGTGATATGACTATTTTTAGGCAACAGAAGAGGATGTTTTGTGTCATACCGCAGTGAAGAGTGTCTCAAGCGACCTCCTACCCTCAATAGGCCCTCCTGGTCGAGAAACGGGTTTAGGCCCCTCACGCGGGGTGAACATTCCCGGCCCTTCTTTATTTCTTCAAGTTCTGACTCAAACGCCTGTTGTTGAACTTGTTTGATACATAACATGCGGGCCGTCTTGAGCTCCTTGGACAACAATGGGCCTTTACAACGATCTTGATTCTTTACTTTGGAGTTCTGAATAAACCGTGCTAAAAATGCGATGACTCGTTGCAGCTTTACCCATGATGAGAAACGTTTGAGAAGGTCTGCCCACCAAGTATTCACTTCTGCTACTAGACTGGTAACCCTTACAATCTTTAATTCAGGTAACTCTACCTGGCAAGTCACCTCAGGCAGCTTGGGCCAACTACTAATGGGTTGTTTCAGCCACTCTGGTCCTGTCCACCAGATGTGGAAATTTGTCAACTCTTCAGGATGTAAGCCTCTAGATGCACAATCAGCCGGATTTGAATTAGATGGGACATGTCTCCAATGTTGTGCTGGTATTGCTGCTTGAATTTGGGCTACTCTGTTGGCAACGAATGTTTTCAAAAGATGTGGTGACGTTTGAATCCATGCCAAAACGATGGTAGAATCTGACCAAGTATACACAGTTGACACCTGTAATCGTTGTTTAAGGTTCTGCTGCACCCACTCCATAAGTGTGGCTAGGAGCTGAGCCCCACAAAGCTCAAGCCTAGGAAGAGATAAACTCTTAACCGGAGCTACTCTTGACTTGGCAATAAGGTTGTTGACTTGAATTTCTCCATTGCCCGTGGTAGTTCGAAGATAGACGACTGCTGCATATCCTTTGATAGATGCATCACAAAATCCATGAAGCTGGCAATTAATAGCATCACTGGTTGGTAGAAATCTGTTGATCTTGACATGTGTAAGAACATGAAAGTTTGAACAAAACCTTTGCCACCCTTGTCCGAGCTCTGGTGGAAGTGGTTCATCCCAATCAAGTCTTATGGTCCACAAAATCTGCATGAACGCCTTAGCCCAGAACACCACTGGAGATAGCCACCCCACAGGATCAAATATCCTAGCAATATTTGAGAGAACTGCCCTCTTCGTTACTGTAATCTCAGAGGGATGTACATGATAAGAGAATGAATCTGATGTGGGGTCCCATTCCAGTCCTAATATCTTAATTATTTGATCTCCATCTTCTTCAAACATGAGGGGAACTTCACGGTGTTCATTTGGTATCCTCTTTAATACTTCAGGGTGGTTGCTAGACCATTTTCTAAGTTGGAAGCCTCCTAAGCTTAGCAATTCAATCAGCTCGGTTTGTAAACTGAGAGCAGATTCCACTGAATCAGCACCAGTGACTATGTCATCAACAAAAATGTCCTTACATAGGACCTGGGCAGCACGAGGGTAACGAAGTTTTTCATCAGAAGCGAGTTGACGCAGGGATCGCATCGCTAAGTACGGAGCTGAAGATACACCATAAGTCACAGTATTCAATTGATATTCTTGAATCTGTTGATCAGGGGATTCGCGCCACAGTATTACCTGGTAATGTCGGTCATCCGGAGTGACAAGTATTTGTCGATACATCTTGCATATATCAGTGGTGAGCACAATGGGATGAAATCGAAAATTCATAACAATTTCCACAATTTCCCTTTGCAGTTTGGGACCCTTCAATAATGTATCATTCAGTGACTGACCCGATGATGTTGCTGCAGAAGCGTCAAATACAACTCTCAGTTTGGTGGTTGAACTAGATTCTTTGGATACGCAATGATGTGGAATATAGTATTTAATGTCTTGGATCATTGATGGTTCAATGCGCTGCATGTGACCGAGTTCTTCATATTCCTTTAGAAAGGTCACATACTGTTCCTTTAGTTGTGGGTAACGAGCTAGGCGACGTTCCAGCTGAATGAGTCTCTTGACTGCTTGTTGATGTGATTCTCCCAGCTCTGGTTGTGCATCATTGAAAGGTAGCCGAACAATGTATCTACCCTCATTGTCACGAGTGTGTGTTGTCACATAGTGTGCCTCACACATAGCTTCATTAGGGTCAATGTGTTTAGTCACGGGTAATTCTTCCACCTCCCAGAAGCGTCGCAAAACATTGTCAAGTGATGGTTCAGTAGCAACAAAAAAAGATGAGACACTAGAAGTTATAAGTGGTTGAGGTCCTATTCGACCAATTATGATCCAGCCAAAAATGCTATGCAATCCTGAGGGACAATTAGATGAACTTGAATACCGCCCACCATCAAAGATCTCGGGGTATACATCTGCACCTAAGAGAATGTCAATCGGCCCTGGTACATGAAAATGAGGGTCAGCCAGCTGAAGATGAGCAAACTCCTGAACCATATCTTTAGAAAGCATGGTTGATGGCATTCCCGATGTGATTTTACTTAGAATGATAGCCTCGGTGATCAACTGAGGACCATAAACACCACAGGGTTTCACCTCACATATCACAACCCCTTGTTGGTTTGCACAGTTGACTGAGAGATCCCTTTAATCGGAATTTTCAACTTGCGACGTGGCAGGCACAGCCGGTGAGCACAGTCTTCAGTAATAAATGATGATTGTGACGCACAATCTATCAACACTCTAACCTTCTGATAAGCACCGTGCCCATCCTTAACCTGTACTACAGCGGTTCCCAACAAGACTGTAGTAAGGCTCACAGAACTGGTGGTAAGTGAGTTGATGTGTTCACCCCGTGTAACAGTGCCTTCATGGCCTGGTGAATGAGCCTGATGGGTAGCATCACCTTGCATATATCTACTGTCTCTATGGGTGGGATCAGTGTGAGAGCTGGTAAAACGTTGGTTTGAGCTAAACGATCCTTGACCGCAAGTGTCAGTGCCTTGATTAATTGACCCTATGTGCAACAATGTGTGATGAGTTTGATTGCAGTGTGGACACTTGAATTTTGAGGAACACTCCTTTACTTGGTGCGATCCCTTTAAACAATTAAAACACAAATTATTTGACTTTACCCAATCCCGGCGTTGTGTCGGTGTCTTGCTCGTGAACACTGGACACTTATAGATACTATGGTTAGCTTGACACACAGAGCAGTGACCTTGATTTGAATCAACATAAAATGATCTTCTCACTCCAACAGGTGAATTTAGTTTTCCTTCCATCCTCCTGTTGGTTGCTATATGTCTAGTACTCGCGCTAGTTTGCAGTGATATACCTTGATTTGCAGATGACAGTGCTTTGCATTGATTTTCAAGAAATTCCAAAAGTTGATCAAAGCTTGGTAGTTTGGTAGCCGTGTGCGCAAGTTCAAACATCAGCCGTGTCTCTCTATCTAACTTGTTCAGTGTCAAGTTTAGTAAGATAAAACTCCACTCACAAACTGGAAACTTTAACACATTAAGTGCACCCAAGTTCTCCTTAAATGTGTCCACTAGCGCCCTTAAGTTCTGTGGCGACCTTGAGGTTAGACCCGGGAATTGCGTTATCTTCTCTAAATGTGTAGTAGCTATTGACCTCACATCTTGGTAACGTTCTGTAAGAGTCGCCCAGGCTAACGGGTAGTTCTCATCTGACACCGGTAGTGACTTTAATAAAGTCAGGGGCTCACCAGATAATGTCGTCAAAAGATATTGAAACCTTTCCACTGGTGTTAAGGTTTTGTTTGTATGAATGAGAGAGACGTACAAGTCATGAAATGTTGTCCAGTCAGTGTTTATACCACTAAATGTGGGCAGTTGCAACTTGGGCAATTTTGCTGACAATGCCTTTACCGGAGGCCCATTATCATTTCCCGACGTGGATGAAGGCTTAGTAATCCGTGCATAAATCTCCTTAACCTGGTAGTAGGTCATGTCAAAGTCCTCAATCAACTTGTCATGTGCTTCAACATCAAAGTCCCTCTTAGATTTTCTTGCCGCGACTCCTAACTCAACGTGAGTTTCTTCAAAATCCCTCCTTAAATGTTCTAAGTCTGAACAATGTGCCTTAAATAGCTCTAGTTTGGTAATGTCACCTTGAACCTGTTCCGACAGCTTGTAAAGTCTATTAACCCGGCCAGTTATCACCTTAAACCTAGCTTCAAGGTGTGCATAAGACATGATGATAGAAACTAACACAAATTAATGTAAACTAACGGGAACTAAATACAAACGTAAGCAAACAAGAAACTAACTATAAACATAAACAAAACAGTCAAAACACAGCCATCGATTACATCCCGACTCTCGACCAATAACACATGGTCGACATCACTCGATCACTATTACATACGATGCACAATAGATATGGCTAGCGATTAATCGCTAACTCTCAAACGATATATCGAACTGATGACGCCACTAATCCAACTGACCCAGCATGGCCGAAATATGACGTGAACAAATGATACAAGAAATAAACCAAATAAACAAATAAGTTGCTCTATCCACCCTAAAACAAAGAAACGCCAAGGAACACTGAAACACGTATCCTCGGCCCGGATGGACCAAAAATGTTTAGTATAATTTACAATTGAATGAAAACTAAAGAAGCCTCTGGAGGACCAGTGTTACGAACACGGATAAATGAACTGTATTGTGGAAAGGAAATTGATAGAGGCAACTCACCTTCACTTTATGTGGTATAACTGGCAGTGTCCTGGCGCAGTCTTCTTCAACAACACACACGAATAAAAATCTAGACCACTTCCGGGTGAAGGGTTTACGGAACCTTATCACTTTGTCTTGATCGAGTCTCCGTGCACGGCACAAATTAATCAACACACTAAAAACTCCACGCCAGCGACACTTGGCGGGAAAACAATAAACATATAGTGGTCCAGGTATGGTCTTGTTGCCTCCAAGAGTGGGGAAGGTTAATGTAAGATATGAAAAAACCAAACAAACAGAACTAAACCTCAACAATAACAATCAAAACTCACAAACCAAAAAAAAAAAAAAAAACAGTTCAATGTCGAGGCATAGAGAATCTAGATAAAAGGAGCACTATTCAAAGATATAACATAGAGGAATGAAAATGAAGTATAGGATTAGTAATATTCGTCAAACAATAGAAAACTATACAAACAATGTGACTGGGACTTTGAATGCTCAAATAGTTTTTTCCTCGATGATGTAAGTTGCACTGCACAAATGCTACCATTAAACGAAATTGACCCCGAACTCCATTCCTTGTAAACTTTCAGTCCTTGCGATTTCAATGAACCTAAAGTTGTCACGATTCAACAAGTTGAACACCATATTTTACCAGACTTACACACAATCCACGGGACGGTTTTTTTCCTTCTCGTCCCACATAGCAGCAGCCCAAATTTCAGGCCATTCGGACTTGAGAACATTATCACTAGTATTGTTGCTAGTTCAATTATCTTCTTTTGGAGTCACTTCACTAACAACTCAAACACCATCTCCTTTTGGAATCATTTCTCTCATTGCCAACACTCCAACACTTTTATTTTCTTCGGTGTGTGCTAATTGTCTCTTATTTTGAGTAACAAATGCGTCCATGCACGTTTGTTTTCGTTTAGCACTCATTTTTGAAACGCAAACACAAGACAAAGCCCAAGAAAAATGTTGATGTTGCTTGAAAGTAATTCGCTACACAACTTAGAAAACCGAGCATTCACCCACCCCCATCCTCACCCCCTTATTTACTGAAAATTGCGAGACCTGTAGAGAATAACCCTACCCTCCGCATAATCTATCGCAGTGTTCTTCTCGAAAGATTCTTGTGATTGAGTGGTAAAGTGTCCCGCCACGCCAACAGGTTTAGGTTAGGAGGACCACAAATTTCTAAAAACATTCGTACAGGTAAACATTCCTATTGCTCAGTGAAGCGTGATTGAACACGGCACACATAATAGCCCGGCCCTGACCTAGCGCTATGAAGCTCAATTTGCTACAAATGACTAAGGAAGGAGCATAAATATTATTTATTTACATTATTTTCTAGCACGTATATTCATTTTTTTTTATTTTGTGGACGCATTCGAACCATTCAAATACTAGAAAAAGCGGAGGAATGATGTTCCGATTCGAAAATAAGTACCGGAAAGACGTTCCCGCCCAAATACACTTAGCTACTCCCATTTGTACAGTAATAAACAGTATTTTTACAGTCCAACAGAGCTATGACAAGATAGCCCGGGGCCGGAATAACATAACCTTACTCTACTCGATTTAACAACGGCCATTTCATATGACCTCTTGTTAAAATGTCAATAATTCTAGCGCTAGATGTTAGCAAGCAATCCTTAAAGGTCGACCTTGGCTAATTGCACCTTCATAAAGATCAGATTTTAGGGGTGAAGCGGATGATGCGAGGACAGAAAAATCTAAAGGTCATAAGTCATGATTTGCAAAAGATGGTTTAGGGAACTAGCACACGAGTATAAAATAAGGATATATCTCAAAGCTAATACTAATGTTGAAAACTTGTTTTGTGTTTAGTTTAAGGATCCTTTTAAATAATATAAAGAGTAGTTGCAAATTCTACAAATATTAACAAAAATGTTATTTGTACAAATGGTCTGTTATTATCAATGAACTCATCAAATCTACTTCTCTTATTAATTATTTGTTTGTTTTCTCTAATTTAAGTATATTAATGAAGTCAAGTAAACCTGTTAACATAAGGAAATATTAAATTGATGTGTTAAAAAAAGATTTTGTAGGTACATAAATAAATATGAAACGGTAATATTTCCTTGTGACAACATTCATTGCTATATGAGAGTATTAAAATGTAATGACCTAGGTTTAAGTAAAACGAACCTAATGTAACTTTCAAAACTTGTCAACTTAGAACTAGAACTCAAGCTTGGAAGCCTAACTCCCTAAGAAGACACAAAAACTGTTTGAGCTAAGGTTTCGTTCAATTTATATTGTGTGATTTGATTAAGAAATGCATAGGCGTATTAAAATACCAAGATGCAATCTTAACTGGTTGTTCTTTAAACTTTCTAATGGTTGAACTGTCGAGTTGGTATTCCCAACACCTTCTTTATGTTTTTTGCTCTGTTGGCAGCCCCCGGTTTTCCATGCAACAACGATGATGAGTGTGTTCGCGGAGCTACATGCATTTCCCCCAACAGTACCCGCGCCACTGGCCAGAAACTATGCCGCTGCAAACATGATGATGATGACGAAGATGATGATGAGTGCAGCAGTAAGTGAGCAGGTCTCATCATAGGTTCAATGTCGCCTGGGGGGAATTGTCCAACATAGAAGAATTAGAAACTGGGAGTGGACAGTTTCTATTTAATAATTTCATTATACATGATTTTACTTAAACATTAGCTTATACCTAAATTTTGTGTAAGTGTAGAAACCTAGAAATAAAATGATTAAATAATATAAATGGTTTTCTGGTGTTGGGAAGGTCATGGTTTGAATTCGGCCGGGCTTAATAAGGTTGAATTTCCTTGTATGTTTTCCCAATCTATCCAGACTGATGAAGGTACATTTATTTTTAATTCTACCTTTCTCATTTATATTCCATTTGTCTAGTTAATTGTGTACAGTGTGTTCGGAAACTCATAGGCCAAACTGCACATATAATTTGTTTTAACCATAAATAATACAACATCCCTGTACACTTACATTTGAAAAAAAAATGGGTGTGTGTACTTATGTACGCGCGCGAGAAGTTATACTTCTTTGGCATCATTAAAAAATAGTTTTTAATTGCATGCAAATAATTAATTACAATAAAATGATAATATTTAGTATTATGTTAAATAATAATATTTTAATTTATATCAATAAATAATACATACGAATAGTTAACCTCAATTATATTGGAGCACTTGAAAAAGTCTATAAGCACAATTTTTTTCACTAATATTTATGAATAGTAAATAATATTAATCAAAATATTCAATTTAAATCACTACTGAATATAATTTATTAGCACATATATAATTCGCACTTGTATGAAACTAAAACACGTGTTGTGAATGTAGAAACTAGAAACATGTGGATAAATATTATATATATGAAAACAGTGATCAGAGGCGACGAGCGTACCATAGAGAAAGGAATAACATAGTATACATTTCTCTATGAGCGTACCAACATGCGCGACTAACAGAGGTTCTATTTCTATTTTGTTGGTAGCTTTTTTTTTTCGAGACTTAGTGAGCGGTTTACCTTCAACCTGTTACTTTTGTGTTACAGTGATGCACGTGCATCTTAAAATTTCACCCATCATTTTTTCATAACGCGCCTAAAGAAGTATAACTTCAAAAGAACTACGCTAATACCATTAAATTGTGTTCAAAGTTTCAGCGCACAGCACCGGGAGAGCAAAGCTGTTAAAGGATGCATGTACAACAGGTGGCATAGGAGTTAGGCGCGCGGCACTGCACATGTAATAATGGCAAGCACATTCTGTGATATAGGTCCGTTAATGACGACCCTCAAAACGTATTCCCATTTCTAAATAGACTGGTGTGTTGTTTACTATTAATTGTGGTATGTTTCCTGCTGCCATGCTCCAAGATGTCGAGGTTTGTAGTGCCACATGCCTAACTCCTATGCCACCTGTCATACACGCATGCTTGAACAACTTTGCTCTCCAAGCACTGTACACCAACACTCTGAACACAATTTAATGGTATTAGCATAATTTTCCAGATGTAAGTGTACAGGGATGTTGTATTACTTTTGGTTCAAACACTCTATAATTAAGTGCATTTTGGGCTACGAGTTCTGAACACCTTGTATAGCCAGGACATGTAGTATGATACAAAGCAAAAAAAAAGTTCAAATTTTACTATGCTATTATTTCTACAAAACCCTTTCAGAATTATTGGCGGCGTCAAATTATCTTACAATGTTCCATCTTTTGAACCCCCAAAACTTTCTCAGTTTAGCTACAAATAAATATGAATTATATTATCTTGTTCTTTTTCAGGTGCGCAGAGGACAGTCACTTCGATCTTTCTTGTGTCGGCTCTAGTACTGCTGGCCGCATGTCACATTTTGACAAGTGCCATTTAATTGACTCAATGGTGATCTAATTTTTTTTTCTCTCTGAGAAACAATATATGTTAGGCATACTTCCACAATAAAATTGATTTTCTTAACTTTCAAACCTTCAATTATAAATAATCATACACATCGATAATTTAAAATTTTATAGTGGTGTGTCAAGTTTACTTTTTCAATTATACACAAAGCCGACTCATTAATATTAAATATTCTTAAATTTTAAATTGTATTTTCTATTTTTTTTTGTTGATTAAAAAACTTAAAATGGATCTTTAAATATTTCATTAGTGTTTTAACAGATTTAATGCTAAGCTGCTAAATCCACTATTACAAAATTGAATTCAATATTAAAGAATTTTGTTGACTAGGGAACGTTAATAAAAAATACCATGTACCTTTCAGCAGAGAAATGTAAAAATTGTTTGTATTTCAACTGGTAATATTTTTGTTCTTAAAACTTATTCATGTTTTAAGTAAAAGTGAAATTTTTGGAACTTCTCACACCCCTAAATTCTTAAATTTATAAAATAGTAGTACCTACAATTAACACTCACTTAACAAGTGAATTATTTAGTGAGAAAATTGACTAGCCAATCAGCAGCAACTTTTCATGCAGTGTTACTGAATATTATTTGGTTTTATAATAAACATCATATGGCAAACTCCATACTCTTAATATAATATGCCTTATAAACAATTATTTTATAAAACAAAATCACATCATTTCTAGAATTTCCTATTTAAAGACATTGCCACAAACACTGTAATACAGTTTATAACATTACATAGTTTTAAATTGTAATGCTTTTGACAGGAGCAAAAATATAAAGCTCTTATAACGTATTCAAAAGTCAATAAGGCCTTTTCCAATAATAATTATGAACACCACTAACACAAATAATAGGTTTAGTTTGGTAATTTCAAAGTCAACATTTACTTAAATCTAAACATACAAGCTGATCTTATAAAGATAAAGGCTGTGTGTATGGTGAAATATTAATTCCTCGAATTAGTGAAGTAATCAATTAAAACTGGCTTTAAAAGTATTATATTAAGAAATTTAAATTATATATATATATTATGTTTAAAATACTATTATGATAAGAACCATATATTTTAATGATTTTCAAGTATACTTTAAGCACACTTAATATTTGTATGTGAATAAGTACTCAGTTATATTAATAAAATGAAAATTATAAAATAAGGAATATTAAATTTGTTTTTATAAGCTTGCTTCTTGTTTCGGGGAATTGGGAGGTGCGTCGTCGAGGCCCAGGGCCCAGGTCGAGAAGTTGCCACTGCAGTTTTTCATATGAAAGGCATTTGATATGCGTCCTTCTTGGGTCCGAGAGCCGTAGTCGGAAAGATGATACGGGGGAGGTGGAGGGGAGAGGGGTCGTAGCTGATAGGCGGGTTACGTGGAGAGGAGTTGCGAGGGAACGTGGGGGGATAAAGCGGATGAATATTGGAAGGGGGGGGGGGGGGGGGCAGGTGTGAGAAGGGCTTTAAAATGATGTAGTGTTCCACCCTCCTTTGCTACGGCGGTACTGTGAAGGCTTTGTAGGGGGGGGGGGGTCATGAGGAGAGGGTGGAAATTTGACAAGTAGTTGGCAGTCCGGATGGTTCTGAGCATAGTTCTGAGCGCAGAAAGGTAGGAAGGGTTGTTTGTAGAAAATGAAACCAGACCAATAGATGTCTTCCCAAAGCCTCGAGAGGGTTGGGATGAGATGGCTGAAGTTTATTTCCATTTATTCGTCATCTCCTTACATTGACAATATTCATCAGCTGGAGGAGGTTGGGCCCAACCCTCCTCCTCAGTATTATTCTCTAAACTTTAGCTAACATATATATTTAACCCTCTTATAATTACTCTGACTAAAGCTACTACATTATTGTTACACATTTTTACAGTTGAATGGTTTTTTGTGGTCCTTTTTTTGGTAAGGTCTTTGGCTTGATCGAGCCCTTTGTCCTGGCGCGATCTCTTAGAGCATTTAGAACTAGCGGCCTGGTGCGCTGGGTTTCTTGGGGAGGATCGTGACCCGTCTAGCGGACCGCTTGGGGGGGGGGGGGGGGGCGTAGTGTGTGTGTGTGCGCTTGCCACTAGATCACTCCGCCTCCCTTCCGAGGGGTGCTCTCGGTCTCGGAACAGTCACTAGATGTCGCAAAACAAATTGTGATTTGGGGTGGATTTTCTTTAGCATGATAAACTTTGATCCATGTTATAATATATTTGGGAGATTTTTTTTTAAATCAAATACATTTTACCTGATTGTAGTGTGTTGTGTCAATAGAAAATGTGTGGTATTATTCATACCACGATTTAAGACCAACAAACCTTTTTATAGATGTGGTGCAAAGTTTTTCATTAAAGTGAAGACACCCCAATATACAGTACTTATCAGTACGATTAAGTATTCTTGCTATTGACTACTTATCTATAGCTATATTTTTTACACAAATACATTTGTAAACATAACTCTTTAGATTGATTATTAAATTACATTAAAACCAATGGTATTTTAAAATATTTCTTCAAGCTAACCAAACATTTTTAGACTATGATACCAAAATTAGTGCACAAATATGTATAACTTTAAAAAAAATCACAATTGAGATAATTTGATTATTTGCAATGAGTAAATAACATTCAATCAATATTTGTATAAATATAAAAATAAAAACACACATAGCACAAGTAAATTAATTGGTATGGTTATTCTTGGCTGTGATATGAGGTATTATGCTACTGCTGTTAAAATATATTTATTTTATTATAAATAATTTATAGATAGATAGTCAAAATAATAATCTAGTTGTTAGTTATGTTCAGTTATTAATAGTTAAAATAATGCTTCTAGATATATATATAACTTAATAAAATACAAGTTATAAACTAGAAAACTAATATTTAAATTTTTTTTTCAATAAATCACAGTAAATTAAAAAAATATATATCTTGGCACACACCTAGAAATATTGATTACAAATATTTGTTTCTAAAATCTCCATTTATTATAACATGTACATTAATCTATATTAAAATTGTGTACATATTTACAAAAAAGTCACCTTTATTATTTAGGTTTATATCATTTTTACCAATATAAGTCATCTATATCAGTGGTCGACAAGACTTATATGTTTAATAAAATACATTTCTCAATATATCATTGTTTTTTGAGCACCTCAGTACAGCGTTTTATAAAATATATTCTTTTAAAATTGAAGAAAAAAATAAAAGAATAGTTTATAAAATTATCAAAAACATCAAATTACTTGCGGTGAAGGTCGTTGTGATTTGGCACAAACTATTCAAACATGTCTAGTGTTGTATTTCGTACATGTGTAGTCATGTTTTCAAATTAAAACAAAATTCTAGAACCCTGCACAGAATATACACCAGACATTTCAAAGTAGTCTTGTTTGTGCACATGAGTAACTTTCTTGAATAGCAGGTTACATTATTTGTCTGTCATATATACCTTCTTTTAGTAGGCTGATTTGTTAAGAATGCACTTAACAATACTCCACAATTAGTAAGTATATTTAATTTTATGTTTATCACCACATCTTACAACCCGAATAATTTTTTTTTACTTTTTTTTTTAAGTGTTTAAGTTAAACTTGATGTTTTTGTTGTTTTCTGTAAAATGAAGTAAAATTGTCAATTTCTAGAGTGATTATTATGAAGACAGTATACTAGTTACACTGGAAGAATAATTTAAGGCCTTTATTCTTAGTCAAATTCCATGCATTAAGAAAATTAGTCGGCATTACAAAATTGTCAACCTTCAATTTGTTTTAAATGTATACCACTAGTTTGTTTGAAAACAAACAAAAAAAAACTTAAATTAAATATATTTATTTTATGTTAGTATTGATTAAAAATTGAACTAACAATACACTCTAAAAAGTTAACGGTTTTATGTTCAAAATCTATTTATGTGTAAAATAGTTTGGCTTTTCAAAGTAGATAAAAAGATATGTACATACCAAAATGAGTAAAGTTTATATTTGAATTCTAAATGATGAAGGGTAAATTAAGTGTTTCAAACTAAGTCGCAAAACTAGGCACAAATCTGGATAACTTGTTTAAAATGCACATTGATACTCTATTTTTTTAAATATTATGTTTGTGTATAAAATATGGTTAAGTGTTAGAAAATTAAATTGTAAGTGTTCAAAAGTGATATTTCTTTGTCAGTAGGTAGATTAATGTGCACATTGTTGTCACAATAGTTTAAGATCAATAAAATTTAAAACTAACATTCTAACAGCAAATTACGATGTCTTTACCATCTCTTCTATTAGTAGAAAATATTCTATACATTATTTTACAAACACATTTAGTGAAATTAACTAAACTCATTTAAAAAAATACACATGTACCACAATTCCCTGCCACTGTTATATTCTAATAGTTATTGTTTTCTCACTTGTAAACGTTTATACATTGTATTTTTGTTACAATGTCATACTAAAATTATGTTGTGCTTTTAAAGCAAAACTTTTTAATAAACAAAAGCTGATATATAAAGGAACATTTAGGAAGGTAAATTTGAAAATGTTGTAAAGGATGTTGGAAATGTTACATGTTATAGCAATATTTAGGAAGGGGAATTTGTGTCTAGTGAAAATTCTACATGTCACAGCAACAATTAAGTAGGGAATTTGAAACTGTGCTGAATGATGGTGACAATTCTATATGCTATTTTCCTCAGAATCATAAACACCATAAAGGAAAACCCTCAAGCATATAGCCATACTGGGAAACACAAAAACACCCCTCAAATTTAAAACTATACCATTTAATTAAATTTAAAATGAAATTTTCAAAAATAAATATAAGTTATTTTTTAGTCATCATATCAGTGATGAACTATTTTCCTTATGATACATGCAAGGGTAAGCAGTTGTCCAAAGTAATAGGTGCAGACATCTATTTTCGTGGAATGTTTGTTCACAAATCACATGGAACAGACGAGCCGCAATATGTGTTTTCCCTCCATTGCTAAAGATAAGAGTGAGTTGTCTGTCCCCTCCTTTACTTACCTTCAATTTCAAGGTATGCAAGAAAAGATCAGAATTTTTGCAGTTTTTATAGCAAAACATTTTTTTTTGTTAAAATAAATCAGACTCGATACAAATATAGAGTTTAAATTTATTCACATGGTGATATCACTGTTTGTTGAATATCCGTCAAGAGTGTCTTGGAATTTAATGACAACTTTTTCTCTTTGTTTGAAAGTTTGTGATCTAATGCCGCTATGCTTATTTTGTATAACTGAAACTGAGATCTTGGGTATACATTTAATTATTAAAATATATGAGTGGAGGAATTAAATATTATGTAATAATAAAGAGTTATTCAGTATTAGTAACTCTCTTTATCATCTAAAAAGTATATATGTCATTCCTAAATTCAACTTTTCTCTTGTTTGCTATTCTTAAACAATAGATTATTGTCGGCTAGATTTGTACAAAATAATGTGTAATTTGAATTTATATGTGAAACTTTTAATAAAGCACTTTAAATATTTATAATTAAAATAAAAGTTATTTCAATAAACAATTTACCTGCATACCACAAAGTTGTAAAAAAGGGATAATCATGTCAGCAGCAAACAGGGAATGAAATCGAAGCAAAGCCAAGTTTTTTGGGGGTGTGGGGGAGAGTTTTAAGGAAAGAAAGTGGGAGTCGGTCATACCTGTGGTGGCTCTCCTATTAAGGTACAACAGGAGATGTCAAGGATTATTTTTTTTGCAATAAATCCTTCTTGAAGAAATTTAAAAGCTTTTGTAAACATAGGTTTGGTTGTAGATGGAATGAATTGTATGTGAGTCCAATAAGCTACATGCTATCCTAGAGCTTAGGCAATAAGGCATAATACAAACACATCATTATTTATTAATAAAATGTTCTATGGAAAGGAGGGGGAAAGGTTTAGCCCCCAAAACCTTCCTCCCGCTTCTCTTGGTTAAGTATTGAGTTAAGCAATGTATTATAAAACAATTTTCATATGTGCACCAAATATTTAAAAAGAAGTTTCAAATTCATTGGTGAGTATTGAATATGACCCAAACCGGTACTAAGACGCAGTGGTAGGAAAGAAGATGAAAAATGAGGAGTATGAAACATGGTTGCTTGAAAAAATATATTACTCTGCGGTGAATATGAGAAAAATAATCATAAGGAAATTGTTTTCAATCCCCAAAATTACTATCAATGGTGATCAAGTTTATAATGTGACTATAACATAATAATATATTTAGCACAATGTCATATTAGCTGTTCGGGTTATCTGCTTAACATCATACCTTACTTGGTGGGCATTAGTGGAGGTAATTATATAATTAAAAGAATAAGATGACACAACAACTCTACATAATTGGGTTATATGATTATTATTATTATTATTATTATCACTGCGTCTTACTACCCGTTCAGTTTATATGCACTTACTTAAGCTAATGTGTAATGGTAGGGGATTGTGAAATGAAATGAAGGACCTACAGTTTAACGTGGAATCCGAACCACGGTGGAGGCCTAGCATTCCTCACATTCACAAGTTGTGATTAATACACGTCTTGTTAGAGGTTAAGGAGGGGTTTGGTAATCAAATACATCTGTGCCAGGACCGAGGATTGAACCCCAGACCCCAGCATAGAAGTCTGACACCTTACCCCTAGACCACCAGGTCACCTACTAGGTTATATGAAAAAATACCCATCACAACCAACCTCAACAATTCAGGGAAAAATTATAACCAAGACAAAAGTATCCAAACCAATATCTTTGACTTTACGAATGTCTGCCACTGAGCAAAATGGTTAGTCTTGTATTCAAGGTCACTCTTCAATGCTTGTTAAGTATTGAGTCTATATGTAGTAAATGGTGTAATAGTATCAGTCACTCAAGTACTGACTTTCCATAATCACTGCCATGATAACAACTAGCTTTCATGCTGACAAGCACTTATTAATGCAAATATATCAGAACTGAGATATGTTTGTAATAGTAAAAGGGTTACCATTATTTTCTTAATGCCAAATTACCTGTGTTTTTTCATGTTTTCCAGGAGGAGTTTCTATTTTACCAAGTAGCTTGATGGATTATTTAGGTACTTTGATTTGTTTCGACCACGGCTTTCCAAGCCTGTCATGGCCTGCACCTCAGTAGCGGGGTTGTTGACTAGAGATCCTCAGATAGACCTTCTTTTGGTGATAACCTTCCTCAACCGAGGCTACGGGTGTTGATGATAACCAGCTCATCACCACCAACCCACCAAGCTGGGAGTAAAATGGCCAGACTCTGTTCCAATCTTGTTGGTTTTGGACCTGACCAGTCTCCCGTCTCTTGTCTGCCCCTGACCTGGTTTCTGCTGGGTTTAAACCCAACCTCCGCCAGGTTAATTAGATCCCGGGGTACACCACCTGGCGGTGAGATCAGGAACCAGAACCCACTAGATAGGATCCTTGTATTGCGCATCACTACTCCCAGAAAGTATACAGGAGAACGGATAACGCTGATGTGCTACTGTACAAACATATATGAGAAGATACTGGAAAATAGAATAAGAAATTAAAGTAAAGGAGAGAGGAACAGCTAGGCTATAGGTAACAGAGGTCTACAAGAGACTTGACACTCCGAAAAATTCAAAGCCGAAGTGAATCTTGATGTACTTCATATTCAATGTGAGCCCATGTTTGGCTTCGGCAGCTATTTGAAACTTGGGCTATTATTCAAAGTCTAGTGATAATATTATACTTATATTTTACATAAAATAAAAATAAACTGGAATTATCTCAATAAATGAAATATATTTTAATTGTTTTTAGTTTTAGAACAAGTTTGCATTATTTTCTTGGTGTAAAAAAAAATTCTATAACACTTTGAATTTCAAGATGCCCATAACATTAAACAACTAACCCCCCTTGATCACAAATTCATATTGATTGGTACCAACTGAAAATGAATTTATTCCTGTTGAAAGTGTAGATTAAAATAATTATAAAAGTTTTTTTTAATTTTCAATGTGTTTTATAAAACCTTTGAAGTGTTTCTTGAATATTGAAGTTTTTTTTTAATATTCTAAGATTAAGGGTCTGTGAGCTTGGTTTTTTCATTCGAGTCGAGTATTTCTAAAGGCTCCCGAGTTCGAGTATAGGCCTATTCATAATTTTTAAATGTTAAAAAGCATATTAAAACCCATGTTCTTAAAATATGAATAACACTAATTTTTTATAAATAGTAGATACTTTTGAAAAAAAAAAAAGTTAAATAATGGAAATATCGGTTTTTAAATTAGATTTAACACTTATAAAACATGAATTAAAAAACAAGAACAATACTCAAATAAAAATCTAATATAAAAACAAATAACTAAAATGGTTTCAACACTTATGTCTTTAAGGACATTGAATGCCAGACCTCCACTGTGGTTCGGATTCCACGTTAAACTGTAGGTCCTCCATTTCATCTCACAATCACCCCACCATTACACATTAGCGTAAGTGCGTATAACCCAAACAGGTAGTAAGACGCAGTGCTGATAATACTAATTTAAGGACATTAAAATTACACTAACAATTATAAAACAACGTTGATAAAATGAATAATTACATGATGGCTTGGAAAGTGTAGAAACACTGCACAGTCATGTAAAGTAAGTGATAGTGAACAAGGCCAACCTGAAAGTATAGTTAGCTTAGGCCTAGATAAGAACAAACACACTTCTCTCTTCATGTCTTCTTAAACATTTACACTTTCCACTTCTTTAAAACTTCCAGAGTTCACATTAGTTTGAATTTTCGGGAATATTACATTTTCATTAATGTATCTTCATATGAAAAATAAATATTTCCGAAAATTCAAAACAATGTGCAACTGTGGAGATTTGAGAAATTGAGAAGTGTAAAAATGTAAGAAGAAATAGAGAAGTGTGTTCATTTATATCTAAGCCTAACCTAACTATCCTTTCAGGTTGGCTTCCTTCACTTTCACTTTACATTATTGTAGAGTGTTTCTACACTGTCTTGATTAAAAGTTAACAAAATGACGTTTTAATAGGTTAATATTTACCCAAAATATACTTCAGTAACTTAATTTATTGTATAAGAAAATGTGAAAATCATAAAAAATTAGAAATTTGAAGTGTTTTGTATTTTGTTTATTATTCCTTAGTGTAATCGTGCTTGATCACATCTTCTGTTCCATTTCCATTCCTGTATGCGCAGTTGAGCATGCACATTGTACACGCTCTTGATAGACATTATTTTATTGAGAAACTTACTCCGATTTAATTTTTAATTCTTATAAAAGTTGATGCTCATAATTTAAAATTTAAAATAATATTTCTAGCAAATAATATGAAACAGTAAGTGCTTTTTTAATATAAATGTGGTAAGTTTGGTAAAGTATATATTGAAATAAATAAGATCAAAATTAATTTTAAACAGGTTAACCAATGTAATTCTATAACTAAATAGTAACTAAACTAGAGCTAGTTTTGTAGCTAAATGTATTAATTAATATAAGTTTTAAATATCTTAAGTTTGAAAATATTTAATATAAGATATTTTTAATATTACATTTTTAATTTAAAATCTATTATTTTATAAAGAGACCAGGTAAAAATAGTAAAAAGAATGATTCAATTATTTAGTAATCTTCTTAGTTATTTTGATTTTCATTGCATTGTCATGGCAATGCAAGTAAACAACTTCAATCAAAGATAATTCCAAATAGACGACAATATTGAATAAATTTACCAGTCAAAAGAGTTTTTAAAGCTCTATTACGTTATTAATGTGATAATTGAAATTAATTTTTAACCATTTATAAGTAACCATATTCGACTCGACTTCACTTCAAACCAAAAAAGTGGACTTCACACACCCCTAATCTTTGCCATATGACAGCTGATGGAAAGAAGGTATGAATCTGGGAAATACTTGACAATGGTATCTATGAATGTGAAGCAGGCATATGATGGCATGGATAAAATAAAGTTTGGAAAACAATGGAGGAGGCCAAAGTTGAAAGAGGAGTTGTAATGAAAGTGAAAAGCAGTTATGAGGATAGCAGGAGTTGTGTTAAGACAGAGTGTGGGAGGACGTAGTGGTTTCAAATAAAAAATGAAGTGAAACAGGGGAGTGACCTCTCACTACTTCTATTAGTAATGAAAATGACTGTGAATAAAATGGCAGGAAAACTCAGGGAGGAAAGAATTAAAGCCATGATATTTGCTAATTTGATGGTATTGGGGGGGGTGGGGGGGGAGAAGGAAGAGGAAGTAAAAGAACAGCAACAGGAATGTGATGTGAAAGAAATTGGAACAAAATCTAGCATGGCAAAGTGTTAAGTGATGATAGTGACAAGAGGATAAGGCCTAGTAAAGCTATAAATTTGGATTGAGTAGTGCTGGGAAAAGTACAGAACATAAAATAGCTTGGAAGCGTGAATGAGCCGAAAGGGGGAATTAGAGAAGATTTAATGAGAAGAGGACAACAGGTATAGTTGTTCTTTAGGTGTGTAAGAGACCTGCTATGGAGAAGAGAAGTGTCCTTGAAGTGTAAGGAAGTGTTGTACCTATTGTCACATATGCAGCAGAAACATGGACAGTGAATGTGAGAGAGACTAGGAAAGTGGAGGCCATGGTAATGAAATTTGTGAGGAGCACGTTGGCTGTCACGAGTAGAAACAAGATAAGGAATTAAGTTATCCGGGGAAGAGGAGGAGTACAGGGAGTACATTATATAGTAGAGGAAGCAAGACTGGGATGGTATGGGCATGTAATGAGGATGTTAACAGAGAGGCCAAGAAATAGATAGACGGGGCAGATAACAGAAAGTGTTCAAATGAGAGGAGAAGAATGGAAGAAATTAGAGAAGGAAGAGTGATGGAAGGACAGAGAAAGTTGGAGGCATTTTACTAAAATGGCCCAGCCACAGGCTGGAAACAGTTCATGAAGATGATGAGTCTTCAAATTTAACATATTTGTTACACATTATCAAAAAGTGCGATTATAGCTATGCCAAGGTTTTAAGGGCTGTTTTTGGTAAAAATAAGTGTGCATTGTTTTGAGGTAAAAATTAATAAGCATTTAACTTTACATCACAAGACTTGTTATTAAAAATATTAACATATTTTAGGTACATTGTGGGATTTGCAAGAGGCTAAAGCCTTATTGATTTTTTTTTTTCTATTTAGGTTTGATTCGAGTTATCAAATTGAATAATATAAAAATGAATCGAGATCGATATTATCGAGGCTTAACCCTAATATTTTTATAAAACCAACGTTTCTGAGCTATAAGCATACTTACATAAATATATATTTTCTTTGAAAGTTAAATTGATTGTCATGCTCTTTGGTGGACAGAGGTCTTGCTTTTTTTCAATATTTCTGTCCAGTGTGTATTATTTATTTATGCTCTTTGGTCGAGTGTTTCTGCAATACTGTATACTATTTTATTTCACACTTCTTACTAGTTTTTAGTAAAATTCCTTTTTTTTAAATAAAAAAGATTGTGTGTGTGGTGAACCATACCATTTATTTTAATTGAATTTTTTAACATCAGACCTATATACTCTAATTAAGTATTTCTTATTTTTAAAGTATTTTTATGTTATTTTAACTGTACCTAATTTTTATTTTCAATCATTTTTATTGATTTCTAAACATTTCAAATTACTATATTCAATCTTTATTATATCTGATTTGTCACGCCTTACATTATTATCTTGACTGTTATTTAATGTTCTCATATGTTTTATAATACAATCAATTAAATATTTAATTCCAAGTTTTATTTTATCTTATTGATAAATATGTTTTTTCTCGATGTGAACTCAAACTGAAAAAACTGTTTCTACACATCATTGCAAGATAATGCTAAAGCCAAATAATTTTATTGTATTTAATGTAAATTAAAACCACTTTGACATAATTGAAAAAAGAAAATTTCAAACATAAACACTAATTTTTATTTTTAAAAATCTCCAAAGGGATTATAAGAACCTTGGGGTATTGTCAGTAAAGAAAGTAAGCTCCCCCTTTGAGTTCAATGAAACACTAAACATTGAGTCTCGTAAACATGTAAACAGCTTCATTGTCGCACCCACACACAGCTCTCGTCTTGTTCACATCAAAGCTATTGATTGGCTTGTGGAGCTGTGGCATTAGAGAGGTCACTTCCAATCTATGTTTGGCCGACTCGCTGCTCAGCCAAGGATTCTCTTCAATGGTCAAGTCTGAGAAACAAGGGCAATATCATCAACCATTAATATAATTATTTTCATTATTATAGGTGTTTGAGTGCTAGAAAACTATATGTTCATTCAAGATTTAGTAGTTGTTTGAATTCAAATCAAAATTTTTTCCAAAACTTTAAAAATTTGAGTACTCAGAACTTTCTACTTTATTTCTTTATGTCTTATGTTAACATAAAAATGTTAAGTTTAATTTTGGTTGATTAAATTTTATGGTTTATGTATGGATCTATTAGAGAAATTGAGCTTGAAAGATTTTAGTAGAAAGATTGCTCTACATTACTTGATCTTGAATAAAACTCATATTTTCCTTCAAACTTGATTTTAAACTGACTAAGTGAATAATACCTATTTTAACACCCATAATAAAAATTACTTTTACACAAGACAGGTCAGTGGAGAGTGAGACCACACAAGTTATAGTGAACACCAAATCATTCAATCCCCGACTGTTTATGACCACAAAAAGACGAAGATTTTACCTCAGTGATATTTTAATCAAAGTATTTCTGAAGAGTTTGGTCAGTATTTGAAGCTAATCAGTTATTGATACCGACATAAATATAGTCTGATTTTCATAGAAAGCTCGTTATTTGAAAAATAGAAGCACATGAAATGATTGTCAGCTACATATAAATGAAGAACTGTTAGAACAAATGAATATTTTGTGTAACTAGCCATAATGTTCTGTAAAAATGGAATGATTGATGTTGAAATTGACAGACAGGTGAATGCATCTCAGAGAATGGTTGGATCTTAAATGGACTAACGAAAAGAATGAAGTAGCATCAAAAGAGGCAAAGATGGCAGTATGTAAAAGTGTGTTAACTCCAACATTGTTGTATAGATGTGAAGCGTGGGTTTGCCAGGAGAAACACAATAGCAAGGTGGGATGTGGTCGGCATGAGATATCTAAGAAATGTGTGTGGAAAAACTCGTGTGGACAGAGTCAGTAATGAATGGGTTCTGAAGAAGTGCAGTTTGAAAGGGAATCCTAGGCATGTAATAGGTCTAATTGTTGCGCATGTTGAGAGGATGAGTGTGGATCAAGTGATGAAGCAAATATTTGAATCTGGCGTGTGTAGATCAAAAGGAAGAGGTAGGTCATATAAGATGTGGCTAAATTTTATAGACAAATGTCTGAAAAAGAGAAACATTAAGTGTTTTAAGAATAAAATAGCATGTATAGCTATTAAGGATGTTGTTGAAATAAAAGGAGTACGCAAGGATATGAAAGTGAGGAGAAAGTCAGTGAGGATGGATTAAGATTATACATCATAGCAGGCCCAACTCAGCTCCCAACTCGCGCGAAGTATGGGAGTTTAAAGTAAAATAAAAGACAAAGATATGCCAGAAATGTGTGCAGTGCATTTTTATTTGAATGATTACTCGAAATTTTCCATTGTGACGATTGGAAAAAGAGTGATTAAGTTTCTTGTTAATAACTACAGTATGTCCCTTTTATGACAGAATGAAGATTTGTGCACAGTGCTTATCTGTGAAGCCATTCTAAACTGGTCAAAAACAGCCTTTTCAATGCAGTTTTTATCCAAAGATCCTTTAATATTTCAATAATGTTCAGCATTAGAAACTTCTATTAACTCTTTATCTTCATTAATGTTTAATCAGAGATGATCCATGTGCAATAGTGTTCGTGTAAATTTACGATTTTGAGCCGACTGTATCACAAAGTGTATGGGCATGTGATGCGCACTCTTAAGTACAGAGTTGTTTTTTGAGCTATTTGCACAGTTTATTGCCTACCTTGTAAGGGAACAGTGTGATTAGGTACGTATGTATGTCAGTTTTATTTTATTTTAAATATTTCTCTCTTGTGTTATTCAAAATAATTAAAATAATAGTACATGTTTGTTTTTATTAGCATAATAAAGTTTTAAAATTGTATATCTATCAACCCAAGCTTGAGATTGACTCAATACTCGGAAGCTTTATGGAAATCTCACTTGATATTGACTCAAATTAAAAAACTTGAGCTCCCACACCCGTAATATTTATGTGACTAGACTATAATACTTCATTTTTATTTCATCAATTTTTTTATAAATATATCTATTAAAGAAATTCTCTTTTCGCTTTATGAGGTGATTGTATGATAATTGGGAGAAGGTACAGGAAAGGTGGATAGAAACATATAAAGTAACAAATCCAATATGGCTATTACAATGAAAAATAAATTGTATGGAACTCCACACAGACTTTCTCGCTCCATTGTCTAGAAATAAAAGATATTTACTCGGAACTCATAATATATGTGAAATGAAATAATATACACTAGCAAACTCGAGCAAAAATTATGTTATACTTAAGTTAAACATTTTTTGACTCCTGGATTTAAATTTTATGATTTTATTTTTAAAGAATTCAAATCCTCACTAGTATATTTGGACGAAAAAAAAAGATTGATATTGGGTCCACAAGGGTCAATACTTTGTATTAAAATTTTGACTTCCGGTTAAAATTTTTGACATTTCATTTCATTTTTATTAAATTCCTCATTTATAAATTTTTACCAATAAAAGGTAAATATTGACTATTGAATCTAAAATGATATAGATAAATCATTGTTGTACAAACATTTCCCCTAAAAGGTTGAAAGAAAGAGAATATAGCATTTGAGAGACTTACTCAATTCTTACTCTATGGCATTAGAGAAGTTTTGCAACTTAATAGTATTTCTGTACAACTAAAGTTCACAAAATTGTATTAATATATTTGCCAATATAAAAGCAATTATTGATTTTATAAAAGTACATTCAAAAAAAGTTTTTTTAATTTTATTAGTACTATAATTTTGCAATGGTAAGTTATTTAGTATCTCAAATAGTTGAGGAGATAAGGAAATTTCCGCCTATGTAAAGTACACTACGATTCATTTTCATAAAAAAAGAAAATATTAAATAACCAATTTGTTTATAATCTTAATTAAAGCCTAAATATGAATTTTAATCAAAATCATTAGAGCCAATTTTGATAAAAAAAAATTTTTTTTCTTTTCACTCTTTAATATAATATTAGCACCCCGTCTTACTACCCGTTCGGGTTATACGCTTTAAGTACTAATTACACTAATGGGTTGGGAATTGGGAAGGTCAAATTACAGGAAGTGAACCTGCATTTGCGTGGAGGGAGAGAGGAAAACCATGTAGGAAAAACCCCTCCCAGTTCACCCGACCGAGATTCGAACCTCAATCTCCCCATCCTCAGCAGTCGAGCCAACACGTCGAGCGCGTTAGCCAACTACGCCACCGAGGCGGGTTTCACTCTTTATAAAACTACTCTTAATTTTAAGGTTAAACAGAAACACAGACAGATGGCATTGCAAAAACCACTTTTTAAGGTTCGAGGGGGGGGGGGAGGGGTCAAGAAACATCAAGATCCATCAACATCTCAGGTTAGATTTTTTTTGACGGTCTCAATACTCTACCTTTGGTGTTCGAAAAGTTGAGAAATATATATATATTTGTGTTTAGCTTGAAAATTGTTGGTTTTATAAAAATATGCTCTAATTAAAATATTTATATTATAAATAGACCTACATATTTGCAACGATTAGTAATTTCATATTTTAAATAGTTTCATAATTATGATAAAAAAACAAGAATTTAACTATCAGACCGAAACCCTTGAAGATATTTTGTTTAAAAAATAAGAGTAGACATTTTGTTTATAATATTGATCGATACTTAAAAATGAAATTTAATCAAAATCGTTAGAGCCAATTTTTAGAAAATAGATTTTTTTCTCTTTTTGCCCTTCAGTAAACTGCCCTTAATTTTAGTGTTAGATGTTTAATTCCAAAAACCCCTTGAAGTAACCCTATGTAAACTTTAGATACCAAGTTTAAGCCCAATCGGCAAAATAGGTTAGGCTCTAGGCGGAGGTACATACAGACAGACGAAAATTCAAAAACCACTTTTTCGGATTTGGGGGTCATGAAACGTTGAAATTCATCAAAATCTCAAATTTAATTTTTTTTCGACGATCACAATACTTCCTCTACCCGTAAGATAGCGATAAAGTAAAAGAACACAGTTTACAAATTACATTGCTGCCACTGGACGAAGAGGTAATAGCTCCCTCTTGAAGAAAATCGATTGTTACCGACAGATTCTACCAACCTAGGTTTTATTCTATCGAAATTCATCAGGAGGGAGTTTAATAAAACATGTAATTCAACTTCCTAAAAGTGTTCTTCTTTACATCATAAAAGCCATATTGTGTTATTTTCTTTTATATAGTTATAAATTTCTGAAAATTGTCTGCCATGTTTTAACAATGAGGGTTGTGATATTTGGTCATCACTGTTTATTCTAAATTAAATATAAGTCCGCCGACTGTTTGTAGTCAACTATCTTTCTACCTCCCTCCCTCCCCTTTCTCTCTCTTCTACATCCCATCCCACCACCAGCCTTCATTGTGTTTTACTAGCCATACATACTATACACATTTCAATTAGGTACGCTAGTAGGATAAAGATGAGGAAGGTGACATTTAGAGAAAATATCCACATTTGCGTTGGAATATTAATGTCGTCATCGTTGTTTATTATTATTATTATTGTTATTGTTGTTATCATCATCATCATAATCATCATCATTATTAGGGCACGTCTTACTACGTGTTCGAGTTATACACACTTACGCTAATGTGTAATGGTAGGGTGATTGAGAGATGAAATTAAGGACCTACAGTTTAACGTGGGATCCAAACCACGGTGGAGGCCTGGCAGTCTACACACATTCACAAGTTGTGATTAATACACGTCTTGTCAGAGTGCGTTAAAATAATTTAGGACAGTGGTTCCCAACCTTTTGTGGCCCATCTCCCCTTTCTGGAGGTTGACAAACACCTATGCCCCCTTTATTTTCATTGTATGCCTAATTTTAATTTGAAGTAAGGTGTAAATAATAAAGCAGTTTTATTATTATAAACAATTTTACTACCGTTTTATAAAAACAACCAAAGCAGTTTTATCCGGTCACTCTTAAATAAAATAGAAAAAAAATGTACATTTTTTACAGATTTTTTTTAAATAACAAAGAAGTGAAATAATTAACTAAGATCATTGATGTACATTTAAAAACAGGAGTACATGTTTTCATTTTTAAATTGGAATCTGGAAAAATTAAGAAAGTTGACAGTTAAAATTTGAAAAAATAAATGAAAGTTTGAAAATTTGTTATTGTTTTATTCTACCTTTTCAATGGCTGCCCTGTGCTTGGTGGATTTCAGTTAAAGCTTGAATATCCGGCTTTATGTTCGTCAAGTTCAGGCGCAAGTCTCCTTTGAGGCAAATGTCCAACTTATTTCTTTGTTTTGTGAGGAGCTGGACAACAGAACTAGATCCTTTTTCAACTAAATATGTTAACGGGAACGAGATGAGAAGTGGTTCAGTTTTTCCCACAGTTGTGGATAAGTCACCCAGTCTAACTCGTAACCGCTCTGCTTGAAAATGATTTTGCCTCACAGTCATACTTCAGATCTAGAAACTCTGTCTGCAAAGAGTTATCAAGCTTATCCACAGCTTCAAATGAGAATGGATCTAGAATCCAATCAGGAATTTGTAACTTGGTCAAATCTTCAAATCTTAATTCCATGTCAGTTTTTAACTGGTCAAGGTGATCAGTAAAAATTAGGATTTTGTCTTCTGGGAGTTCAGGAGTCCCGTTAGCTGACACTGAACACTTTTTAAGGGTCGGAAACTGAATCAGCTCTTTACGGCCAATATTTACCTTGTGACTATCAAACTTGGCGATGAATGATGAAATAATTCCTTTGGCCTTGATAAGGTTCATCTTGTTTCCTTGAAGCCTTATATAGACTTCGTTCATTTTTTTCAAAAATATCTGTAAGGTACGCAAGTTCCAACTTACGTTGCTTCAAATTCTCACTTAAAACAGGATCAGACATGTCGAGAAACTCAGTAACTGTGTCAAATAATTCGAAGAAACGGCGCAAACAGTTTCCTTTGGAAAGCCACCTCACGTCCGTATGTAGAAGCAAGCGTTCGAATTCTTCATCATTTTTATGGCAAAGTTGTCTGAACAGACGGTCATTGAGGGAATTAGCTTTAATCTTGTTGACACCAGTAATAACCAGTTGTAGGGTTTCATGCAGGACACCACTCAATTTTTTCGCAGCTAAGTGTTGATGATGAATGACACAGTGAATAGTGATGACCTCTGACACTTCTTTCTTAAGGTGGGCTAGAAACCCTGCATGACGACCTGACATGGCAGGAGCATCGTCTGTTGCGCAAGCGCTCATGTTTGTTAGGGGAATCTCTTTTTCCTCAAAATAATATTGTACCACTTTAAAAGTCGACGATCCCTTCGTATCAGTGATCAAAGTTCTAGCAAACAGCATTTCCTCGGTAATTTCCTTTTGTTCATTGATAAACCTCACATAAGCTAATAAAATTGCTTTGTTATCATCACAGTTGATTCATCAATCTGCAATGCAAATTTACTTTTTTTCAACAAATTTGTGAGTTTGGATTCAACGTCTGTGGCCATTTCGTCAATTCGCCTGGAAACAGTATTGTTGCTCAAAGGAACCAATTGACTTATCTTATTACTAGGGCCCTCGCCTAGCATGATTTCAATAATTTTTTTGGTAGCCGGTAAAACAAGAGTTTTGCCAACTGTGTGAGGTTTACCACATTTAGCGATCAATAAAGACACCTCGTAAGAAGCAAGAAGACCTTTGTCAAGATCGGTTGCTCGTTTTTTAAATAATTCACTCACATTAGGCCGTTTAACAGCTTTAGCTTTGAGGTGTTGAAAATAACTAAGTTCTTTACTCACTTTATCACTGTGTACTCTTGATAAATGATCTTTCATTCACAAAGGCTTCATGGCTTCATTACTAGTAAATGTTTTATCGCACAAAAGACAATGTGGAAACTGCACATTTTGTGGTGACGCGATAAAACCGAATTTTAAATACTCAGCTGAGTATTGACGACACTTCCTTCTTTTCTGAATCCATTGTGCATGTCAAAACAAACGCACAAAAACTGATGGTGAGGCACACAAAGGCTAGTGAAGACTGAAGACGAATGTAAATCAATGGCAAGTCTGTTGTGTTGGCAGGAGGGGCAGGGGGTTGAGTCACCAGTCGGCCGCGCTGAACAACAACAGGTGAGGGACTGTGAAGAGGGGTGAGTGCAGTGAACTCGCCGGCTGAGAATAGCCAGTGACTCGTGCTACCCGGCAACTTCTACTGTACAGTACTATTTTAATTTTTCCCCCTTTGAATACTAATCACCCCCAAATCGCCCCCCACTTATTTATTGCCCCCCTGACAACCCAAATCGCCCACTTGGGGGCGACCGCCCCCAGGTTGGGAACCACTGATTTAGGAGATGCCACCTTCAGCAAATCCAGCCGGGATACAAACAACATATCCACATTACAGTTAAACCAAATTAGATGAGCTTGACAATTAATCTGTGCATCTATCTATGTGATGCATCGTTCTAAAGTGGGATTGACCTGCCTGAATAGACTTGTATTTGATTTTAATGTGACCTGCCTGAACTAAGACTTGTATTTTTGATTTTTTAACTATACCAAGATATATTTTTTCCTGTTCAAGAAACAGTGTACAAATCCTGAAGTAAAATGACACACTGACCCGAGATGGAGCTAACTTGACTGCTGCGGACCATGGAGGTGGTATTCCAGTGCCAAAATTCTCCGCTCAGTGAGCAGGTGAAGAGGTGCTCAGGGCGCTCAGGGTGGAAATGAAGTTCAGTCACTAGGAACAAACATTGTGGCACAAAATAATATTAGTTGATATACACAGAATGTGTGTAAACATATAAAAAATAATCAGAAACAATCGTATTTCTTAATGAGTAATACTGATTTTAAGCCTGTGTGAAGCTTTGAAGTTTTGAATCCAAATCTTAAACTTGCTAGCAATTGTATTTGATTTAAAATTTTGTATTTTTTTATCCTTAAAACAAATAAAATTATTTTATCATTTTATAAATAAGAATTAATTGGTAATAAATAGAATGATAAAGTATTAGGAAAATGGTAGAGCACAAATAAAAGTAAAAACACTAACACATATTTACACACACATCAATATTTTCGATGCTATTATAGTCCAGAACTGGACTGGTTCAGTCTACTACTACTTCCTGAGGAAGATGCTATAATAGCATCAAAATATTGATGTGTGTTTTTATTTGTGCTCTACCATTTTATAATATTCAATCATTTTATTTATTACCAATTATTTTTGCTCAATGCAATTTATTTCATATATATAATAGTAAAACTTATAAATTTTGTAAAGTTAATTTTCGAAAAACCTCTTTTTAAAATATTAGATTAGCCAATTAGCTTAATTGTTAAACATAAGAAATAAAAATGTTGTTTCCCTCAAATTCAGTTTATATTTTAAGTGGTTAAGTATACAGGAAAGGTGGATAGAAACATATAAAAGGGAACAAACACAATATGGCTTTTACAATGAAAAGAAGAACACAATTCATACTTTACATTAATTCCATTAAACAAGAAGGTAATGGCTCTCTCTTGAAAAAATAGATCGCCACCACCCATTCCCTCAACCTAAGTTTCATATTATCGGAACTCATCAGGAGGGAGTGTTAAACATGCAACACAACTTCCTATTTCCTTTTCCTCTCTTTCGTGTTTTTTTTTTTTCTTCTTCTTTTAGTAAGTTACGTTACACATTTCACACTCCCTCATGTTGAGTTCCAATAGAATTAAACTAAACCTTGGGCGATATCAATCAATTTATTGTTAAAGAGGTAGCCATTACCTTTTTATCCAATGGCAGCAATGTAAAGTGTGAACTATATTCTTCTTTTCATTGAAAAAGGCATATCATGTGTGTTTTTTTTATATGTTTCTCTCCATCTATTCTGTACCTTCTTCCAAATATGAAAATAATGTATTAGGCTAAATATATAACTTTGAAAATCACTTAAATTTAAATATGTAGTTAAGGTTCACACACATACAAAAAAAAGTATAATTTACTAATATGAAATATAGTTTTAGGTCTGATTATTTTGCACCAAAGCAAATCAACACCATCCATTCTTTGAAAGTTTTAAATGTGTACAGTTTTGGAAATGCTGAAGCAATATTAATGTTTATTTCTCTTTATTGTTATATGGTGGAGTTTGAAAATTGAACTCGTGCATTGACCATAAAATTGTGGAAATATAGTTTAAGAACTAGGTAAATGCTTGGCAAAGAGACAAGATAAAATGAGATTAGTTAATAACATAAAAAGGCTAGCTCCTCTGGGCACAGCAAGCCGTTGCAAGTGAAGTCATCAAAAAGAAAGCAAGTGTGTCGCAAAGATATGATTAAAAGTTGATCATACGAGAAAACTTATGAAATATGGAATGTACAAGAGCCATCTAAAACGATTATATGACCAAAAACATCATAAGGATGTGAAACATGGACCCTCAGGAAGATAAATGATAACATAAGTCTGGCGGCAGAGATGAGATTTATTAGGAACATGGTTGCCAAGACAAGATGAGTTAGAATATAGAATTAGAAATCTAACTCACGGGGTAAAATAACATCTCAGAGATCCAGATGGTGTGGGGTAGGCCGTAGCCAGCAAATAATTCCTGAGCTGGAGGGGAGGGGTTGGAGGGCACACCCCCCAATTTCCGGAGGCTAGAAAAGATTATAAATGATATGCAGTTCTAGAAGCTATTTGAAGTACATATTTTTTATGGCAACATATCTCTCTAACTGCCGGAGGCTAGGAAAAATCTATATATTTAAACACCATCAGAAGCTCTCTAAAGTGTTATTTATTGTAACATAACCTCCTAACTGTCAGAGGCTAGGAAAAATTATTGATATTAAACACCTCTAAAAGCTATCTGAAGTGATTTTTATGTTAACACAACCTCTAATTTGTATTTACACCTTAATTTTGATATTGTTTGAACCATAAATAAAGCCATTAATTTTTGTTCTTAAAATTTCAGAGTTGAGGGGAGGGAGGGTTTGAACCCCCAAAATGCTCCCCTGACCACGGTCTTGGGTGTGGGCACCAAGATTGAGATATAAGGACATAGTGAAGCAGACATAAAACAGAGGACAAGAGTGCGACTGTTGAAGAAGAATAGAAATACATTAATCTAAGTTAGTAGAGCCTGACCTAACGAGCATATCGAGCAATGTGGGTTATGATGCTGGATAAAAAGCTAGATTAGTATTTATATTTTATAACAAAATAAGCATTTTATAATAGTGCTAGTGATGATAGTCATATCACTCATACTTCCTTAATGGGGATGTCTTTCGCAATGGTGTCGAGGAGTGAAATCTAGTATTTGCATAAACAAAATATATAGGAATCTATATTCGCCAGTTGGCAGAAGAGAGTACTGTAAGTGTTGTACACTAACAGCGTAGTACCTGTATCAGTGTGTGCGCTGAGTAAAGTGACAGGGAAGGTGTTGTGTCGAAGATCCCAAACAGTCAGACAACCATCCTCTCCTCCTGCCAGAACCAAGTGGCACTGGGTGGGATGATTTACCACACAACTAGCACAAACCTACCAGCAACAAATAGATAAAATTACAAGTGAATGCAACCATTGACACCTTTATACCCTCTATGTCCTTCTATTTGTTTTTAGTTTGCCTACCCAAGTTAAGGATAATTTTTACAAGCAACTTTTAAAATAAAATAGATGAGTCACCTTCTGCCATTGAATATCTTGGTTATTTTCAAAAATAATAAATACCAGAATGTATTTTTATTTCAAAACATTATTTTCTCAACTGCCAAATTACCACACATTGAAAATGTTCAGTTTAGCAATTTACAACATTCTGAATCAAATATTTTACCATCATGAAGTGTGTTTTTCTATCCAGGGCTAACCTAGCTATCCTTTCATGTTGGCTTCCTTCACTATCACTTACTTTACATCAGTGTACAATGTTTCTACACTGTCTTATTATACATATTGTAAAAAGTTGTAGTAACAATAGGTACTCATATTTAGATTGCGTTCAGACTCAGATATATTAGCAAATACCTACCTGGTCACCAGATAGCATGAATGTAGATGCTGCTGTTTTCGATGGACTTTTCAAATCCCAGATTTTCATTTGGCCTCTCAGGTTCCCAGTTATAACTTCATTGTGTTTCAAGAAACACACGCAATGCAGTGAAGAGTCATCAGCTTCATCTGTAGGGACAGTAAAATATAATTAATTGAGACTCATAAAAAATTATCGATATTCTATCAACTAACAAAGTTTTTACAAATGAACAGGATTTAAAAGGAGTTAATTCTCATTCTAATTAAACGATATTATAAATGATATAGCCTCTATATATTTAATCAAACAAAAAAAATAAGAGATAAATTGGACAGTTATCTTGACTTTGTTATTTTCTCAATTTGTAAACCACATGTCAATTGAGGTGCAAAAGGAATCAACTAAACAATGATACTCTAATGATAAATTGAGCTGTTTTAAATAAAGAAATAAATCATTAATTTAATTAACGTGTTGGTCCTATAACAATTTTTTTGTACTTACTCAACCATCTTAATTTACAAATTGTGTGCATTACTGAGATGTGTTTCTTTTGAAAAAAAAAATTATAAATCAGACATTTCCTTAATATAAACAGGAACTCTTTAAAATCCTTGATTTAGTAAAACTAAGCTTTTGAAATATTTTTTTAGAGTATTTACTATATAGTGGCACTGGAACTTCTTTATTATGGTAAAAACAAACCATTCACCTCAAACAAGATCTTACCAATTATTTTTACAGGTAGCTTCTGTCGAATGTTTAGAAGAGCAAGTCTACCATCCTCGCCTATAGACGCAACATCTTCATCAAACACGCAAAACCCGTGCAAGGGCATGGATCACTGCCATGTTTTCTATGAAAGAAAGTCCTGATGAGTGTATTTAATGCTGGGATCACAATCAACTTAGCATTTATGTAATTTAGCATTCACTTAACGCCCATTATGGTGTGAAGAACTAGTGTGTGATTAGAATTTATGTAATGTAACAAAAATACAGAAAATGTATTTAGACTGTTGAAAAAAAAATGCTAGCTAAAATTAGAACTCAAGCATTCAAGGATGATTAAGTACTAAGTTACTGGATATACAAATAAAGTGTAACAAGATACTATGTCTAAATATCAATTTTGAATGAAATGCATCAAATTGTCAACAGCCTGAAGGTTAGTTTGATATGATTTCCATCCATCTGGAGCTGGGCATGCACTCAGCTCATTAACTGGTTAGTGCTGCCTGCACCATCTGGTAGAAATCCCATGTACTAGAGTAACTCAAGTGGTGTGACAGTTTCCTGTTGCCTTCCACAGTGAATTTATACGCACAAGAAAGAAAACCAATTTTGCTGGGAAAGGTATTTGCATAGGTTCTTTTACCTGTCACAATCGACATGGGACCAACAGCTTTACTTCCCCTCCAAAGAAATTTGTGCTAATGATTTTTGTCGCTCAAGAAAAATCCATTGACCTCTGCTGGGTTTGAACCCACAAACATCGAGTCTTGAAGCTAGCACTTCACCTAAAGACCACTGAAGCTGACACAAGTGAATGTTACATGAGCGTTAGGTTTAACGTGATACGGAGATCAGTTTTGTCCAAGATTTTATCTCAACATTCACACAAATAAATAGGTCAAAGGGTACGGCCAGACTGAGCGAGCGAGCGCGCGAGCGACTAAAATATAAAATAGAACACATTGGTTGTAATGGGAGGTGGCCACACTGGAGCGAGCGAGCGCGCGAGCGACTGAGCCACACGCTTGAAAGATAGAACTGGTTCTATTTTTCAAGCGCGCGCGCTCAACCCAGTACAGTCTAGTTTACAGGCGCCAGGCAATATTATATGGGGAAACTTCTCATTTGACATGATATTTGACTTTTTTCTATCAGTGATAGGTTTAACACACTTGCTATTAATGGCCCGGTGACCTGGCGGTCTAGGGGTAAGGTGTCAGACTTCTGTGCTGGCGGCCGGGGTTCAATCCTCGGTCCCGGCACAGATTTATCTGATTACCAAACCCTTCCTTCACCACTGACAAGACATCTTGTGAATGTGAGGAAGGCCAGGCCTCCACCGTGGTTCGGATTCCACGTTAAACTGTAGGTCCTTCATTTCATCTCACAATCACCCTACCATTACACATTAGCGTAAGTGCGTATAACCCGAACGGGTAGTAAGACGTGGCCCTAATAATGATGATGATTATGATAATAATGATAACAACAATAACAATAATAATAATAATAAACAACGATGACGACATTAATATTTCAACGCAAATGTGGATATTTCCTCTAATAATCTAACTAGGGTCCGCTAATTACGCGCTCGCTCGTGCGCTCACCAGTTTGGCCACCCAGTCGCTTGCGCGCTCACTCGCTCGCACGCACGCTTGGCAGTCTGGCCGAACCCAAAGAGGTATGTTTCTTTTTTCTTTGACAAAACAGAAATATCATCTTAATATCATTACATTTCTTACTTTTTAATAAACCAAACTAATTTTTTCAATCATTTGTATTTTTTCTATACAAAGTGAGATAGCAAGAGAAAGAAATGGAAGAACTTTAATTTGCATTAGGTCTATCTATAGCAATATTAAAATCAATCAAAGACCTTTAATTTCATGAAATTTAAGAGAGTATGTAAAGTGCATTTCTACAATGACGTTCATACATAGCATGACTAAAATATCATGAGATGGAATAAATACAAGAATAATGGAAATGAAGTGTGTAGGGAAAAGATCATAGGAAGGCTTTGAAGAAAAGGATGGAGGAGCTGATACCAATGTGTGCGAGTGAGAGGAGAAGAATGGAAGAAATTAAAGGTGGAAGAATGTTGGGAGGATAGATATAGGAAGATGAAGGTATTTTACTTAAACTGACTCGGCCACAGGCTGTAAATAGTTGTTGTTGTTGTTGATGATGATGATGATGATGATGATTATGATGATGGATGATGATGATGATGATGATGATGATGATGATGATGATGATGATGATGATGATGATGATGATGATGACGACGACGACGACGACGACACCTCAAAGAATGTTTTTTATAGATTGCATCTAGGCTTTTATAATCATTATTTTTTCAAATAGTTACTGTACATTAAGAGAATGGTTATCATCACCTGACCTTCATGTTGCCTACAGTAAACTCCTAACCAATCCTACTTTAAATGATTTCCCAACCCGTGTAAGCATTTTGGATCTGAACCCAAAAAATTATCTTAACTAGGTAATGTGCAGCACTTTAAAGTTCAGGTTAAAGTGACATAGCAGTCTTGACCTCAGTATAAGGCTAGTTTGCATCAGTTTAAACCAACTTGACTATGTTAGAAATTGTTCTATGTTATTAAAAAATATGACAAATACTTACTTAAAGTAGTGCAGTTGATCCCAAGACGAAACTTCTCTAAAAGCATTGGATTCTCCCACATCAACTTTAAAAAGTTTAATGGAGCCTAACGAGGATGAGGCAATACATGTTGTTTTATTTATGAACTAGAAATGAAATAAAAGAGTATATAATTTTTGGAAATTATTATAGATTTTCAATTTTATATCGGTAGGCCTGATATAAAAATGAGATATCAAAAACATACTTATTCATGTGAATTAAGCCACTGATTCTTAGATTATTTTCAGTGCCATAATAGTAATAACAGAAGTTGTACTTAAAAGAAAAATTAAAACTTTAAACCGAAGATTTCATTAAATAGCGTATTGTACAGAACAAATAGGCAGGCACAGTCAATCCGTGTAGGCGTTGAAAGCACTTCATGCCTAATTTAAGAAAAATAAAACCTTATTTTATGTTTACAAATATCTCACCAAATTAATATATTTTATTTTGTCAACATCTTTGTTAGAGCTTTCTTTTAGTCAAGAATATGTTTAGGCAAGTGTGAAGTTAAGGTAATGACAAGAATGAGGAGGCCTAGTAAAGCTATAAAGTTGGATGGAGTATATGTGAGAAAACTAGAGTGGAAAATATCTAGGAAACTCGTGATTGAGGACAGAGATTGGGGAGTAGAGAGGATCGAATAAGAGGGCAGCAGGGGAGTTGTTCTATAGGTGTGTAAGAGACCTACTATGGAGAAGAGAAGTTCCCTCTAAGTTTAAGGGCAGACTTTGTATCCATTGTCACAAGTGTGAAAGTGGGAGGAGAAGAATGGAAGCAATTAAAGGAGTAAGAATGGCGGAAGGAAAGAGAAATATGGAAGCATTATACTATAGTGACCTGGCCACGGGCTGGAAACAGTTGATGATTATAGTGATTAATTATTTATTTTTAGCATTGTGTCTTACTACCGTTTGGGTTATATGCTTAAGTACTAAATACACAAATGGGTTAGGAATTGGGAAAATGAATTTAGAGGAGCTGAACCCGCATTTGTATGGAGGGAGAGTGTAAAACCATTTAAGAAAAACCACACCAGTTCACCCAATTGAGAATCGAACATCAATTTCCCTGTCCTCGGCAGTCTAGCTCAACACAAAACTAGTGTGTTGGCTAACTACGCCACGAGGCGGGTATGATAATGATGATTTGTCAAGTATAAACGTGGGTTGTTCCCACCATGGAGGGCCTACTAAAAGCCAACTCAAACTTGCTTCCAAACCATTCAATTGGCATGAGGAATGAAAGGGGAGGAAATAGGGTAAGGTAGTATGCGTTTCTATAGAGAAAAATAATAAAATTTTAAATGCCTCTTGCTGCTGCGGAATATTTTGCCAAAGAAAGAATAGAGTAAAAGATCTATCAAGTGTTCTTGGTTAATGTTGGTGCAAGCACAGTGTCAGTTTTACATCAGTTGTGTGTTTAGGACTGCTCTAACAAGTCTTCAAATTATTTAAGTTTTTTTTAATCTTCTATTCTTGGTACCCTATTTATTTTAACTAAGCATAATTTGTATTTATTCAACATGATAATTAAATACATTTATACAACTAAAATTATTTAAATACAGAATTTAAGATTCAAAGATAAAAAAAACTGCCTTGGAACATTTCTACCCTGATCCCACATCCAAAGCTGATTACCCAGCTCTCGAGGCCACCAATTTCCACTGTAACAATGTTTGCTAAATTGACCCAGGCAAGTACAGTAACCATTACAATGTTGGCACAAGTGAAGATGGCAGTGCCCTAACCAGTTGAAGTATTTTTAATACCGCATCTTACTATCCATTCAGGTTATACGAGTATCTACTAATTACGTTAATGGTTTTAGGGATTAAGAGGGTGATAATTAGAGGAAGTATACCCACATTTGCATAAAGGGTGAGTGGAAAACCTCTTTGAAAAAAAAAATCACCCTCAGTTCACCCAACTGAGATTGAAACCTCAATCTCTCCACTATCGGCAGTCTAGTGTACAGCGAGAGTAGCGCCTTAGAACATGCAGCCACCAAAGCAGGTAACAGCTTAACTTGGATGAGATTCATTCACAACTAGCAAAATTTATATATTCATCTACTTGTATAATTATGTAGTTTAGAGTCAAACTTAAAGTAGAATATTATGTATTGCCTAATGTTTATTTAATACAACACACTACAGTTTATTTCTTGTTGATTATATTGAGACATAGCATTTCTAAAGGAATCTCTTTTACTGCTATCAATATCATAGATCATGATTATAAAATATTTTCATTAGTGGAATGATCATTTTTTTCAAACTATGCCTATGTTCATTTTTGCTATCTAATAATTTAAAAGACATTATTAGTCAAGTAAAGTAGGCTAATGGGGCCTACTGTTCCTAGGAAGATTCAGATGAACAGTTGGGCTAAATAAGTTGGTTGCACCTGGAAGGACATCTTTAAGGAGCAATGAGTGATAGAGTGTAGTTTACCTTGAGTTCTGTGACATCCCCTGCATATGAAAGAGTACTTATAATGTAAAGGGTAAATGTCCAGATCGTCTTCAACAGGGGGATGTTTCCACAACATCAAATGATTTTCCTGAAAACATCATTTGTATTTAATGTCAAAAAATCATACATATAAATTAATGTTCAAAGTTAGATTCTATTTTCTATAAAGCAGAAAATAAAGTAACAAGGCAAAATAAAAAATCTTTTAATCATACTAAGTAGCAATGCTTAAATTATTATTATTATCACCGCGTCTTACTACCCGTTTGGGTTATACACACTTACGCTAATGTGTAATGGTAGGGTGATTGTTAGATGAAATGGAGGACCTACATTACAGTTTAACGTGGAATCCGAACCACGGTGGAGGCTTGGCATTCCTCACATTCACAAGTTGTGATTAATACACGTCTTGACAGAGGTGAAGGAAGGGTTTGGTAATCATATAAATCTGTGCCGGGACCGAGGATTTAACCCCGGCCGCCAGCACAAAAGTCTGACACCTTACCCCTAGACCACCAGGTCACCAGCAATGCTTAAATATTGTAAGGAATTTGTGTTTTTAGTTTGTACTTTAATTGAATGAAAATCAAGCAAGGTTTTGAGTTTGAGTTGAAATTGCAAAGGACTAATTACAAATATTGTTACCATTTACATAAAATTATTCAAGTAAATTTAAAAACATAATAAAGGTGATTTTATGAAACGCAATGTTAAAATAATAAATATTTTTAATAGGCCCCCAGTTAATGTTATATTTTACTGAGTGTTGCCTGCATTGATATAAATGCTAAGCTACAAGTAGACCTACATGGCTAGCTCATTTTACACAAAAAAACTATGCTTAGTGCTTGAATGCTTATCGATACTTTTCAGCGGCACTTAATATCATTTTTATGCCTTATTTTGAAATAGAGGAAAAATATAGCTCTAATTTGATACCAAAATAAGCCTAACTGGTTGAAAAATAAACGGATGAAGAGGATTTTTCAAAGTGACATAGACAGTGTGAAACACAGTAGGCCTAACCTAAATCACCCAAAAATAAAAGAATTCTCCTGAGCTCTTATTATAGATCAAAATGTCAGAAAAATTGAATTTGAAGTTATATGGGTATCTAAAAATAAACATTTTTGAAAAAACCTGAATTGTCAGAATACATGGCAATGGTAATACCAGGTAATCTGGTGTAGAATGAGCCGATGTGTGTTTGTAGAGTAATAATTATTATTTGGGATAGTTTGAGGTGTACCATGTATTCCCAAATTGAGGTATCCTGTGAATTAGGTGAGTCAATTTTATTTTATTTTTAAAAGAGAAACATTGGTTTCTTTATGTTTGTATGCAAAATATATGATAAAATAAGGATGTTTTTTAAAAAACATAAAAAATTACTTAATTTCTCGATATTTTGTTTTCCGTCACCATGTGTCATGTGTTCACATTGCTCACAGGTATCCCGTGACTTAGTTGAGTTATTCTTCATTTTTATAATAGATACACCATCTGTTTTAATAATTTATATAAAATAGGGATATTTTGTTTGGAAAAAAGTGCATTTAGGCCTATATTGATATTTTGTTTAGACCTACTGTACCCGATTTGTGCAATAATATTACTACAGAGGGGACTATAAGATACTTCTAGCATTAATTATTACAAGAATTTATCTTTTAGAGCATTCCTAATATACCTTAGCTTATACAGGCTTATATGGCTCAAAATTGGTACATAAGTGCAAATTACTGTAATGACACTAAACAAATTTTTGGGTGAGGGCGGAGGCGACGGATGAGCCAGATAACTGGGAGCCCCGCAAACGACGTTTGCCCATGGCCCCATGTCTGTTAAGTGCAGCCCTATGTTGGATTATGTTAGATTACTGATCAAAGAAGTGTGTATGTATTTAATTGTAGATGCTACATTGTATTTATGCTTAACCAACCTCATTGTCCCAACTGCCTGTAACAAAAAATTCTGAATCTACCAGGTCTTCAGGTTTCCACCTAACTTTATTTATTTTTTCAGATACAAATGTTCCAAAAACTTTATCTTCGTCTGACATTGTAGTTAAAATATAAAAAGCTGATAAATTCTGTATTTACAATATTATAATTTATATAGATAGCGCCAAATACTTTAAATTTTACCTTAAAGCTAGGACAGACAAAACAATAAAAATAGTACCTAAAAATAAATTCTAGTAGATTTATGTTTTAATATATAAATAGATAGATTTTATAGTCATACTCAAAATCTTGGACCTCAATATTAGAAATTAATTTTTTTGACTTCCTATAAATAATTTCTAAAAATACACCTTTAGTAATGAATGTGTAAGTTATAAAGGATTATTTAAAGAATCGTTCAAAGATTTAACTTTAAATAAATAATAATTAACAATTTTAACTAGTAATAACAAAATTAGAGTGGAAATTAAGAAAGTAACACAGCCGGTAAATGCGTACTATTACTATGTTAGTAAGTTTATTTAGTTTATTTTCAAGATAAATTAAAGTTTATAATATTCAAAACAATTGTTTAGCCAGTTGTTTTTATGATTGTGAAACATATTATCTTAACTTACATAACGAGAAGAAATTTAGGGTGTGCAAAATATACTACTTAGAAAACTAATTGATCTAAAAAAGAATTAAGATAATGTAGAGCTGAGGAAATTATATAATCATCATTATTCATTACTAGGGTCAGTAACATCTTAAAGGTTTTGATGGGAAGGATATACAGATTGGATGGAATAAAGTCCACAGGAAGAGATATATGATTTACCCAACCCCTGTACCTAAAACTTGGGAGAATTCAGGGGCACTCCTCCAAAACTGGAGTTGGGCTTAAAATTGTTTAAACTAACCACTAACATTAAAAATATAAAAGATAGGCCTAGCGTTGTCTCAAAGAAAATTGTTTTATACATCCTCTAAAATCTATGTTTAATAGTCTCAACTCTTTCAAAAAACTTCTAACTAATTAGGTAATTTTAACTTCATAGTTTAACTTCAATCCAAACCACTCCATAATTTCATCAGGGTGTTTTTTTTGACAAACACATCTTTAATCAACCTGTAGATTGCTTCTGGATAACAACAAAAGATAAGAAGTGCAAGGAAATTTAGGAGAGAAAAAGCTGATATATTAGTATTGGATTACGCTTTGGCTTGTGAGAACACGCCACACATAAAATGCATAGTATAAAAGCAAACGATTTCTACGCTGTCATTGATGTTACAAAATATTTACTTTTAGTTTTTGTGTGTAATTAATTTTTAGAAAAAACTGCTCAGCAATTCTGTGTCCCAATTTAACTTTTTTTTCCATCCATTATTGTTTCCAGCCTGTGGCTTTCCATGACTGGCTGGCTACCCCTGTCATAGCTTCATATTCCTTATAATCTAAACTACGACTAGGGCAAGCACAAAATCCCGTCCCCTGCCATCAATTTTTTTAAAAGGGTAAACCCATATTTCATCGAAGATAAATTTTTCGGCCATGCTAGGAATTTAATTCAGAACCTTAAGCTCAGTAGGCAGAAACGCTTCCAACTGAGCTAAGGTGTCAGATTAAATGAAATTAGTTATGGATAAATTTTATTTACGATAGCTTAAGCAAAAATGTACATATATTAAATATTTTCCTCAACGCCTAAAATGCAGGGGTACATTTACGCTTGGCCTCTGCACGAGCAGACCCGCAGGGGTCTGTTCACCGCCACTTGAAGAAACTAAAAAGTAATCACAAGTAAACCTTATATTAAATTAGAAGAATCAGATTGGAGGATAACATTAGAATACATATGAAAGAGACAGTGCGTATAATTAAAACTGGACATAATTATCTCAAGTTAGAATTAACTTTTGTACTCATGGCCACAGATTCAATCAAATAACTTAAGGCAGTTCTAAAATCCATTACTTTACTAACATTTTACTTCTGAATGAAGCAAATGCTATTATTGGCACAGTTCAACTAAGATTTTTTTTAAATTACCAACTATTCTTCAAGTAAAGAGTAATTTTTCAAATTCATACTAATAACCAGAACAGCTACAGTAGCAGATATTTATGCCAAATTTAAGAACCACATGCTTGTGTAAATTTTACCTATTCACAAATGAGCCAGTATAGATAAAGATATTGCTCGTGAATTGACCAGCATTTGTAAGGGCTTTATTTCATTATGTCAAACAGATTAAGAGTTTCCGTCATTTCTGGAATTATTTCAATTTACAATTCACGCTCAAGCTCTGTTCAAAAAATTATTGTGTATGGAGAATATCATGATGGTTTTTAAAGGATTGCTAACAGTACCAGGGCATTCAAAATTGAGATTGTCCAGAGAGTTTACAGAAGAATTTGACTGTTAGTTTCTAGAGAAACTTCTTCACATTGATGAAGTGGCTTAGCTAGAGTTTGTGCCACCCAGGCCGGTCCCTGAGTTTGCCGTCCCTCTCAATAAACAACATACTACAACAAAAGGTCAAAACAACGAATAGTAGGGGGGAGGGGAAATACAATTTTTTTTAATGAATTGAGCAGTATAATTTCAGCACTACAATTTTCTTTAAGTTGTCTAGGAAATTGTTGAAGTTTATTTCATCTGTCAGTTGCTGTTCTATAAACAGTATGGCTAGATTTCCTAACTGTAAGATACTCCTTGTATATTTTAAATAATTCTTTATCAATTTTAATTTATAAAAATTCCATTCACAGGTAGCAACAGTAATTATGAGAAAATTCGTGGTAGTATTATATAAACTATTTGAAACTGAGTTCCCAAGACTGTATTTTGTAATAAACTCCAATTGTTCAGGGGGACTTTCCTTCCATGTCTCTGTTTCGTCTTGTGTAGCAGCAACTGCAATAAAACTCGGAAGTCTTTTTCTCTCAATGAGGAACTCTTCCTTATTAATGTCATAAAAATCATTATTTGTTTGCTACTCATTTTGTCATCCGAAATATTCAATGGAGTGAAGAAGGTATAATTCTCAGCAAGAACATGAAGCTGTTGAAAACTGAGAGTAATTTCTTTGATCACTCTATCCAATGAGGAAAACATTTCTCTCAATTCAGTTTCGTATGCTAATTCAGCATATCATGATTCTTCACTAGCCATTGATATTTTTCTTTCTACATCGACGTTGACACACCATGACAATCCCAAGATCATCACATATTTCTTTGGCATTGGCTATTCAATTGTTAACTATTTCGTCCCTATTTTCAGTTAGAAATCCTTTTAAAGCCTCTAGTTTTATATCAAATTGTTGTATGTTCAAACTTTTTGTTAGGAGGTTTTCCTATGGTTAATTTCTAAGAAGTATTTCCAAAGGCCAAGAAAGCACAGGAAGTAAAACGATTGTAACACACCAGGCAGATTGCCAGCATCTGACCTGTCAATTGTATTTTCTTCTACGCCAGTTAACTGTTATAAAGCGCACAAGGGTTAGATTTTTTTTTAACATTCACAACTTCTCCCCTTTCACTCTGTAAACAATATCCTGTCCTAATTCATGTGTTCATCAAGGTGGCGGGACATTACAATTCGTTTACCTATGTTGCATCCCCTGATGGCAGCTTGAAATAACTAATGAAATGCATCCTCTCTATAAACCTATATAGTTTGGCAACTTCTATGTTTTTTTTTTTTTTTGTTTACCATGGCAACCGTTGTTAGAAGATATAAGAGAGAAGGACTCTAAAAGAAAAAAAGAAAAGTGACACACTGGTTTTGAGTCATGAAATAAATGTGAGTGTAAATATAAAGGATTGAATTTGAGGTATGAAGTTTTTCCGTTCCATCAGCGAGCGCCAGTTGGAGTCGAGGACTGGACCTCATTTTTCTCTCAAACGAGGAAGATTCGTGAGATGAATGAGCGGCTTTGTTCATTTTGAAGATCTAGAAGTGTGAGTGCTGCAGCCATGGTCAGAGAAGGGTATGCAACTTGTGTTTGGCATTATCACCTCAAGTACTACAGGAAAACGAGTGAGATGTTTTATTATTATTAACAATTCAGGACCACTAATTCGTGGTTACCACCAATTAATATATGTTATTTACTTAAAGGCTCTTATGCCACAATGTTTCACGGCTTAGATTTATAGATTATTCTGGTACCGAATAGGTAGGACTTTCTTTTAAAATTACAACTGCTACAATTAAAAATATATATATATATATATATATATATATAAATATATATATATATATATAATATACTCAAATACTCAAAGAGTGTATTTATACATATATATACACTCTTTTAGTATTTGAGTCTTAGAAATGTAAAATTTCACTATACTTACCATATGACTTTTTTCTTTTTCCTTACTTCTATTTTAGTTACATTTATGTTCCACCCTTCTGGTGAAATTGTTGGTCCCTTTTCAAGCTCATAATAAGAGTCATTTAATTTGTGAGTATCACTCAGCTCACTGGCACCCACCCTTTTATTTCACTAGTATTTAGAACTTCGCGACGAGCTACAGGATTACCGTGGATACATATCAGAGGGTAAGTTTACCTGGTAATTATGTCTATCGCTATAGGCCACATTAAAGCCACAAAAATATCCTTCCTTGCTACATCACCGCGGATACCTCGAAAGGTTAGAGTCTCAGTTTTTTTAGGTGCTCTACCGACTGAGTTATTCTTTAAGATAACGTGGGAGCGAGGTACTACTACCCCCCCTATAATACTACAATTCCCATGAGTTTTTACATGCGCTTGACACTTTGACCAGTGATTAAAGTCAGAATATCCTGACGATGGTTCTAGGAAGAAAAAAAAACGTGAAGAAACTCTCCACAGTTCCAAAAGAGTTAACAGAATCCACATCAACAGAGGCACATGCACATACACATGCCAAATTTAGCGTGTGATCTGTACATGCAACCATACTTGATATAGTTCCATCCCAGATTGCAAAATGAATGAGAGGGTACAGAACCAGGGATTCTAGATTCTGAAAATGATGATGCTTGAATAAGTTTAGATTTTAAACATGCACTTTGTAACCTCGCTCTATTGTTTATGGATTTTCAATGTAATTTTTTAATCTATTCAAGTTTTAATTGTAAGTCAAATTAATTTTCTTCCTATTTTGACATTTAAAATAGTAGCATTATGTCATGTACCATGACAAAGTGTTTTTTAAGGTCATTAATTAATATAGTATTATTTATTTTTTTAAATTTAATGACTGTAAAATGCCATTTTATTTTTGAAATTCAACAAAAGATTTTATGTAATGAACACGAGAAAAATTGTGTTCCCTTTGTTGGTTCTCTAATTGTTCTCAAATTTTAGTGCCTTTTATTTGACATTTGACTAAGTAAACATTAAAGTGTATTTTTAAGTGGATATAATTTGTTCAAATCAGTAATAAATCTTGAGTTATGATTCAAGATATTTAAAAAAAATGTATTTGATTATTATTAAAATAAATAGTTTAACCAGTAGTTTTCATTTCTCTAAAATAATTTCTGTCACTCAATCGAACTTCTATAGCACATATATTTAATCAGGAAAATCTCACTAAGTCATAATCAGATCACTAAGTCAACATTTATTAGTATATTTTCTTATCAGTGAAAACTCACTAAGTAAAGTGAAAGTAATTGGTTAGTTAAATTTAATCAACATGATAGATTATGAAAAAAATTGTTGACACTTAATGTTTTAAAGTAATTTCCTAATATTATGAAAATAATTGTTTAAGTTGGATTTATGATTTTTTTTTTTAAATATGTAAAAGTATCATTCACTCATAAACTAAAAATTGCATTTTTCACAGATTAAGAATTTTGACTTAATGAATGTTTCCAGCAAGCCCATGGATATGGTGATTCGTTGAGATTTATATTTTCTGAACATCTAAATGGCTAGGAATAGAATATATATTTATATAGAAATCCATCCTCTAGTAATGACTTCTAGAATTTTGAAGCTATACACTTTTCTATAGTAAAACTATTAAAAATGTGTTTTATTGTAATGGCTATTAGATATTTCTATATAATTGTAATATGTTCCTGTGATTTAGTGCAATAAGAAACAAACGCATTATTCAACTGCAACTAAAGCGTGCCTCTCCAAAATGTGTTCAACAGTAACGCTTTCTAATAAAAGCTATGATAAAATGTGTATTTTTACACAATGAGGAAGACTTAACCAAGTCCCAAAGCTACAATAAAAACTTTTAAATCAGTCCGAGAAGTGTATAATGTAATGTAAAAAAACTTCTTCCATTGGTAGTTCAGGGGTTGGAGGGCAGCTACCCCCTAAAATATAATCTCTTTCCAACCAAATACCTTCCCACATTAAAAAAATTAAAGAATACCTACGTGCTTGGCTCACACCGTTTTGAGAGTAGCTCCTGAATATACTATGTACTTTTATCAAATGATGAATATATGAATATAGAGGCAATACATTTATTTTTACGCATTCATCTAAACTCTAGAATCGTTGGTTCCTGAACTTGTTGAATGGCGTACCAACCAAACAATTTCCGTATTTTGGAGTGCCATCAAGATAGTGTTGAATATTTAATATTTAGGAACATTTTAATGGCACCCAGGAATATAATGACACAACACTATTTATAGATTAACAGTTTTTATTTATCATTATTTAACATTTATACTTATTCAATACGGATAATAGGGCACAGGTATCAAAGGAATATAAAAAACACTTATATTTATCCCTCCAACAACTGTTTAAATCACTTTTCCTTTTGGTTTGACTGTGTCGTAATATATTTATGGTATTTGATGAGACCTTTTCTTTTTACAACTTTAATTGTCTTGTTTTGTTTTGCTTCTCACGGCATACTAGGTGGAATGTAGTACGGTTTGGGAACCCCTGCTCTAGATAATTGAGCCGAATACTTAGCGTGTCTTCTTACTAAGTTAATTGTCAATTCCCGTTAGGGGACTAATATTTATCTTATTTTGATTAATTTACATTCTTGAGGTAGAACGTGCATGAATAACTTTCCAATTGATTTTAAAAATCTAGAGAATAAATATATTATATAATTAGTAACTTTTTATAAAACAACATAGCAATAAGCAATAGGCATAAAATATTTATGTTTTCAACTAATCGCAATTAATTTATTGATAAAATAAAGTATTTTCTAAGAAGTGTATATTAGAAACTAGTAATCCCACACTGAGTTGCCCATGATTCTTCAAAAATTTGTTAAAAATAGGCTAAATAAGAAGCTAATTATAAATATAAAATATAGCCCCGTGGCTCATTCGGACCCCCTTCCATCCACCTATGTTTAAAATTTCAGATCTCTGCGTGCCGTAGATTTGACTGGGCATCGCACACAAACAAACGCACACAGGCAAACACTTAATTTTATTATTATAAATAGGAATAAAGCTTATTCAATGTAACTTTATTCAAACACTTTGTGAGCCTAGAACTTAGGTAGAGGTGGCCGACTGGTCTCTGCTTAGTTTGTCTTTCAGAATACAGAAAACCAAACGGCCAAAAGAGTGACACACGCCAGGGTAGGGAAAGTAATAGATGGTGGAGGTATTTTGCTCTCCTTAAGAAGTTACTCAGTTTCGAGAAGGAAGATAAGACCCAAAAGGAATTAGGTCTTCTATTCTGCCGCATCTTAAGTTTGCCCCTTACTTTTTCTCTCTAAATTTTTATAAACTTTTCATAATACTAGGTGAAATATAGGATCTAACATACTTTTTCCCCCACTTGTTTCTTAGAAAATGTTTACTTATCACTGGACCATATTTCGTCAACAAATAAACTAATTATAAAATATTTCCTCTATTTCTTGTTGATCCATATTCAGCATTAATCTCACAGTAAATTTCTTCTCGATGACCCGTAAGGCCAAATTCTGTTTAGCTAGGAATATAATGATATCCAACCATTTTGAAAGCATCTTCCTTCAAATCTTCATTTAGTTTTTAGCTACTTCTTGTTCCTTTTTTATAAAATGTTGCTTCGTATCGGATACTAAGTTCCAACTCATTCCAATGTGTGCTAGCCCGAAATGGTCTACACTGGATATTTTAAGACTAAGTTTCCTCCACATTCTGAATCCATGGACAGAAATAAAATTTGAAAGACTTCTGCCTGAAAATAATCTTTAACTAAAGCAGTAAAGAGCTTCTTTGTATAGAGCGTACACTTATCATGATCTCAATATATTTTCATTATTTGGCAGATTTTTTAAAAAACCACTCTTTTAATAGTAAATAATAAAATTGTGTCTGACGTCTTGTACTACCCTGTCAGAAAAAACATTTCTTTTCGTTGCATTATACCAAAGCTCCATTCCCTAATAATTGCTGCCTGGGGGGGGGGGGTCTTCCCCCCCTCCACAGCTACGCTATTGCATCGATGTTTGTCTGCTAAACAAATATAAAATCCTTCAGCGTTTCAAAGACCTGCTTATTCAAATAAAATCTATCTAAAGAAATGGTTGAGGAATGGCTTTAAGGAATAAATATAAAAGTTATAGACAAAAAGAAAAAATCAAAATTAGATTAGTCAACAGTGGGTGATTGTAGGACTTTGAAGGCTTTTAAGTTGGTGGGGGGGTTTTCTTAATATATATATATATTTGAACTAAGCATTCTTTTCACTCATGGGCTTATGTGGATTCACACGTTCACTGTAAAACGAGAGCAGTGCTGATATTTGATCACGTGCCAGCTCTAATCCAACACAACAAGTCCGCGTGGCCAGCGTAGCCCGCACTGTTCGAGTAGAGATAATTTTAACTCTTCAAGCGTTTCCATAGAAAACCCGTATGAACCCATATGAAAATTTTCAAACAGAGTACATTCTCACGTTTGCGCATCTCAAAAGGGATTATTTAAAAACGACAGTTTATTAGAAGCCATAAGGTTTATTGGTGACAATATCAAACCCAGGCAGTAAGTAAAACGACTCATTTTTATTTTAAATACAGTAACATTCACTGATCGTAGTATTTACTTTTTTATGTTCTAATGAATTTTACTGGTCTTAATATTATTAAAATGCCACCCAATAGGATTCAAACACTAATTCCCTAAAATGTTAGAGGTTGATAAAGACGGCTACTTAGTGGCTTTATACTTTAATAAATTTTATTCATAACAACATATTTCAATTTGAATATGATTCAATGTGTATAAAGTCCCCTCACAGTGTATTAGCTAATTTATATGAAGAGGATAACTATTTAGCGTTACTGAATAATTTTAAATGCTTTTAAAATCACGAGCAAGCAATTATTGTTTTTTATATGTATTTTACTAATAATTTTTTTTGTACGCTATAATTATTATTTTTCTGGACACCAGATTATCTAAAACCATAAAATGAAAACTTGGTGGTTCAAACTTCTCTACATTATTTCTATTCCATGCGTTCTAGTAGGTAACGATGTTAGCGCTTTTTGGATAAAATGTCTGATCACTGGAATTAAAGAGTATCCAGAGCCAGATCCGCTTATCTTAGTTCTTGGTCCTATCTAAGGACAGTTTCAATCAAACATGAAAATAGATTTTCCTATTTAAATGACTCAAAATTTTACTACAAAATAAATTTGTCTCCACAAGTATACTCATATAATTATTTACACCTATATTATATATAACAATACTTTCGTAAATATACACATTTATGATGATGTTTATATTTACTTTGAATTAAGTTGTTTTAACAGAAACACCACAATAAATTTTTTCATCAAAGTAAATTTTAATTCATTAAACTAAAAAATGAGAATCATTGTTTAACTTTCAAATACATTTTTTTACATATATTTAAAGAAGATTTTGGTTTTATAAGTCATAATTTAATGTGACATTTATTATAGTTGTGTTTAGACACCTAACAATATTAACATAGTTCTGGTCAACGTTACATCTACTTTCATAATTTGTGTCAGGAATCGTCTGCTAGAAGTCCACGTTTTTATAGTTAAACTAACTCAACAATATTGTAAGAATGAATTATTAATTTGGGTAGTGTTAGGATTATAGAATTTCGTAATGGTGCAGCCTGTTCCAGAAACTATCAATTTTCCTGGAGAGGAAGAAAAAATACTCGAACTATGGAAACAATGGGACGTTTTTAAAACCTGCTTAAAACAATCTAAAGGTAAACCAAGGTATTCGTTTTTTGATGGGCCACCGTTCGCGACAGGACTTCCACACTATGGACATGTTTTGGCAGGTACCATTAAAGACATAGTAACGAGGTATGCTCATCAACAGGGTTACCACGTAGAACGTCGATTTGGCTGGGACTGTCATGGGTTACCTGTTGAATTTGAAATAGATACAGCTTTGGGGATCAAAGGACCTCAAGATGTTGCCAAAATGGGTATTGACAACTATAACAATGAATGTCGCAAAATTGTCACGCGTTATGCAGCTGAATGGGAGAAAATCATTGGTCGCTTGGGCAGGTGGATAGACTTTAAGAATGATTACAAAACTCTTTATCCATGGTATATGGAATCTATTTGGTGGGTATTTCAAGAACTTTTTTCTAAGGGTCTTGTTTATCGTGGTGTAAAGGTCATGCCATTTTCTACTGCATGTAATACTCCTCTTTCAAATTTTGAGTCTGGGCTGAACTACAAAGAGGTGGTTGACCCAGCAATCGTGGTTGGCTTTCCTTTGCTTGAAGATCCTAATGTATCTTTTATTGCATGGACAACAACGCCATGGACGCTCCCAAGTAATTTGGCACTTTGTGTAAATCCAAACTCTGATTATGTTAAAGTGAAAGATACAAAAACTGGCAAAGTCTATATCTTGATGGAAGTACGATTGGGGATCTTGTATAACAAAGAGGATCAGTACATTATCTTGGAAAAATATAAAGGAATCCAGCTGAAAGGAAAGAAGTATAAGCCTCTCTTCCCATATTTTAGTGAGTATGACTCCAAAGGAGCTTTTCAAGTGCTTGTCGACACATATGTCACAGAGGATGCAGGTACAGGAATTGTACAACAAGCCCCTTATTTTGGTGAAGATGATCATCGTGTTGCCTTAGCTGCAGGTCTCATTACCCGTGATCAAGAAATGATATGCCCACTAGATGCTCGTGGCTGTTTTGTTGAACCTGTTACGGATTTCTTGGGCCAGTATGTTAAAGACGCAGATAAAAATATCATCAAATATTTGAAGAATGCAGATAAATTGGTTAATAATTCTACAGTGAAGCATAGCTATCCCTTCTGTTGGCGTTCTGAGACACCACTCATTTACAGAGCAATACCATCTTGGTTTGTACGTGTTCAGCAAATGTCAGAAGATCTGCTGCGTTCATCACAAAATACTTACTGGGTTCCAGATTTTGTCAAGGAGAAAAGATTTGGCAACTGGTTGCGAGAAGCAAGGGACTGGGCAATCAGTCGCAATAGATATTGGGGCACTCCCATACCCTTGTGGGTCTCTGAAGATGGAGAAGAGGTAGTTTGTATTGGAAGCATTGCAGAACTTGAACAGTTGACTGGCGAAACTATAAAAGATATTCATCGAGAGAGCATTGATCACTTGACTATCCCATCTCAACGTCCAGGCAAGCCACCACTTAAGAGAGTAGCTGAGGTCTTTGATTGTTGGTTCGAGTCAGGATCCATGCCATATGCTCAGCTTCACTATCCTTTTGAACACAAAAAAGAATTTGAAGAAAGTTTTCCTGCAGATTTTATTGCAGAAGGTATTGATCAAACCAGGGGATGGTTCTACACATTAATTGTTATCTCCACAGCTTTATTCAACAAAGCACCCTTCAAGAACCTTATTGCTAATGGTTTGATTCTTGCTTCTGATGGGCAAAAAATGTCAAAACGAAAGAAAAACTACCCTGATCCAGTTGAAGTCGTCAACAAATATGGTGCTGATGCATTAAGGCTTTATCTTATCAACTCACCTGTGGTAAGAGCAGAAAATTTAAGATTCAAAGAAGAAGGGGTTCGTGATGTGCTTAAAGATGTGTTTCTTCCCTGGTACAATGCCTATAGATTCTTAGTACAAAATTTAATTGGGATGATTAAAGAGGAAGGGAAAGAATTTGTATTTAACGAATCTGTGGCCACAAAGGATGTGTCAGTTAACTTTATGGATCGTTGGATATTGTCATTCACACAGTCATTGCTGTTATTTGTCAAGAAAGAAATGGCAGCTTATCGTCTGTACACTGTTGTTCCAAGGCTCGTTAAGTTCATTGACCATCTCACCAACTGGTATGTACGAATGAACCGTAAACGACTCAAAGGTGATGGTGGTGTAAAAGATTGCCATCATGCGTTAACCACTTTGTTTCATATTCTTTTTTCCATGGTTCGCATCATGGCACCCTTCACTCCTTTCCTCACCGAGTTGATGTATCAAAATCTGCGACACCTTGTTACTTCACAAGGTTCAAATGAGCTTACTAGTAGTGTCCACTATCTCATGTTACCAGAGCCTAAAACATTTTTAATTGACGAGGGAATTGAAAGAGCAGTTACTCGCATGCAGACTGTAATTGAACTCGGTCGGGTTGTCCGTGATAGGAAAACTATCCCCATTAAGTATCCTCTACCAGAGGTAGTGATAATACATCAGGAGGAGGAGTGTCTTCAAGATATCGAGTCCTTGAAACAGTATGTGTTGGAAGAGCTAAATGTCCGTAGTATTACTCTAACCAGAGACAAACAGAAATATGGGGTAGCCTTGAGAGCAGAACCTGACCACAAGACTCTGGGAGCCAGATTGAAAGGAGAATTTAAAGCAGTCACACTAGCAATAAAAGCTCTATCCGACTCTGATTTACAGAAGTTTTTGTCACAAGGTTACATCGAGGTTTTAGGACATAGACTTGAGCCATCCGATCTTCGGATCATGTACAGTTTCTCAGGAGAAGCAGCACAAGAGCTGGCACAAAAATATGAAGCACACTCGGAGAATGACATCCTTATTCTCTTAGATATTACACCTGATGACTCACTTCAGGATGAAGGAATCGCTAGGGAAATTATCAACCGTGTTCAAAAACTTCGTAAGAAAGCACATCTCATTCCATCAGATGAAGTTACTGCTTACTACTCTGTCAATCTTCAAGATAGTCAGATAGCTCGTATTGCACAGTCACACACCAGCTTCATTGAAAACGTAATTAAGGGTCCTCTACGTCACATGGGAACCAAACCATTGCCAGCAAATATTATTCTAGAAGAGACTCAGCACTTGAAAGGAGTAGAAATGAAATTGGTTTTATCTAAAGGATTTTGCAATGACTGGAAAACTAGTTCTAATATCTCACCGCCAAAGGATGAGGTGGAACCATACTGTCGATATGTTAACATAAAGGTTTGCAACGGTCTGAAACCAAGATATGGGGCTGTATCTGATTCAGGAACAGTCTTGTTGGAAAATCCAGTCGGAGAAAATTATTTAACTTTCACCAAACTGAAGAAGGAAATTGAAGTTATTTTTGGTTTGTATGGGCGAAAATTCCAACTTTTTGAATGTGGGAGTAAGGAAGAGATGAGAAAATTACCGGCCATCGACTTGCTTCACAAGAAAACACTGTGTGTGTATCCAACACAAAGAAGAGCGTTGTGAATGTGTGTGGCCCGGTGCAAGATAACCCTATTAGCCGATTTGTAAACGTTGAGTGCAAAGGCAAGAGAGCTACTTTGGTGTTAGAGAATCCAAGGGGAGATTTTGCATTGGATGGACACTTGGTCACACTGAAAAGGGTCCTGGGTTCTGTACTTGATGTTCCGGCAAATAGTCTTGATTTAGGAACACTTTCAGAAAATGGTAATGGGATAGGACGTAATGGTAAACCTTTGTATGTAACTGTCAAATAATGTTGCCTTGCTATTACGACAATTACATTTTAAAGTGTCCTAAGACCCGAATCAAAGTGATTGAAGTAATGTATTAATCCATATTTTATTTACATTTCAATAAGTTTATAGAACTTGGTTAAATTTGAAGGTCATGAAGTGTGCTACAGATATTTATTAAAAGTTATTTGTAAACTGATATGTTTTTTATTTATTGTTTTATTTAATTTGTTGGCCTAATTAACTTTTAAATTTTCTAGGTTTATAATTTTATTTTCAGTGTGTTCCTAAAATAATTATTTCTATATTATGTCACGAATAAATAATTAGATTGCCAACCATCATTACTAAAGTTATACCGACTTATGTTGTGTGTGCAAACATTCTTCATAATATACAGATGTGTCTGCTTTAATTAATTGTGAACTTGATTTCAATTTAAATTTGTCAAAAAGTATTAAAAAGGAATCATCAGCAATTTGGATGTGCATTTTTTGTTTTGTTTGACAACATGCTTAAAAACCAAGTGGGTAAAATCAGGGCTATGAAATCAGTCGCAGTAATTTTGGTGGAGTCTGTAACAACCTTTAATAGATTTATTAAAAATATTATCAGTATAAGAGTGAATTGTCTATTTTCAGCTGAAAGCTTCATTTTTTTTTTCAGGTTCTTTGCTCAAATAAATATAGTGTGTTGTCTTTTAGTTCAAATTTTTTTACAGATTATTATCAAAAAGATATCCTAGATTTCTGTAGAATAAAATTCCTCTTAGCTAGTGTTGGACTTATAGGAAAGCATTTGGTAATCTAGGCCTAATTATAAAAAGTTTGTAAGAAGAGGATATGCATTATGACCTGTTAGTGTTAATTTTATATATGGTGTTCTTTAGTTTTAAGGTACAATATCTTAGGTTTTTGTTAAAAACTTTTTTTTTTAATTTCTTAAATGCAGAGTTTGCCTCTTATTTAATTTCATAGAAATGTAGTAAAGTTTTATTATTCAGAAATTTCAGTAAACAAAATAAATATTTTATCCTTTATAGGTATATGATAGTTCATGTGGTGGTGATTAAACACCTTTTGCTACCATTTTACTGCAATAAATTTGTTATTATTAATTAATATAGCCTACATTAACCATTTATGAAGGAGTCAGAGTCAGTAAGTAATAAAATAGAGGCGTTGAAGGCATGGCATATTGTCTTCACAGCCCTGGCTAAAACGTGACAAGTTAATTGCATTGAAGCTGTCAAAGGTGACAAATTGACATGGGTCGAAAAGAAATGTCTAGTTGTCTTAATTAAACACAGGGCCAGAGTTCTCATGTTCCCAAAAGTGACAGGTATACATTACATGCACAAATATCATAGGAGTGGTTGTAAGTATGAAGACTTGCCTTGGACTAGGGGGGCGGTCAAATATTATGTAAGCACAATCTTAATCCCCCACCCCCTTTGTAAGCAAAAATAAGCAAATGCATGACCTCCCCCTCTCTTTCTTACCTAAGATTTGTCAACTTATTTCATTTGTCCACAGGAATAACCATTCTTTTTTTTCATGCAATTTTGCTTATAACCAGAACTGGTAGTAAGACGCATTGATAAAATAAATTAAAAATTCATGTAATTTATAAAGTGCTGGTCATTATTAACATAAGTTGTAAATTAATATTGCGAAATAATTGACAATTGGTATATAATTAATTTAGATTTATTAAAATAAGTTATAACATTATAAAAGTTTAAAATTTTACTTTACTTTTAATTGAAGTTTAAAAAAAAGTATTATCAATGAATAGATGTACATACATATTATATTTATTAAAAAAATACCATAAACTCAATTTAATTCGATGACCAAGGTCCTTGAATCCATGTCTCAACACTTTCAATAATTGTGTTTCTATTTTTACGGGGGTGGGGGGACTAGGTCACTCAAGCTTTGACTTCTATAATCTTCTCCACCTCTTCTCATTTAGACACTCAGCATCTTCATTGCTGCTCGAATCCCAAATGGCTTGCAATGCACTTTCCCTCAATTATGTCCATCTTTCTCTCTCTTACATAAACATTGTTCTGACCCCTCTAACCCCCTGCATCAAAATTAAGCGAAGCTCAAACCACCTCCCACCCTAGGGTGTGTACGTAATACAGCCCCTTATGTATGTCATATGTTATGAGTATTATATTTAAGTTATTCCTTCGTTAGTTATGTCAACTGAATTTTATTTTTTTGTTTTTCAAACTATGGTTCTAAGTCTTTAGGGTAATTTGAAGGGCTAGGACTTTGTCTTATTTAAAAAAAGCTTATGATCTATTAATTAAACCAATGAAAGTAAGATGACAAAGGCATGACTGGCTACTCAAATTGCATAGTTAATGATTGTCTGCCCTATCTCCAGAACTCGTCATCCTTCTCTCTTAGACTAGCTAGTTTAGTTTCCTAACGGTTAATACCTGTAAATTTTAATAAATGTGAAGAGCCGCATTTCCCAAATGGAGTTTTGTGGAACCCTGGGGTTCTGTGAAGTAAAATTGAAGGGTTCTTGAAAATGTTAAAAAAAATTTAGGCTTACACATTAAAAGTTAAAAATATTGTAGGTACACTTATATCTGGCGGACGAGACAATGTTTGGATCAGGTTGCTTTTATTGCATTCTAGATTCTTGCTATACTTAGGAATCAAAATAAAGTATATTGAAACCAACTTAATGAGGTTCCAGACATGTAAATACAATTATTGTCAACAATTAAACATAATATAAGAAGAATGTGATAAAAAAAAATACTACCCTCTTTTCATTTAAATGTATGTTGACTTTTTTGCAATTTTTTATATGTTATAATAAGCAAAAAATCTGATACTATATTTATCTTTGAATTAAGAGTAATCCATTAAAAAATTAATTTTCCCTGAAAGGTACATATGCATTTCTTTAAGGGACATGAAAGAAGACAAAATGTGTAGTTGTCTTCCACCGGAAAAATGTAACTTTAAATTAAGCCAAGCAAACTTTTTGCCTCTGGTACACTTTTTATATTTTCTACACCACAAATATTTAAGGGGTTCCATTTTGTTGTATGAAATTTAAAAAGGTTTAATGACTAAATTTAATGAGGAAACGCTTGTATAGAGGATAGTTGGTAGAGATAATAGAGATGACAAGAGTTGGAAAGTATGGAAGAAAGAAAAGGGAAAGTTAAGAATGTGGAGGTAAGCCTTAGATTTTTTATTAGCAATGGAACAAAGACCTGCATTATTATGTGTGTTAGGCTCATATAGAAAGGTGTGCCATTGACGGAAAAGTTCCGGTTTGAATCCTGGCCTAGGATAGTTATCTTAAACGGTTTTCTGCCCTTTTGATTCAAATGTGGGTTCATTTCCTCTCAATTATATCTTCTTTAGCTCCTTACTTCATTAGAATGATTAAATGTGGATGGCCCAGCTAAAATGGGGTGAAAAAATAATAAAATCTAATTTGGCTTAACTTATCCTTATAAAAAAAAATACTTATAAAACTCCACAAACATGCCTACAAATCTAATGGGTTTGAGTTTGATTCATTGAGAAAATAACAATTTTATTGCTAATAGTAATCAGAAGTGAAGGATATTAAGCTATTTATTCTAGATGTGATATCTCCTGATTAGATCTAGGTATCCACATCGGTGATCTTACAGTCAAATGAGTCAGACTTGCAATAGACTGATTTATTATTATTAGCACCGCATCTTACTACCCCTTCAGTTTATACCACTTACGCTAATGTGTAATGGTAGGGTGATTGTGAGACGAAATGAAGGACCTACAATTTAACGTGGAATCCGAACCACGATGGAGGCCTGGCATTCCCCATATTCACAAGATGTCTTGTCAGAGGTGAAGGAAGGGTTTGGTAATCAGATAAATCTGTGCCGGAATCGAGGATTGAACCCTGGACCGCCAGGTCACCGTTAATAGACTGATTTGCCAGTGATTATTTTACTTCAGTGTTATTTTATAGGTAATTGATAATATCAATCAAAATTGATAGCATGACTTGATGTATGAATAGGAAGGTAGTTTAAGTAACTTTCTAATTTTCAGAAACAAGCATGCCTCGCTTTAAGGCACTTTGCTTTGGAACACTTTTCGAACATGGTGCTTTTCAATTAGTGCTTCATTGCTTGCAATTACATTGCTCTTTTAGAGGATTTTTGACGATTTTAAAGTTAGTAATAAAGTACTATAGTATTTTTTATTTTTACATAGTTTTTTAAGCCAAATAGCGTATAACCCGAACGGTAGTAAGACGCGGTGCTAAATATTATTTTAATCCAAGCATTATTGCACATATTTATTAAATTATAGTGCAAATGTTTTTAGGCTTTTATACACACCAGCAAGGGGAAAAAAAGGCTGTAATTTGTGTTAAGAACTTATTTGCTTTACAGTGGTGGTCTGAAACCTAACCCATCAAAAGGCAAGGTAGGCCTGTACTGTACTTACTGTGTTTCCACTACATTTTCAAGACATTAGTATCTTATTATTAAGGATTTAATACTTGTAAGTTAGTTGATATATTTTACTGTTTCTTGACCTTAATTTAAAAATTAGCTCTTACACATTCTTAGTAATTAAATTAAGCAGGGCCCGCTTCACTGGCCCAATGGTCTAAGATGCTACTCTCACAATAGACTAGACTGCCGATGATGGGGAGATTGTGGTTTGATCTCGAAGGGTGTACTGAGGGTGGTTTTTCCTAAATACTTTCACACTATCTCCACACAAGTATGGTACACTTCCTATAAATTTAACCTTTCTTATTATTAGCCTATTAGCGTAATTAGTACTTAGTGTGTAACCTGAATGGCTAGAAAGACATGGTGCTGAAAAAATCGAGCGAGGCCAAACCCATAAACTTATTTGGGGGTGAGGAAGGCTCTTAACTGGAGATAGTTTTTTTTAAACATAGAGCTACAATAAGCCATCAACTTGCATCTGTGGTCAAATGATCTAAGGTGTCACTCTTACAATAGACTTGATTTTTGGTGACGGGGAGACTGAGTTTGTTTGTTTGTAAGGAATTTAATTTTGTAACAATAAGTAAAGATATACATGTATAAACAAAGAATATAAATGACATATAAAACAAACACCAGTCCCAATGGGGCTCTCGTACGTTAACTAACATAGAAACAAAACACTCTAAACATGAAAATCTTTGTCGCCCTGGCAGGCTGTTTATTGTTATCCAGGGTCGTAGAGGCGGGAAAATTTACTCAAAAACCCGCCCAATCGCCGGTATTAGGTCGACAGAGACCTTATAACATATACATTTGTACATTTAGGGAGAAAGACAAGGTAGAAAACATTGAAGGATAGGTGATTGGACGTAGATAAGACATGTAGGAAGTGAAGCGGAAGATGAATGGTAATTGAGAGTGAGATGGAGCACCGGGAGGATGAACAGATCGAGAGACTGGGAAACTAGACAGGGGCACCACGGCCCTCTGGTGGAGGACCGCCAAGGACAACACACATTGAATTTTAAGCAAAACACTCACAAGGACATTATAACGTACACTCAATATGGCAAAATATCAGTTTATATTGATTTAACATGATTGTTGTAAGAGTTTCTGTAAATGTTTATGACTTTTTGCATTGATCATGTTTGATTCGGGCTATTGCAGTGAACTGTATGTGAAAAAGTAATGATGAGTTTTTGGTGAGTGTTCGAAAACATCAATCGGGTCAGTGATCTAAAATATAATATATATATCTACTATAAAATAACATGTGTTGAGATGATAATCAGCTCTTTCAAGTTAGTTTTGCAGTGTATGATGGGGAAACTTAAAATGTGTGAATTGCAGCAGCACTGAGACACAGTATGCTTTCTATATTCAGTGAAGAGTGAATGTGTGAACAAACCTAAGCGTGTTCTAGCATGTTTTAAGGCCCTGCCTACCCTCTCTGGCGGTGTGTTGAGCTTTCAGCTCTCAAAATAGATGGCGTTGCTAACGTTATACAAACTGGTGGATTCCAACCATCAGGTTGGCAGAATTACTGGTTTGTTTAAACAATTGGGAGAATGGCGACCGCGACCAGTAATCAGTAAAGGACTAAAGGCAGCAAGCAAACTTTTTCCAAAAACTGAGAGAGATAAGAAGTGTAGTACCGGACCGTAAAGTGTGTAGGCGACCAAGTTGGACTAAACGTGGGGAGATATAACGTCAAAATACAATCACACTCTCGAGCAGAAAAATTAGCTTATCCATTCCAGCCAGCTAGACGTCCATTAACCTGTAGTACCACTTTTGAATTTTGAAACTTTTTGATGCCAAAGTTTTGTACTAGTTTTGTACCGTTTTGTACCACAAAGAAAAAGTTTTGTACCCGTACCCGTTTTGAGTAGTTAACATATCAACGTGGTGACTCTAGGTTAATGCTGTTGTACGACTTTTGAATTTTTTTTATGCCAAAGTTTTGTACTAGTTTTGTACCGTTTTGTACCCGTACCCATTTTGAGTAATTAGCATATCAAAGTTGTGACTCCAGGTTAATGTTGTTGTACCACTTTTGAATTTTGAACTTTTTTTGATGCCAAAGTTTTGTACCTGTACCCATTTTGAGTAATTGGCATATCAAAGTGGTGACTCCAGGTTAATGCTGTTGTACCACTTTTGAATTTTTTTATGCCAAAGTTTTGTACTAGTTTTGTACCGTTTTGTACCAGAAAGAAAAAGTTTTGTACCCGTACCGGTTTTGAGTAATTAGCATATCAAAGTGGTAACTCCAGGTTAATACTGTTGTACCACTTTTGAATTATGAACTTTTTTTATGGCAAAGTTTTGTACTAGTTTTGTACCGTTTTGTACCACAAATAAAAAGTTTTGTACCCGTACCCATTTTGGTTAATTAGCATATCAAAGTAGTGACTCCAGGTTAATGCTGTTGTACCACTTTTGAATTTTTTTCAAATAAATATCTGGTGAGCGTAGTGATAAATAATAATGTATACTTATTTTTCAGAGAAAAAATTAGAGATAACTTATTTTTGAAGATTTTGTCACTAACTATAATAACCTATACGAGAGAGTATGTGGCTTACGATTTTGTCGTACCATTTATTTGAATTTATTAGTAAGCAGGTAAAATAAAAAATAACTAAAATTTAATGTGCTAAATTTGGCCACTGTGCTTTGGTTAATTTTTAAAATTTAAAGGCTAAAGAGGCAATAAAATATTTTAAAAGCAGTTTCATTTCGAAGACTATAACAATTTTGACTATAGCTATATCTGTTATTTTTATTACTGATATCAGCACGTCATACTACCTGTTCATGTTATATGCATATATGATAATCTAATTGGGTAGTAATGAGGAAAGAAGCATTTGCGAGGTTATCTACCAGCATTTTTATTTTGGAAGATGGGGAAAAAATTTAGGAAAATCTACCCTCAATAGACCCGACCAGGATTTGCACCCCAAGTGCTCCGCTATCAGCAGGCCAAATTAACACTGTAGTGACACCTTAGACCACTCAGCCACTAAAGTGGGTATCTGTTATTTAATACGGTGTTTACAGTTTTCAAACATCTATAGGATTTACACAATTTTCAATATAAATAAATGTTTTTGGGAATAATTTTTTATCCTATTGGTAGAGTTTAACTTGAGTAATATCTCCATGGTGTCAGCCTGCAAGCAGGTTATACCAATGGAGAGGCTGCCGTATGTTGGCAAAGATAGTGCCAACATTTTCAAGCTGAGGGTGGCATGTGGTTAGCACAACGAGCCCTCCAGACTTCTATCTCAGTTTTCTAGACTGAAGCGCTACTTATTCATTCGATTATCTCCTCATTTGTCCTCACGAGGTTGATTTTGGTTCCGTTTCAGACCCACTGCTTCACAGATAGAATTAGGGGCACTGGGGATCGAACCTGGGACTTCAGGATCTGAAGCCAGTAAATCTGACCACTATACAACAGAGGCGGTCGGGTATCAAATACTTACTTACTTTATGGCATAGGAAATACAAAAGTTCATTAACTTTAATGGTTTTAAATATATTTTACTTATCATCGGCTTCATGTCGTGGTCAATATTGCTAAAGTGCTATGACTGAGCAATGAGTGCGTAAATTAATCAGCTCTAGTAACTTGACTAGTTCGATTCCCGGTTAGGTTGAAATTACTTAGTACTAGAGTGATACGAACTCGGCCAAGGCACAAGAGATTTTGAACATACAATAAGTGCGTTACAGAGTGTTAGTAACATTTACTTTCAGCTAAGAGCTTTTTTTTTTAAAAAAAAGTACTTGAAATATCAGAATAATCGCTGCATTGTTATATAGAAATATTTATTTGTATCTTAATTTTGATATTATTTCTACAGTAAATAAAATAGTATCGCTACTCATCCATTGTACTTAAATTAGTAGATACAGATAGCCTAAGCGCCAGTAATATGCATATCATTAAAAAAAACTTACCCTTTACAACAAGCAGTTAAATAATCAATTATATCTTTGAGTTTCTTTGTGCGCCCTTTCTTCATAAACTTGTTATTCACAAGGATATAAAATAATATTTTGTAAATACTTCTCCATCTCAAAATTTACACAATCCATTGGTTTTTGTTCGAAAGCAAAAAGGTCACATATTGTTAATTATATAAAAGTAATCATCGTGGGTACTTATTGTTCGGGATTTGATACATTTCTTCCAAAACGAGCGCACAAACTGCGAGAATGCAACAGGTTAAAATTAAAAGTAATCACATTTAACAAGATAATAAAATAAAATAAACATTTTCACACCTTGACTACCAAAAACTTCGTTCATTAACTTTTTGAAAAATAACTTATTCCAAAGTCCAATGAAAGTCAAATCCTAGACCGTAAAATAAAAACTAGTATATAAAAGTATACTGAGAACGTCTCCAAATTACATTTAGACGACATTTTATTTAAAATAATTATGTTTGATATGAGCAGGAATGTTTATTTTTATTTATTATAATAGTGGATTAAAAATTCAATGTACAGTAGTTTTCATATACTTTGAATATTAACACTTATTATTACAACGTGTAGTGCTCAAGAATGAGAAAACCCAAGAAAGAATCTATACTTATAAAATAACATGTCCTGACTGACTGACTGATTCATCATCGCCGAGCGCAAATTATACAGACTACAAGCATGAAATTCGGACTGTATATTCATTTTGTTATGTAGGCACCCACTAAGAAATGATTTTAGAAAATTCCACTCCAAAGGGGTCAAAATAGGGGATGATAATATGTATGAAAGTCCGTCATTTTGAAAGTTACATAAACAAAATTTTGTATTTCGGTTATTGACGTAAAACAAATAAATACGTGTTTCAGGAATTTTGGAAATTTATTTAATAAGGATGGAAAAGGGGGTGAAAGTTTGTTTCGGACTTGTATTATTTTTGATCTGAGGTTAAGTTATGGTCATCAACGTAACGTAATATTTTAAATTAATCTGTAAATACATATGTATATTTTCGTATTTGTATATAATCAACTTCCACGCGTGCAAAGCCGCGGGCAACAGCTATCTAGTATAAGATAAGAGTGAAGAATTTTACATGTTTTACTGCCTAAGTTAAATAAGGGCTAATGCCATAAAACTTTGTGTATGGAGAAGCATGTGGTTTTTTCTTTGAAAATAATGTATCACTAGAGTAATACTCTCATTGAAGTAAGTAGGGACCAACTATATTTATTTCACACAGCAGGAAGACTATGTGAGTATTTTAGTTACTGAATATATTAAGATGTTTAATTGTTTATATTTAGTTACGCAAATTTTCATAATAGGACATTGGCCCTTCTTATCCTAACGTACATGGTATTAATGTTTCTTTGCCTCAAAAAGGTCACAGAGATTAGTTTAACCCTTCACTGCCGCCTCCATTCCGTTACAGCAGGTTAGCCAACTCTTGCAAAACGATACTAGCTTGTAAATGGGTAATGATCATACTAACGGCACCTATTATCAGCTAAGACAACTAATTGCAGAAGGAAAAGTTGTATTTAAAACCATGTATTTTAACTAGTGTGTCGACTTGGGAGTCGTTAGAGCTCAATATCGTCGTGATTATTGAAGCTAACCCAAATTAAAAAATATGTCTAAAAAGAAAAATAAATTATTCATTAAATAATATGTTATAAACAAACTCTCTAGCTTAATTGTACAAAGAAAATAAATCCATTAATAATTTTTGTTTTCCCATTTTAAATGCATTGAAATGGAAACATTTTAATGAAAATATTTCAATAACTATTTTTAACATGGTTTGAAAATTCCATAAGAATTATGAAAGATGCCCAGATATGTTACTAAAATAAATAAAAAACAACAATGTTGAATTATTAAATATATATTTTTTTAGTTTGTTTTGTTTAGAACAATGCATTTATGGGTAGGCACAGCCTTAATCTAGGCCTACACAGGGCCCAGGTGATGCTTGGTTGACTGAGCCACAGAGGCTTGTAAAATACAACTCTAGTAAATGTTGTATTGGTTCACATAAGCGCTAGGGAAAGAGAAAGCTACCCACAACGTTTTTACTTTTAGGGGAGATTTTCCACATCTTTCTAGAGTAATGCTATAATCTGTGCCGCAGTTTTCAACTGTTTAAAAACATGTCGTCGGTCCCACCCCCAACCAAACCCCCAAGGGGGGTAAAACATCCAAAAGAAACGGTAAGTCTTTTTAAATATGATTTTTAGTTGTCAGCTTATTGTCAGTTTAAATAATTCTTTTTAATAAAACACCTAATTTTGTTTGTTGGACATTACCAAAGAAAATCATTCTGTCATTTTGTACTAACACTAATTTATTGAATTTGTTTAGGTGCATAAGAATGATATACTTGTATGGAACAAATACCATCATTTATCTTGTATTGGGCCCAGATTATAAAATATATCATTGGACCCTATTAACTCGATTTGGGTCTTTGAAGGTGTGGATCACCCGGGCTAGAAATCTGACACAAGTCTTCCTTCCACCCCATTTGTAAATTTTCGATAGCCCCTAGTTAAAAATTAAAGCATTAGAAACATAAAGCAGAAATAGGCCTATACTTTTATTTTTTTGACCAAATATCTCCCCTAGTACCTTGTTTTTGAATACCCCAAATTTCTTTTCATAATGTAAAATAAGCGATCATGTATCAAAATCATAAAGAACAACTGGTAAAGCTGTCTTTGTAAATTCTAAGCTTTACTTTCCTGGACAGCAGGTTGGATGTCAACAACTTACCAACAGAGTAATAAGCAAGTGTACATTTCCCGACTATTATTTTCCTTATCTCTACTCTTAATATCATTATTGCTAAATAAAACTATTTCTAAATAACTTATTTAAACTCCTAAACCATTTCAAATAATATTTTGATATGTCGCTAACTTTATCCTTTGAATACAATCTTTTTTGTTCTGAATACGTTTAAGCTCAATTCATTAGGACTTTTTAACCAATGTAAATTTGCTTCCCTTCTCTCCTCCATTAATTTTGAACATTTGATGTCAAACCATGGCTTCTTCTTATTCTTTTTGCAAATACCTACACAATTCTTTGTTAAATTTCAAATATTATTACTGACCATTTCCCACTCTTTTCTGAATTCATTTTTATTTCATCCTGTGAGCACTATTTAAAATTATTATTTGATATCATTTACTAGGCTCTTCATCTAGGTCCGTGAAGTTGGCAGCACCACTAACACTATATAATCACTTCAGGTTAAAATATGTAGTGTGCACTAAAATATCTTGGGGTCAATATGTGATAGTTTACTATTGTGGGGGAATTTTTTAGAAATTTACATTATCCATGATTTAGGTGAGTACATATTTGACTATTACTATAAAAAATGTACAAACAATCTTAATATTGGTATTATCCACTTTGATGGCCAAATGGTTTAAGGCAAGGGTCGGCAAAAGGTTGCTTGTGATTGATTGGTCGGTCTTGCAGCAATTTTCAGTTGATCACATCTCCAAGAAAACTATATCGTCACGAAAAGGCAAGATTACCTTTCATTATTCCACAATGGTATAGGGTCCTAGTGTTATCCTTCAAGGTAAGACTGCTACTTTGCTTGGTTCCACTATGGCGCAGCATAAGATCATAATGTAATCTTTCAAGGTAAGAGATTTACCTTTCAGGGTAGATGGATTGTATATTTAATGTTTATTTTATGTATTTTTTTTATAAAGGCAGGGACAAAATTATGGGAGCGAATATTGAATTTAAGGAATAAATACAAGATCTATAGAAAAAAAAAGAAAAGTAGAGTGGAGAAACTAGGGGTAACTCTGGGACCTTTGATAATTGTAAAAGTCATTCGGGGCTCCAAAAAGTTTTCCGACCCCTGGTTTAAGGAGTCACTCATTGCAATAGACTGGACTACTGATGATTAGATTGGGGGTTAATATTGGTCAGGTGTACTGAAGGCAGTTTTTACTAAATGGGTGACCTGGTGGTCTAGGGGTACGGTGTCAGACTTCTATGCTGGCGGCTGGGGTTCGATCCTCGGTCCCGGCACAGATTTATCTGATTTCCAAACCCTTCCTACACCTCTGACAAGACATCTTGTGAATGTGTGGAATGCCAGGTCACCACCGTGGTTCGGATTCCACGTTAAACTGTAGGTCCTTCATTTCATCTCACAATCACCCTACCATTACACATTAGCGTAAGTGCGTATACCCCGAACGGGTAGTAAGACGCGGTGCTAATAATAATAATAATAATAATTTACTAAATGGTTTTCCACTTTTCCTATATGCAAATGTGGACACACTACTAAATTTATCTCTACTCATTCCTAGCACTTTAGCATAAGGACATATACATATATAATATGATAAAAAAAAAGTGTGTGCAATTACACAGGAGATGTTACCACCCCCCTTTTAGATACTGGTAAGTAAACTTTATTCTAAATAAAACCATGTTCCTTTAATCATATACTTTAATTAGATTAAATTATGGGCTTTGCTTAAAAATTTGATCTGTACACCTGTATTTAGACAAAATCCTCTTTTTGACTTGAAAATGTTCACTAAGAAACCCATCACCAATTATAATCAAAGTTTTGTAAAATTCTTTGTTTTACTATACAGAGTGGACTGTTGATGTCTGTCATTCGCACATTATCTGCCAGCGAGTCAAATGAACAAAGAGACAGGGAGAAAGCCAAGCTTGAAAAAGAGTACAAACGGAGTGATCAAAGGCTGGATGAACTAGTTTCGACTCATGATCAAGACCTTACACAAGTGATGCAAGTATGTTTAGAGTACTTTATATAGTACCTTTACACCAGAAGAGGTCAAAGCATTTTAGGATGGCCACTCATTGAGAAAACCGGGAATTAGCTTGAATTTTTAGCACTGGGAAAAAAACCCGGGTGATGTGCTTGAATTTGGCTGTTTCTCAGGAATTAAAAAAATATTAAGAGCCTTTATTCAAGGGTGTGAACAAACTAATTTACAAGAATTTTCCTAAACTCAACTTGGTATTCTATTTTCAGAACAATAACCTTACTTGACATTTGTATCATTGACATGGCTGCCAAAATGTCTGGTATAATCATATGGTGGTCAGCATACAAACTTTATGTTATTCAAATAGGAAGACTATTTCTTGATATCCACAACGTTTATTAAAATAATATTAATCTATACTTATAAAATAACATGTCCTGACTGACTCACTGACTGACTGACTGATTCATCATCACGAGCGCAAACTATCAAGGCTACAAGCATGAAATTCGGACTGTATATTCAGTTTGTTATGTAGGCACCCACTAAGAAAGGATTTTAGAAAATTCCACCCCAAAGGGGTCAAAATAGAGGATGATAATATGTATGAAAGTCTGTCATTTTGAAAGTTACATAAACAAAATATTGTATTTCGGTTATTGACGTAAAACAAATAAATACGTGTTTTAGGAATTTTGGAAATTTAATTTAATAAGGGATGAAAAAGGGGATGAAAGTTTGTATTGGACTTGCATTATTTTTGATCTGAGGTCAAGTTATGGTCATCAACGTAACGTAATATTTTAAATTAATCTGTAAATACATATGTATATTTTCATATTTGTATATAATCAACTTCCGCGCGAGCAAAGCCGCGTGCAACAGCTATCTAGTATATTATGTAAGTGTAAAGTTGTGTGTTCTGCAGCTATCACTTTTGATAGATTGTATAGTCATATGGACCTATAAATAGCACAAATAATATTGTAAAATAATATCAATGTTGACCTTAAAAAAGTTTGTATCTTACAAAAGTTTATTTATACCGAAATCCTATTATAGTTTTTGCATTGCAATTATGAGGTGTAGGCCAGTGGGAGTGGAGCTGGGGAGGGGGTGAGTGTGGAGTGAGGGTAATCGCCCCTCTTTCACTTATTATAAATTTTCCCCACTAAATTTATTTCACTCCTCTATGATATTCTCGAATATGAAGCTGAAAGAAGCATTTGCCTCAAATCCCATATAGTTCCTAAAGGCATTCACTTTAAAATTTGCTAGGGAAGAACTACTTTAAACAGTTTTTAATGTCCTCAATTTTTTTTTTAACATGGAGACCACTTGTTATCTTCAAAATAGCTTCTAGAGATACTTAATTTTAAATTATTTGCCATACTTCCAATTGCTTCTAGCTCAGGAATTTAATTTTTGAAACATTTCCAGCCATAGTCATTCCAACTTAAAAAAATTCTAGGACGGCAATTTTAAATGGCTTCTTGAGAATTTTTTTTTTTTAAATTCAGGGCGAGGACAACCAAAATATTAATATCTTTTAAGAGTAGGTGTATCCAAATTTCAAATATTTTATGGGGAAGACCACGCCAAATAGTTTCTAAGGGCATCCATTTTTAATATATCTTCCTGGGCTTCTCTACTTCAGGGGCCAACTTTAAAAAACAAAACTCTTTTTCTAGTTTGACCCCACCTTCCTCTTACACAAATATTGATCTGCCACCACTGGGTGTAGCACATTTGTATAGGCCATACAAACTACTGTTTAACTTGAACTTGCCTTTACTTCACATCACTAGTGGAATAATCACTTTCTGATCCAGAAATTAAAATAAAGTGTGATAAGGACATCTGTATTTCCATGGAATTACCCTGAATTATTTTTTTGAGGAAGAAGGTCCCAAGTCTCTCGATTGGATATGGTAGGGAATTGTTTTTAACTAATACCTATCTTGAACTGATTTAAAAGGTTTTAAAACATAATTTTGGGTTATAGGGTACTGAATTTTGTAAGACTTTAATAATCCTACTTACTTGTTGACCTTGGTGGATCTAGGGTAAAGTGCTTGCCTCAAGACTTGACTTTCATGGGTTCAAACCCATTCAGGGTCTACAGATTTTCCTCGAGCGATAAAAATCCTTAGCACAACTTCTTTAAGAGGGGAATTAAAGCTATTGGTTCCATGTCTATTGTGGGCTGTAAAAGAACCCTGGAAGGTATGTGAAAATACCTTTCCCGGTGAAATTGGTAGGCCCATTGGATCTCTTTCATAAAAATTCTTATTTGCTGATATAACAGTCAGTTAAGAAATTGCATGTTAAATACAAACAAATAGATAAAATAAATAATAATATAATTACCAATCTAGGCATTGGGGATTTGGAATAATTTGTTAAAAGTCTCCCAACTTGAGGAAAAGCCTTGTAAAAAAGTATGGAAAAATTATTTTTGCCTTTACTTTATAGCTTTGAGGGGCCACTTTGTATTTTATAGATATGTCAGTTCTGACATTAAAAATAGTCTGTCATGCTACAAGCCACACACATATTATTTTTGGGGTTAAGTTGAAATAGTTTATTTTAACTTTTTCATTTAGACAACTATGTTGTAGGCCAATATCAATAGCCTAAAATCAAAGATATGAAATTTCAATTACTTTTATTTCAATATCTAACTACAAAACATTAATCTAAACAACATTTTAATCTAAACATTTACTACAGTAAAAACTTTACTTAGGTATTTTAACTAATTACTGTATGTCTACAACATTTAAACCAACGTGTATTTTCAGATGGCATTCTGATTAAGTGATTTTGTTAATATTATTGGCCTAGTCTACAAATCATTTATAAGCACACATTATTACAATATGTAAACTTCTATCAAATATCAACCATTTATTTTTCATCACAACATATTTTCCTCAAATTATACTTTAGAACCTCTGCTAATCCTTGTATTGGAATCTGTAAAAAAGACAAGTTGTGAGCTCAGGTGCATGGACAAAAAACACTTGCATCCCTTTTGCTATATCTGAAAATCTGGGGGTGTCAAGGATCTATTAATGGTCAGATAAATATTTGGTTGCAAGCTATTAGGCCAACGGTGATGAATTTAACCCTTTGCTTTTAAGTTGGTTGATATTCACCTGTTAAAGGTACACTTTATTATATTTATGTACCCGTTAACCCTAAAGGATAACAAACTTACCTTACATGGTTTTTCTATGGCACAACTTATATAAGATTGGGTCATAGTGTAGTTCGTCAAGGTAGGCCCTAACACGGCTAACTTTCAGATTAAACTGAGTGTACATTTTCAAATTTATTTGCTCTTTCTCTCTCTCTTTTTTTTAGGTCCCATGTGATCTGCAGATGTCACTTTTGTATCATCAATACCGTAGGCCTACCATAAAATAAAACTAAAAATATAGAATAATGTTATCATTGACAAAAAAAAAATTGTTAGTATTTTGTAAAAGTTTCTTCCTACCAAAATCTTACTCTATGTACAGTATGTGTGTAGACAAAAGATAATAAATTGAACACATAATTTGGACAAAATATCTTAATAATATTTAATGCATAAAATCATCATTGTGATTTTTGACTAAATTTCCTATACAAAATACAAATGACTTAAGATATAAATTTGTACCATAATTTATCATGACAAATTGCTACCAGTAGTATTAATAGGAAGAAAAATAAAATTAATAATAATAATGCTAGGGAACACTGAACTTGTGCTCTATGATAGGGTCGGTGAACCTTTTTGAACCAATATGTCGCATACACATGGACATTTTGAGTAGAAAAATAGACTAATGGAATAATTTACTATCAGTATTAATTATTATATATTACTATGTGAGTAATTTTATTGTTTATTTTTACTTTCTAATCTAAAGAAAAAGTATTGAAATCATGAAAGTCTTAAGATAATATTATGATGAATTTTTAACGTTTATATGTCCCTAAATCCAAAAAAGAGATTTTTACTATCCTAAAATGTCTGTCCTATTTTTCTGACAATCTGTTTGTCCATCTTCTTTTCTATCCCTGGCCACAGATTCAAAATGGTTTAGTGGAATTTCTTTTCAAATTTGATATTTGGATATTATATACCACAGGATATTTTATTTTTTATTTTGACAATAGCCCTTAAATTAAGGGCTGTTAACTGAAGAGTGATATTTGAAAACTTGAATAATTTCAAAAATGGCTCTTAATGATTTTGTTTAAAATGCATATCTGGGGAATGTTTGACATTACAAGTAATACTGTATACTAGTGTTTTGGAAAAAAATTGTTTAAGTTTAGTTTACTGATGTTATTTTTAAATTTGAAATATTTAAAAAATGGCTCTAACGATTTGGTCGAAATGACTGTACCTGGTAAGTTTTGTACAATATAAATAATTTAAATATTGGTTTTTCTCAAAAACAAATAATTTAAAAGTAGTTTACTGGTTTCTGAATTTCAAAGACATTTTAAATTATTAAAAATAACTTCAACTATCTTGTTCAAAATTGGCATTTACATGACAGTACTAGTGTGTATTTATTTTTCAAAATTAAATTAATAATTAGTGTACTTAATGAGAATTTTTTGAAAATGTTTTTGAACATTTTTTGTTTAAAGTAGATATCTGAGGATTGTTTTTCACTATGGATAAGGAAATGTTTTTATTTTTACTAAAATTAAACTCATTTTTCTTTTTTTCTCTTTTAAGTTTGAAATTCGTTATAAGTATTAAACAATTTTGTTTAGAATTCATCTGGTAAAGAGTGTTTATTATGATTAACAAAATGATGGTGTGTATTTTTCTGGGGAAAATTTCTTAAGAGTAGTTTACAGAAAACATATTTTTGAAAATTTTGTTTCAAGCTATACACAATATGATAAAAGTTTATATGATTGTGTCTTATGATTTATTCATATTATATATTGTTATTGTAAAATAAATAATAATAAATTGATAGGTAAGCCAACATTAAATTTTAGAACTTACATAAGTTACTAATTATAACTATTCTCAAGAGACAAAATGAATGAATTTTAGCCAATAATAAAGAATCAATTAATAAGTTTGTAGGAAATGTTTAAATATTTTACTTGAGTGTGAAAAACAACACTTTAAAAACAGCGAGGAATACAACATGTCAAGGAAATCTTGCCCACCTTCCATTTGAGCATGTGTGTAATAGGTTCGCCAGTCTGTTCTAAAACATAACCTTTGAAAAGAAATTCTGAAATGTCCTTGGCCTGTCACAGTTGAAATATTAAAAGAGCACATTCACAAACACACACATTCAGTGTTCTACCCAGGGCCTTTTGAATGGGCGCACCACCCGGCTAATTTTACTGACTGCCCCTTTAAAATCAATATTAGTCGCACAGATCATCAAATATTGCAAAGAATTACTCTGCCCCCATTCCTTAATTATACCACCCAGCTGGCAAAATGTTCTGGGGAAAACACTGCTTATCCCACATTAACCTGTCTTGAGAGACTTTAAAGATTTCAAAAAGTCACAGTGTATTATTCTATGTGTTCTGCCTCATTTTTGACAGTTATAACTTAAGTATGGTTACTTTTTTTAAAAAAATCTGGCAATTGCTATAGTTATGTTTTCAATGATTCTTTATATGGCTTTCTGACTATATTTTACATTTTCCTCAAATGAAGTGAGTGCTAAAAATATGAACAAACTTGTTGTACAAGGGGGCGACCTTAAATTCTAAAATCACGCCTGACTTAGTTACATTGTTTGCTTGTGTTCAGCTGTTCGGTAAGTTGTCCTCGAGAGTGACAGCATCCCGGGAGAAAATCCATGCCGTGAAAGAAAACCCCCACGCTTGTAAGATGCTGCTCAGATGCAAGAGGGATGAGCTAAAGAAACTATGGCTGGAAGGAATCGAACATAAACATGTTCTTCATCTTTTGGAAAAAATGTGAGCGCAGTTATCTTCCCTTCAATAGTATTCTTTTTATTTCTGTTCCTACAAGGGCTAATAGTAGGCTACTATTGTTTTAAAGCTAGCTAGCAGCCTAGAACTAGTATAATTTATCCTTGGCTTAAAAAGCAGGTTCAAATCCTATCTAGGTGGTTCATTTTTCTCTTGTTTTTTGTGCATTATTTCTCGCTACTTGCTTAGGCTATTCACATATCTACACTAATTGGATAGGGATGAGGAAGGTAGAATTGAGAGAAAATGTATTCACATCTGCATAAAGGGAAAGTGAAAAACAATTTAGGATAAACCTATTGATTTTATCAGCACACAGGTGTCAAGTGATACAATTAAAAAAAACCTCTGATACAATGATGAAACTTTACACAAATTACATTTAAATATGTACTTACGTTTATGTGGTATTAAAAATATATATTACAAATTAGGCTTTTTAGAAATTCAATGTCAAATCTTTGTTATGACCTTGGAATTAAAAACTATCCAAAACTATTGATACTAAGTATCATGTAAATGCCTATAAAATAATCTCCTATCACACTTTTTGCTTGAGTAATAATTTATTTTGTATTTGTGTGGCAGTGGAATTTTTTTTTTTTAGATATTTCAGAGGGTCGTAACTTAAAAACTATTGCAACTAAAAATTTGAAAATTTAGATGTTGTAGCATATCTGAGAGTACATTAGGTAAGCCACATTTGAAAGAAATCCAAAAGGGTAAGGTTCAAAAGTGTTGAAATACTGAATCACTGACCCACATCACTTATAAACTAACTTAAATCCAGAACAGATTCAACACCAAGCTTCCCATTTGTTAATTAATCTGTGTCTCTGAAAGAGATAAACCCCACATTTCACCATTGATAACAATTTTGGCAATGCCGAAAATCAAACCCGATATCCTTATCTCTTTAGGAGACAACTCGACAAAGCCAAGGTGCCAGACACCAATGACACATTAAACCATGCTGCAACTGATGCAAGCTTTACTCTTGTCAACCCCATTCATAATCATATGTGATTTTTCATTCTCTTTCCTGATGAATAATTGTTCATTTACTATCACCCTCCTCATTCCTAACTAATTAGATTGGAAAATATACTTATACATTTAAATAATATGTTCTATTGGTGTATTGTGTTTCCTTATAGTGACGAATTGCGAGAAGTACCGAGCCAGTTGACTGGTTATTTGGCCAAAAAGCACTATCTTCATGCCACACAACAGCTGGTTTCCGCCTTGTCACTAGGAGAAGGCAGTCTAGAGGGCGTGGAGGCCCTTAGGGAAGTCCGAGTAGAATTACAGATGAAAAAACAGGTGATACAAGGAAAACAGTTTTTTCTTAAAGAGTTTTAATCTATAGTAGGATTCTGGTAAGCAGGAATGTTTAGCAAATACTAGAGATAGGATGGTTGAATCTTCAATTCCTTGAATCTCTTGAATCCTATGGTATGTGAAAGATTCGAGATTTGTTAAAGTCTTAAAAATATATCTCAAATACAATTTATGAAGATCTTGACCACAATTAGCAATTTTAAGCAATTGGTAAAAAGAATTATATAGAGTTGTAAAGGTGGAAGAATTTTAAAATCACAAGGAATAAATTATATTAATATACTAAAAAAGTGTTTTATTGGATATTTATGACATAATATACACGACAAACAAATAGCCTTTATCATGGCTCAAACTTTAAACAACCTCTTTTAATTCAATTCTAAATATTTTTACTTTAAAAATTAAAATTTTCAAGACTTCAAATTTGGGTTCGAGATTTAAAAGAAAATTTAAGAATCGAATTCAACCCATTTCTAAATATTAGTAATTTTATAGGTTGTAGATTACATTCATTTACATATAAATATATAGTCATTGTTTTATAACTTCAATATTATCAAAAATACCCGCCTCGGTGGCGTAGTTGGCTAAAGCGCTTGTCGTGTTGAGCCCAACTGCTGAGGACGGGGAGATCGAGGTTCGAATCTCGGTCGGGTGAACTGGGGGTGGTTTTTCCTAAATGGTTTTCCACTCTCCCTCCACGCAAATGCGGGTTCACTTCCTATAATTCAACCATCCCAATTCCTAATCCCTTAGTGTAATTAGTACTTAAAGCGTATAACCCGAACGGGTAGTAAACGCGGTTCTAATATTAATATTATCAAAAATGTTCCTTCATATCTAAATTAGATTGTACTGATGACAATTAAATTCTTATCTAGATTTAGTTTGATACATATGACAAAACCTACATTCTATATTAATTTTACAGTTAATAAAAAATTTGCCACTTATTATAATAATGTAGTCTCATCTGAGATACACACTACCTAGTGGTTTAACTTTGAAACTTTTATTCTATCTACCATTTCACATCAAAGCTTGGCCTTTAATAATTGTATTTGCTTGAGCTGTGAAATGAATTATATAAATCAAAATGTAATGTACATTATTAACAATCTCATGTCACACTTTTATTTTAGATCCAATTTTCTCTCTTTGTTGTTTCTATATATTTTATGATTCAGTTTGACTGTGTTCATCATTTAAATATGTGCATTGATAAATCTGGATCATGTTTTTTTGATTACATTTTATTTTTACCTAGTCTTTAACATTCACATTATCAAACTCAAAGCTCAAGACTGCAGCTAACAATGCTGCAGTTAGTAGGTTGCTAAATTTGTCTCTATTTGTAATTTTGTACTATTGTGTAAAGAACAATACATAATCATATTTGTATTTTGATTTGACATTGTTATGGGTGTGCATTCCCCAATCCTCCTTATTGTTGTGCTTTAGTGGAAATTATCTTCAATATAAAATTTAATTGATTGATTTATTTAAATTGCTTGCTTGCAAGATCTTGGTTGTATCACACATTCATTGTATGCTTTTATGAGGTAAATTGACCTTCAGTCATGCGCACTAAGTTCTCTGTTACTTTAAGTCAAGGTGGTCCAACGTTTTTCATCCCAAGGTCCAAATCTGATTATAAGTTTGCCTTGTGGGCCGAAGATATATTTAGTAAGCCCATCATGGGCCTACAAACAACGCTTAGTAAATAATCAACACTTATATATAAATTGTATTTTTGGTGGTAGAATCTTTCAAATTTTGCTGCCAAAAAAGTTTATTAAAATCTTCCAAAAATGTATTATGAAATATGCATGCGCACACACATACACCCTTTTCCACAAATAAATGTTTAGTAAAATGCAATCATGACCTTTTATAGTAAAGTTTTTATTTTAATCATTAGCTATTTCACATCTGACACCAAGGGTTTCCCTTTAATTTTCCTCAAGGTTACTGTGAGGTCCACATTTTCAGTGAGCGTGGGCCACTATTTGAACCATACTGCTTTAAGTCATACTCGAGAACATTATGTCTAAAATACGACTAATTGCATGTTTATACCACATACATAAATATGTTTTGGACAAGATCAGAATTTACATATTATTCAAACAAATGTGTAGTTATTTAAAGTAAAAGGGTGTTTGGTAAGGTCATTGACCATTTAAACTAAATGCTTTTATTTGGTTTACATACTCAAACCAAAAAGAATGGCATACAAGAAAAACTTACATAACTCTTCTTTGACAATAATAATGTGTTGTTTTCATGTGAAAAACTTGAGCATCACTGTATGTAGGCCTTTATCTAGAATTTTTTTCAAATTTTTGACATACTATAAAGAAAGATTTTACGCCTATTTGAATTTGGATTGTAATACAAATCTTTAATTAATATAAATTTTCAGCGGAAACTAAGTATTTGGAATATGAAGTTTAGTATTTAACGGGTACTGTTGGATTAAACTTTGTGTATGTTATATAAGTAGTGATTATTGAGGAATAAATTAATCATAATATATGTGTGCACCCTGATCACCTAAATTCCCAACCCTGCCCCACCTCTACCATTGCAAAGTCAGGCACATCTATGTCTTAATAGGTGACCTGGTGGTCTAGGGTAGTGTCAGACTTCTGTGCTGGCGGCCGGGTTCAATCCTCGGTCCCGGCACAGATTTCTCTGATTTCCAAACCCTTCCTACACCTCTGACAAGACATCTTGTGAATGTGTGAATGCCAGGCCGCCACCGTGGTTCGGATTCCACGTTAAACTGTAGGTCCTTCATTTCATCTCACAATCACCCTACCATTACACATTAGCGTAAGTGCGTATAACCCGAATGGGTATAAGACGTGGTGCTAATAATAATAATAATAATATAAATAATAATAATAATAAATGTCTTAATGTCACTCGATGTTTATGGGACCACTTTTATTCTAGCAACTGCACACCAAGCTTATGCAAGAGTTGAGCCACCATCTATATGTACAGTCAACACAAGAAATTGTAGCCCTGCGAAGACAAGGGTCAGGCAGAGACAACACCTTGCTAAACTCTCCCTTCCAGCGAGCCACTGAGCTAAGGAGTTCCGCAAGAACCCCAAAGGCAAGACGGGCATTGCTTGACGTTTTATCACCATTCCCAAACACTCTTTCTTCTAGGTAATATTCACAAACTATCAACTGTCAATTTTTAAAATTGTGTTTAGTTGATAAAAGAAACCTATTAACAGTGTGAAAATCTTGTTGCATAACTTTCCAATAAATTAATAGTATTCATCCCATTTTTTTGACAAATCTTTAAAATCAATAGTTGATTAAATGTATGTTTTTTATACATTATTTTATACATAATATTAAAATGCTCCTCCAGATTTATTGTGATTTTTGCTGGACAGTGAAAAAAATTTCTCAATATTTCTTAAATTTTAAATTAGGAGGGATAGCCAACATAATTAACTGAGTGATGCTAAAGTAGACCACACTATCAACAAACATTTTTGTTTGGTTGACACTTGATTGTCAACTGTGCAGTTCAACCAAAAACAATAGTTGAACTTCTGTGGTAGTGAAAGCTCATCTCTAAAAGTGTGTTTATTTGTTTTATCCAACTAATTTATATCCAGTATCACTCGGGTAAATGTGATGGAGATCTCCATTAATTAAAACCATTCCTTTTCAACTTGCAACTCCCTCCATGTCAAATCATAAATCAACATTTACCGGTACATCATTGACATGTTTTTTAATCACATGTTATTTTTTTATAAGGCTTGGTTTGAATCCTGCCATGAACCCATCATGTGTGGAAGAAACTTTGGGAAACCTTCAAGAAGATCTGGATGCAACGGATCCAGAGGCAAACTCTGAACATTTCATAGCCATCCTAATAGAGTGTTTGGCCTTGTTGAACAAAGTTCCGGATGCAGTTGAGGTGGGTGCTTCCTCAATTTACCCTCAATAACTAAGAAGTGTACTAAAACAAGGTTGCCACAGGCCTAAAAATCTGAAAAAAAACACCAATTCTTTTATGGCTAGAGAAAAACATGGACTCTACAGGGAATTTTACAAATGACTAGAAATTACTAGAATATTTGAGGATTTGTAACATCCAAACATTTGCACTTTAAATGATAGTTGATAATCATTTTTGAATTTAATAATATTTCTTTCTTTAAAGAAACCATCTTTTTCACTTTTTGGGGTACAATTTATAGAAATTGGAAAAAAGTACAGGAGAGAAGGATAGGAAAAAAAGTAATAATTAAAGGAACAAACACAAAATGTCTTTTATCATACCATTTATAAAATGCATTGTGTGTTAATTATGTTTGTTTCCATCCCTCAACTTCTTCCATTTATAACACTTTCCTTGAATTAACATATATCACTATAGCATAGCATATAGACCACAGATACTGATTATAACTAGAGTATGGATTGTGAAACACTGGTGGGCCACATTCAACAATTTAATGAGCCACATTTTGTGTGGTGCTCTACTAGTGCCTGTGGCCCAACCTAATTATTTAATAATATTAATTTATGTAATTTCTTGCATAGGCTATAAAAGTAGAGATGCAGACGGAGTTGCTGTCCATCATAAGCCGCACAACTCAGCAGATCCTAGATATGTCTGCGCTACCCCAGCAGCCACAACTGGCAGCGCACCACGACCCAGCCCAGACTCAACCTCCTGCTAGGCCAGTACTACTCCTTGAGTTGCTGCAGACCGTATTCGAGCAGTTCCGCTGCTTGGCTGCTGCGCATGCTGTTGCCTTACGCAGCTTCTCCTTTGTGGCAGACAAGTACCACATCGACGTACGCCTCTATGAGATGCCTGATGTCTGGTCCAAAGTGCAAGCTGTGGTAGGCTCTTGCTAGATCTAGTTCTATCCATTTGTCTGACTGTGGGATGATCTAGCAGTAAGATGGGGATCACTTATGAATCTTGTTTTCATTGGTCTCTTGTGTCGGGGGTTGGTTATTCAATACCTCTACACTTCATTCTCTCACATATTTCCCTAACAGTCCCCTAACTTGCCATAAGACTTTTCATGTGCTCATATCTTCTTGCTCCCTCAAAGTATTTTCTTGCTATTTTCTTGTTTATCGTTATTTTTTAAACACATTATCATAATATCAATGAGAAATTAAGTAAGGCTATTTTATTGTCTAGGCCTAGCCTAGATAGGTACTAGCTAATAACATTTCTATTTTTTGCCAAGAGACAAACGGGTTTATTTATTTTGAGACTAGTTCAACATTTAGACATATTTGCGGTGAACTTTTTCCATGACATTTTGCATAAGCTTTATCACACATACTTAAGTAAAAAAATTAAGCCTTTGCAAATTGGTCCGATGTCTATAATTTATTGCATAACTTCCGAGCACCAATGCCAATAATTTTTTAAAATTTCATTTACAATATCACATAGGTAGTATACAAAACAGCACAAATACATTTTTGAATATACACAATTTTTTGTCCATTACATTCTTATTAAAATTAATAATATAGCTAATAAAATAATCTTAACAAACCTGAAATAATATGCTTTGACAATTATTTGAAAAAAGGAAAGGATAAGTACAAGATAGGTAAATGGTTTTATACCTCTTTTATGTAAATTCAAAATGCTCAACTTTGAACATAAATTATTGATCATTTAAAATAATTATTTAAAAATTAGCACATAGTTAATAAAAGGTTAAGATTCTGTTTATTTGTTTGAATCTTTTCCATGACCCTATCCAGGCCTACAAACACTTGAGTATGTTTGTTCTTATCTAGGCCTAACCTAATTATCCTTTCAGGTTGGATTCCATCACTATCACTTAATTTACATTATTGTATATTATTTCTATATACTCTTGCTATACATTTACAAACCATTAGGCAATAATTAATTTTACTAACAATTATTTATTATTATTTAAATTATATACTTTATTCATCAGAAATAATAAATGACAAAATAAATATTTTAAAGTCATTAAATATAAGATCAATAAATATTTATAAAATATATAAACTCTTATAAAATAAGCATTTAAGGGGAAGAAAGTATTTTAGCAGTCTAGGTGTCAAAACTTTTTGTTTAAAAAAATATCCAACTATTATATTTTCCACAAATCATGGTCTGTGTGGATACCACTTGATATTACATGTCTTTAGTCTTTACCGTAACTTAAGAAATATTACGCTATTCAGGGAAAGCTCTAGTTGATTTTGTGGTTTAACAAATCTTCCATTAGCTAAACTAAAGAATTAATCCGGATTTAGTTTGACAAAAATTTAGTAAAGTGACCTATTCCAGATAAAATTTGTAAGAAAAGATTGATGTATTTTTTTAGCTGCAGCTGCTACTCACAGATTATTTGGACATTCAAAACACGGCAAGTGACTCCCAGCAAGCCCCCGCGTCATTCTCGGAGCCTACCAGTGATATTTCTGTGTTCTTTGCTCGAAGGAAGCCTCAGCGTCAGAAAAAGACTCCACTGTTCAAGTTTGACTATTCTTCGCACGCACTCAGCATCAACAGTTACCTCAAAGAGCAGCACAGAGACAACATGGGATTCAAGGTAAGTGTACATTGATGCGGTGACGGAGCATGTAACTCCAATCCTCATTAATACCAAGGTAGCCATTATGTTATCTACTTAAAAAGTCATCATCATCATCATGAAATGTTTCCAGCCTATGGCCGGGTCTGTTTAGTAAAATGCCTCCATCTCCCTCCTGTCCTTCCACCATTCTTCCTCCTGCACTCTCTTTCTCTCACTTACACACTTGCTAACTGTTCCTCCATTCTCTTCCTTAGTCGTCCTTGCGGTCCCTTCCCTTCCATACTTCAAATCCATCCATTTCTTGTAATCCTCTCCCCTTCCATCCTCATTACATGTCCATACTAGAGGTGTACCAATGCAGGTACCGATAAATTGTTATTGGGCGATTATTAGTGCATCGGCACTTAATCATAATCGGCAATTATTATGTCGACATGTTTTTTAAAAGTAAAATTTGAATCAAAATCTTCTAGGTAGGAGTTTAGTGATCAAAATCGCAAATCACATATTTTTATACACACTGCATCTGGGTTGTGGGCTATGCAAATATTACATAACTAGATAAAGAAATATAAGTTCGTACCGTTGATAAAATTAACACTCTAGTTCCAAATTTCGCCTATTATGCATAAAATATATTTTTGTATGCATACTATCTTTTTGTTTTAATTACATTAACTGTTATCATTCTCTTGAGTATATTTCCCAATAGTTATTAATAACAAGGCTGCCACCCGTCTGGAAAACAGGGAAAACAGGTAAATGTCAGGGAATTTGGTTTTACCTGGAAATGCCAGGGTATTTCTTAAATTTCTTCATATTGATTAATTAAAATTGCAATTGTAATACGTGAATTTTACACAGAAGGCTATTGCTATATTGTGGCATTACATAATCCAAGAACATCAGCGTATGGTCCGTGGTCACCGTTCTAGTTGTGAGAAAGCGTCTTCACAGTCTTCGATTTGACACTTAATACCCATGTGGATATTTCTTTTGTGTTCTTAGTTTTGAAATAGTGACAAAATGGCACTTTATTGTTTTTTTCTATATCATTTGTAATTTAATTTTTAAAAAATAGTATTTTAATTAATTATTATGTTACAACGTTATAGTAAAATTATTTATCTAACACATCAAAAGCATTGCAAATTCAATTTTTAAATTTAGTGATCCTTTGCACCTGCTCAGATACAAATTTCTTTTAGGGTTTCTCAATTCTAAAATGACATGAGTACGGTATTTGTTTTGAAGTCCAAACTGTTGCCTCACAACCACCCACTATTTACAACTATAAATATGTTTTGTATATATGTGTGAAAAGCAATGCATTCATACTTCAAAAACAAGCTTCTAATAAACAAGTTAAAATAAATTTATTTATGATAGGCCCCAAAGTTTTTTATCTTTAGTAAATGTGATTGTTGCACCCTCTCTGTATCCTGTACCCCCGACCATAAAAAGGGATAAAAGGGAGAGGATGAACTTAACATACATTAAATGGAAATTATTAAAAAAATATAGATTCAACAAAATGAGCAATTTATTCAATTAAATGACAATAGCGCAGATAACACAAAATGGTTTCATTATATCATTACGAGTACAGTTGGAAATTATGCTCGAATTCAACAACTTTATATAATTAAAGTTGCGCAAGTGTTTTAACAAAAGGAAACATGAAATCCATCATAATATTGATAGTCCAGTCTATAAGAGACAATATCAAAGCTAATATATATATGCGATACAAAAATTATAAGGGCCTAATGGCCACCTTGATATGGTTCCAAAGGTTTCGTAATTCACAGAAAACGATATCATAAATATAAAGATATAAATTTGATGACTATACAACAGAGTTTACACAACGTGAGGGTTTGACTACCAGACATAAGCCAAACTCCCACGGGACTATCAGATCTGACTTAGAATATGGAACAAACAGTTCCGTCAATTAACAAAACATTAGCTGTTCAAACAAAACTTACGTTACAAAAGATTAAAGTCATCCTAATTCAAATTCCAATAAAAAGTTACTTCACGTTACGTTAAATCAAACCATAATTTTAAATATGAAAAGTTACTTCGATAAAAAAAATTACTCTACAATTCTAAACAATATAATATTAACAAGTCAAACTTCTAATCAGCACATAACTGAGGATATTTATGAGAATAAATATTAGCAAACGTTACAGCGCCCGAGCGGCGACCTATCTAAGATAGAATGTTTAGACATAGTTTGATGATCAAACTATTAATACGTTAGATTTTGAAACTGAATATTATATGCAAAAAGTTTAAAGTTTATAAAGAAGTTAGAGTTCATAACTCCACCCGTCTAAGCGACGATTTTGATACATTTTACAAGTTTTCTCCAGCCATTGTCCAGGTCCATGACAATGGTCTGTCGTCGATCGTTGATCGTAGGATAGTCGATTATGGCAAGCTTGCACGACCATTATATAGGGATTTCGTTGTTATGGAAGGGGGTGGGAATTAACCAAACATGCGTATGATGACGTCAACGATGCCTTCAAACATTCACGTACACCATTGTTGATTCCGCTTGCTCCATCAGAATATCCGTGAATATCTCCAATCACCCGATGTTTTGAAGGAGGTTCCTCTAGTCTCCGTCAGGGGTCGGATACATAATTGTCTTCTAGTTGATGTTGATAGTTCTTGGTTCATTTCACGCTAGTACAGTCGGAGTGCCGAGTCGCTTTGTTGACCCACTGGATCTCCCTTGACCCACTCGCCAGTCTAGGATTCCAGGTGCCGGCCAGCCTTGCAGGATTCTATTGTGAGCAGATTAGTATTGTAAGTACACGAACAAATTAATGATTAGAATTGGATTGAGTAATAAATATATTGTCCAGCATTGTTTCTATAATGTCTTCTTAGCCTACAAGAACTACAACAGAGAAAAATACTATTGTTGGGATCCTAATTGAGTTGAATTTATTGGAGCGGGTAGTATGCTTTGTTGTCCAGTTGTAACATTATACCTCGTAATGTTACATGATAATCATTAAAATAGAGTCGGGGCATAAAATAATTGCATTGCATGTAATGACGGGAAAGTTGATGTTTGAAACTCGTTTAGGTACACTCGGGGTGATTTACTCATTCTCTCTCCATGCTAATGCATGTGCATCCATTCCAAGCTACCTTTTTCATTCCTGCCACATTATATTAAGTTGTTTGAACTATTATATTTTTGTCTGGAAATCCTGGAAATGTCAGGGAATCTCAGTGTTAAAAATTAATGGCAACCCCAATGTTAAAAATTAATGGCAACCCTGAATAAATAAGCGATAATCAGGATTAACCGGTGTAAATAATCGTAGCATGAACAATTATGTTAAACAATCGGTAATCAGTTTTACTGAATCGGTACACTTCCGGTCAACCTAGCTTCATCTACTATCTTCATACAGGACTATGGGTATTACTGTTAATTTCATATTTGAAATTGTAATGAAATTATGATGTAAAATAATTACTTTACTGAAATTTTAAAAAATAATTATTTTTTTAAAGTTTTCTTATCATTATTAGATGTTATTGTGGTGTTTTTAACATGTCCTACTTTTTAACACCCAAAATCCGTTATGAGGTCTGAATACATAATCACTATATTAACTTCACCAAAGAAACACCCAGAAACAACAGATGTAGAGAACCAACTTTGAAACCAACATTAATAACCTCCAAGATGGAAATACTTCTTCATGCTAACACACAATTCAGATTAGGATCCACACTACAATACTAGTGTGTTACAGACTCTCTCTCTCAAACAGTTTATCTACCTCTCACATGACAGTTTAGTTTGTGTTCAGCTTTCTTGAAATGGTGGTTTTTACATCATTTGAGTAGACATGACATTTTTCTGGTTAGTGTACAAGTCTTGTCATATTCACCTCCCCTCTTTTATTTTGATTGGATGTTAAAATATTAGCTTTTGAATTTAGTCCTCAAAAAGTATTCATATCCAAAAGTAATCCATATAATTTTGAATGTTATTTTTGGTTTGTGTACACTACTTTTTGATATGTTATTGACATCATTATTTGTTTTGCTATTTAAAGTATGAGAACCCTCTGCGTCCTCAAAGAGAGAAACTACTTGTGTGCCAGCCAGACCCTAGGAATATCACCCTCATCTTTATTCCACTGATGAAGTTCATTGAGGACATTGAGCGGGCAACGGGGTGTACACCAGGCAGCTCATGCACCTTGAACGCCTTCTTGGCTGACTATGTGAAAGAGGTGTTCCTCGGACGCCACCATGTCTTAGTGGCTAGTAGTATTGAGACAGCCACCAAGTCGACGGATGCTTGGAGGGCCACCACCAACCCTGAGCTCATGAGGAGTCTGGGGGTCAACAGGCCACTACTGCAGGTATATTAATATTAGGAATGTCTCACTATTAGTGCTTTGTGGGAATTACATTTTGACCCTGGGAAATAATTATTTCTCGTGGGAACGGAACGAGAAACAGGGGGAAAAAAATTAAAAATAATCTTTCACTTTAGGATTTAGATTTATAATTCTAGTCTAAACTTAGCTTTCTCATTCATTTCAATTAAAAAATTAAAGTAATTTGTTAGTTCAATTTGAGTTAAGTGTATTGGTAGATGTCAGCAATATTTTGAATAATATGAAAAAGGCCAAATCCCGATGTGTTCGCTGTTATTGGTATGGCCAATACATTTACCTTCTATAATTTTGCAAAAAAAAAAATATATACAATTTTTTTACACTTAAAACTTTATATTTATTTGTTTTTAATTGTAAGTTTTCCAAATAAAAACTAAATATTTTGTTCAACAAGTGTTGAGTAGAATTTTTGATACAATGCACATTAATTAACTAAGCCTATTACAACTATTATAATAGTGTATTTATTTTAAATCAAATATTTTGTTTTGAATATAAATAGGTAAATATTCTAAAAATACATTTTTAGATTGACTAAAATAGTTTTTAAATAAAAAACTCATGGCATGAATTTAAAAAATACTTACACAGTAAAACATAATATTCAAACCAACCTGGATAAATACAAGTGAGCCACATTCTGGACCACAAGAATAACAAAAACATTTCTCGACCAAGCCAGTGTGCCTGGCTGGTTACATCTTACATTTTAGTTACTTAAACTAAAAAACAAAAAAAGTGGTTTCACTCCAAAAATATTAGCTTATCCAACATTTATTATCTATGGTATAAACCAAATGGATGCCATTACAAACACTAATATCCACATAATTTACATGTCTTCATGCAATTAGGTGGGTTAAAGGTGTATTTTTTGTATATTTTGGTGTTTAAAAGACACTTCTATCATGATTTTGCACTAAAAATATGTTTTCCTGGCTTAAATCAATTCAGCGATAGATATTTCCCTCAGTTATATTTAGCGTGGTTATGTTATTTAATGGCTCACTTATTTTGTAAGGGGTTACAAAATTAGTGACTGAAATTTCGAGTGTCAAGCTACTTAATGAAAGATAAAGGTTGGTAAAAATGTAATAAATTAATAATGTATTTAATGATTAGTAATAAATAAATAAAATGATAGAATATTAGGAAAATGGAGAGCACAAATAATAGTAAAAACACTTAACACATATTTACACACACATCAATATTTAGATGCTATTTTGATGTTATAATAGCATCGAAATATTGATGTGTGTTAGTGTTTTTACTTTTATTTGTGCTCTACCATTTTCCTAATATTCTATCATTAAATTTTTTTATAACAAAAGTTGATAAAAATAAAGAAAAAAATAAACTAATACTACTACACCACGTCAAAGTTCTAATATTTAAACAAAATATGTTGAGTCTCTGAACTTTATAGTGTGTATATTTAATATTGTAATGTATATTTTGTGTAACAATTTGTCTAACATAGTTTTTCTTAGGTCTTTATTTATATTGATTTTGTATTTGTTTGTTTTTCGGGCGTTTACTGCCGTTTGGAAGGAGTCCCACAATTTTTGGGGGTTCCCCTTCTTTTCTGGCGGTTAGAAGAGAGGGAGAAGGGTGTTTTAGAGAGTTTTTTGATTCAGTTAGGCGCAGAGCTCAGGTCAGATAAGTTGTCTGCTATGATGAATGTACCAAGTGTTGCACGAATGGTTTTCCCGCGTGTGAGTCGGTTGTTACTGGCCTTAAAGTGTCCTCTTTTATCAAGAAACCGCAATAGGTTGAGAGATGTTGCTGAATTAGCCCCTTATTCCCACTCTAACCCAGCAAGCCACAAGGTAGGCCTCCATTGCTGACAAACCTCAAATTAGACGAGGTAAGCTATTCATATCACAACTTAATTTAGAATACAGTCCACTTTTCATGTTTTCACAGGGTATTTTAAAGTTTGTCGACTGGAGTGAACAAAATATATCTTGATAAGTAAAACCTCTTTTTGCTTTATGAGGCAATTGTATTAAATTCTTATTATATTCTTCCAAATATAATTTAAACAAAATAGCAATATTCAAAAGTACAGAATGTAAAATATCTTGGAAATTTGATTAAGACAAAAGATGGGAGAAGAGAAAGAAAGAGAGAGAGAGAAAGAAAGAAGAAATGCTTGTGAATTGGTATCATAGTTATTGAAGTACAGATTATCCTGTAATTCACTTAGTACAATTTATCCCCAGCTGAATCTTAACATAGCACATAGCACATAGCACTTTGTACTTAATAATACTCTCCCAACCTTTGTGCAGTAAATTGTAATATCTGGGTATAGTTATCACACACTCTACTCCCTTAGAGACATAATAGATTTCCTTTCATTTCCATTTTTATTAACTCTTTTTAAAATTATCCTTATTAAGATATTATTATTTTAATCATTTAAATAGTATATAGGTATGTATATAAATCTCACCTATTATAGAACATTGATACATAAAAAATGTAGGACATTTTATTTGCTCTTAATAACAGTTTACCAGAGGGCTTTTAACAGTTTTTACAAATTCAAATTGGAGAGGTTAGTGTTTTACATGGTGTTTTTCTCTCTTTTTATCCATCTTCTTTTTATTATAGGTAATACATGTCAAAATAAAAAAATAACTTTGTGTTTCAATGTGGGTGTGTGACTTTTTATACTATAAAGGCTTGAAGAAAGAAAGATGTCACATTTTTTGCATTGGATTCTTCCCACATTTTCTCCTCTTTACTTAAATAGCTTTCTTCATTCACTTTTCAGTTATATTCCGTTCACGATAGGTTTTTACCTGGATGAAAGTTTGAAAATCATATGTTTAGGTTTTGGGTTGCCAACACTTGTAAAATATCACAGTTTTGTTATAAATGTAAAGATCTTTAATTACCTATTATATATTACATTTAAAATAACATAAGCTTAAGTTTTCTCATACTATTTCATTTTTTTAAATAATTTCTTTTTATCCAACTCGAAACAATATTTTAAACATAATTAAAAGTACTTATTTTTCGTTTTTGAACGTTACTGATTTTGTGTAATATAGTGCACACATCAATATATTTTAATACAGGCATCGGATTTACTTGGAAAAGAGAAAATTGTTGTAATTTTTTTACATACAATAAATTATTTTATGATTATTTTATCGTATTTTTAAATATTTAACTGAATAAAATATTTTCATCAACTGCATGTCTGCATCATTGTAAAAAACATGTTTACCGTTATGTTCAACCATGTGGTTTAGATTCGTCAGTGGCCATTTTGAAGCTATGTTCGTTAGAAGTGTTTGTGAAAGTGGTGTTAATTTTTTTTTTTTAAGGGGAATAAAACTATAAATAAACTTTGTGTACGACCTCAAATAAATAATATTGGCCTAAATTACTGTGGTTAGCTATCACATTAATATAGTAATATCTGTTTTCGTTACAGTCATCCAAAGTGATAGATGTCAGATGGTGGCGTAGTGATATATTAGGGATTACTTCTAGTAACATTTCGAGCTGTCATCCAGGTAAACTTAGCTCGTTATTTTATTTTAAATCTCTTGTTTTTATTAAGTTTAATTATTGTATAATCATTGAGCCATTGAACCTCCTCATTGTTAAACACTAATACTATAACATGTACAAACATGTCAGTGTTGGAGAAGTGATTACTATTATAATTAGCTATGTTTCAGAGCACAGTGACTGTTGAGCGCTGTATACAAGATCTCAAGGAGTTGATGCAAGCATTGCCAGCGTATGCTGAACACTTCTTGACAATAATCTGCAACATTCTCTGCAACTACCGCGAGACCTGCCAGGCAGCCTACAGAGGAATTGTTCAACCAGACTCTGAGGACAAGCGCATCTGTAGCGCTGCTTGGCTCAAAGATGAAGACATCAGTAGGTTTATCAAGTATGTTTGTTCGATGAATTGTATTAGATTATTGAGGGTTGAGCTTCTGATGATGGCCTGATTCTACATTAGGGTAATTTGAAAATTTACATCAGGATTTCTTTACTTTTATTAATTGTATGCAAAATTATCAATAAGTACAAAAGTGGGAGAAACTTTTGTCAAACCCTAAAATTAAAATCTACTTGCAGACAGTTTCTATATTTCAGATTATTGGAAAATTTATTTCAGTGATTGACTGAATGGATACAGTAAGGAAGATGTGGAAGAAACAGTAACACAAACGGTTTAAATCAAGGTTTCAGAATCTTCTATTGATTAAATTGAAATAGCAAAAGAAACATTAAGAATTACAAAGCCCCAGGTATTGATTTAATTCTGGTAGAGCTAATAAGATCTGGTGGAACTTGATATACCCCACAAACTTCTCTGTAAAAAAATCCAGCATTGGGATGAGTCGATTATTGTGTATATTTTGAAACGGGGAGATTTTTCTAGATGTACTTAATGCTTCCAACTGCTTACTGAGTCATGTCATATATACATCTGTCTAGATTGAATCCATAATATGTGGATGAAGCTAAGGGTCAACCAATTATAATTTAACTCGACATAATTCCTTTAAAAATATAATTAAGAAGCTATGTCAAGGCTATCTCCATTTACTTCCTTTTTGTAGAACGCATGGAAATTAACCTTGTTTTATGGTATATTGAAAGTTAAAGGATGTTTATCTTTGGGGGCTCTAACAATGCTTTATATCTTTTTATTTGATATTTCCACGAACCCAGGTCTCTCCCTAACTGGACAGACCTTCAAGCACAGAAAATTGTTCACCAGCGGCGCAGACCACTGAGGCGGGAAGAAACTACTGAAGAAGAGAGTCCAGAGGACATACGGCAGCGGAACATGAGGGAAGCTGAGATCCTGGCCAGCAATCTGGGTGAAGGAGGCATCAATGCTCATGAGATCTTGTCAGATGTTGGACAGCTGAAGGGACTTGCCCAACTTCAGGAGAGTATGGTGAATAGACTATATGGGTACAATTATAAACTTAAACTATAGTCCAAATTCATAGGACAAAACTTAGCTGACAACTATAAAAGTTACTAAATCTATTTTCACATATTCCTATGCTAAGTCACATGATCTTCGCCTGTCACTTTTGATAGATAGTTTCAATATTACAACTAAACATTGATCAAACAGTGAAATGTGATAAATGTTGACAGCAAAAAGTATTTTTGTGTTTTTAAAAGTTTCTTGCATTGCATGCCAAAGCATGTTGCTTATCCTCCTGTGTTCCATCCCCCTAACCGTGTCTTGTACGAAACTAGGCTTGGTCGGGCACCCGAAATTTTGGACGAGTATTTTTTATGCCCATATTTCGATCGAGCATCTCAATAACTTGGTAAGTATAAGTTAGCACTAACCTCTAATTTAAACTTTGAAAAAATAGTTTTAACTGATATTCATAGTTGAATTATTTCACTCCAACTAATATTAAACTAATATTTCTATTAATTCATAAACTATTAGGTTTGATTTCAACAAAACTATGATAGCTTTTCTCACAGGTTACAAGTCTACAACATAGTGAAATCAAGATTTTCCTACGATTTACTTTTCTCTGTCAATGCCAACAACATAACAAATTCAACATTTCCACATTGAGATTTTCAGGCCCTATGCTAGCCAGATTTGTTAGGATATAAATATAAAAGTACGCATCAAATTAACATTAAATAAGAAACGGCCATTTTGCTTCAAATAAACACAATTTCGATTTATGTATGTTCCAAGTTTCGTGTATATTCTATCCTTTGAATTTTTTAAATATTTATTGCAGTTATGTAGTTAATACATTATAAATTGTCCTATAAAGTAAATAGATATTATTTATTAAATAGTAAATATTAAGAGAGAGAGAGAAGAAAGTCCCTGCAAGTGGTGGACTGACAATGCTGCCTGCTTTCCATCACTCAAACCTTTTGCTTTTAAATACTTACCTATTCCTGCCACTCAAGTGGCAAGCGAACTGGTTTTATCAAGTGCTGGAAATGCATGTACTAGACAGAGAGAGCAATGGTTCGAAGAAAATGTAGAGGAACTGGTTATGCTCAAACAACTTTCACAAAGCAAAGTGTAATCTGCTCTAGTATTAATTATACATTCTTGAGCATAAACCAATCATTTTAAATTTAAAAAAAAATCAAATGTGACTGTTTTAGCTTGTAATTCGCTCGAATTTGCCCGTGCCCAAGTGTAATTTTGTAATGCCTGCCCAAGCCCGCCCGATACAAATATTTTCTGCTCGCCCACTTTTATATGAAACCAAATGGCGTAGTACAAGGTCGGTTGGAATCTGGATGCTATCAGTCTTCGATACAGGTGGGATAGTCCTGCCAAAGGCTATCCCCACTTCTCCATAGAAGATACACTTGCCTCACTGCCATTTTTATCTTGCAGAGTTCCCTAAAGTGACCACCCCACATATTGTATATGACAGGACATTTAAGAGGTCCTCCCCACTCGCTTTCAGGATTTTAAGAACATCTACACGGGTGGTTCGAAATGTGGAGCCTCAGTGGGATGCACCTTTATTTTGGAGGGAAACAATTTTAAATTTTGTTTGCCTGGTGAATCCAGTGTTATTATGGCAGAATTATACACCATTTTTAAATATTTTTGTTTTGGATAGAATAATTGTCACTGTTCTCTTTTCTTCTGCATTGATCCCATAGTGCTCTGTTGGCATTGTCCACTTTGTACTCCTGAAATCCACTCGTGCAGATGGTACACAATCAGATTTTAAAAATTGATTTAATTAACACCCAGCTTGCCTTCTGCTGTATTCCTGGTCAACTTGGTCTCTCAGGAAATGAACTGGTGGGCCAGGCAGCCAAGGAGGTGGTCCATTTGCCTCATGAGGCGAGTTTGGGGGTTATGTTTGGCGTGGGTCTTACGTACTTGGCACAAGCAGTGGGTTTCAACACCTGCTCAGAACAGCTGTGGTCCATCAAGGACGGTGTGTTGCGATGGCCCTCTTCTATATGAAAGTCTAGAAGAGAGGAGGTCATCATGACAAGACTCCGCGTCGGAATACTTTATTGACCCATGGGTTTTTATTAAGAGGGAATCCACCTACAGTGTGGGATTTTTGCGATGCTCCCCTTAGTGTGTACCACATTTTGGTGGAGTGTTACAAATATGCACTTATTCGCCTGGCTCTTAATTTGAATGGTGACCTTCGTTTTTTATTTCGTGACTGCGCTGATGGGGTCATATGTTTACATCATTTTATACGCCAGGCAAATCTTTTAAATGCATCCAAGCCACTTTTATAAAGAGGCTAATTTGGATTCTGTCTCATATTGAGAATATTTTTAACATTTTTAGTGTAGTTTAATAGATTGATTTGTCTTTTTAACATTTTTGTTATGCTTTAATACGTCCCTTGTCTTTTTAATGTGCTTTTTAGTATGCTTAATACAACTGTGTTGTCTTTTTAACATTTTTAGTATGCTTTAATATGTCGTTTTGTCTTTTTGACATTCTATATTTAAAATGTTTGTTTTTCTTTTTAACTTACATATTATATTTTAAAATGTTTATTTTGTAATTTTAATGTAGTGTAATACATCTGTGGTTTTTTTTAGCAGATGTATCACTCAATTTATACTTATAATCCATTTCTTGAACACTCCATGATAATACTCAAATAGGTATCTCATATTGAGATATATTTTTACAATTGTATTCAAATTTTAGTACTATGTGTATTGTTTTTTATTTTGTCCTTTCACCTGCCCTTTCAGACAGATGAATTGTTTGATATGATTTTCCCCTACGGGGATTTTACCATGGTTTTGTATCGTAAAAGACCCTAATGACCTGATTGTATCAATGGGCCTATAAACCTTGTAGTGTGGTGTGGCGGCGACGACAATGACAATAATTATTATTTGGTTTGTTCTTTTTATATGTTCATACAATATTCCTGTTCTTATTAGATGTCTACAGAAAAGGTTGTTGCCAACTTGATTGAATATTGTTAAGTTGAAAATTAATAGGTTTGACAATTATACTGAATTAATTAGATGGAAAAAAATAAATTTTTAGACACACATTCTTATTCAATTAATCTTAACAAATCATTACATTTAGAATATCTTTAAGGAAAACCTCTAAAAGCTTTTTAAGGTATTTTTTTTATATTCGGAAGAAGGTCTCATTTTCTCTTTTTTCTCTTCTTTTCCTGTACCTTCTTCCAAATATAGTACAATTAAAATGTATGGTTTTACAATTAAAAAAATACATTTTGATCTTTTAAAGAAATACTAGTTACAATTTGTTTTAGGAATGGTTTTCTTCCTCCATCCTAATGTTTGCATCTGAGCTGCCTCGGTCCATAGCATCCTCCCCAAGTATCCTGGTGACTTCAGAGGGCATCCCAGCCATGCCAGAGTCCACAGTGAACAGCCTTCTGCAACTGGGGCAGGAGTTTGAGGAACTGGCCAATACTTGCCTGTTGGTCCTCCATCTTGAGGTCAATAGTTACAAAGACATTGCATGCCTTTCTCATTGTTGCCGATAAAATATATATCTTAAGAGTTCACTTGTTACAATTATGTACTTTATTTGCTTAGCAAAATAGATGATTATCTAATGGCTTGGAAATATTTAGTAAGTAAGCCTGTGCAAACCTTTGAAATTTCAAATTTGAATCTAATTATATTTTATATCTATCTATCTATGGATCTATTTATCAATTACAAGGGAGCTGAATGGAAAACATAATGTGATGTGTAGTTTACTTGCAACTTGGCATTATCAGAATAACCAACCAAGGATTATTTCATATTTTAGGTCAATTAGATTGGGATCTATGACAGACAATCTTTATATATTTACATTATTTTTCATATTTAAAAATTACATCTGTGTCGACTCTACTATTGTACACATCTGAATTCTAATCCAAATTTTCACATGGTCTTCTAATCCTGAATATTGAATCCAAATCTTTGAATAATTAATAACATAAGAGAAAATATAGATATAATAGAGTTATAGACAATAGAGGTAATAACTAAATGTTAACATTTTTTCTTATAATCTATTTACTATAACATTCATACATTCAGTTGAGTGTTAAACTACTTATCTGGGGCCTGGTTGTTAAGTTCTTACTTTAAAAATTGAAAATTTTATTTATAAGGATTAGAGTGTCGAATTTTAAATTTTCTTGAAACCCTTGAATCCTTAAGGATTAGAGGGCCCATTCCTATCAAAAACGAATGGAAATGATTTAAATTAGTGGACATGATAATTCAACAAAAAATTGCCGATGTCATTAAAATGAACTCGCTCCGCTCCTCAAATTTCTCTTGTACATAAAAATTGATATTTTCCTAAAGAGTAGACTATGATTTACACTAGAGGTGCACCAATCCAGTAAAATCGATTACAGATACCAATTGTCTAAAATAATTGTACATGCTATGATTATTTACACAGATTAATCCCGATTATCGATTATTTATTAATAACTATTGGGAAATATGCTTTTAGAGAATGATAACAGTTAATGTAATTATTTTGCCTACAAAAAAGAGTGTTTACATATAAAAATATATTTTATGTATAACTGGTGAAATTTGGAACTAGGTTGTTAGTTTTATCAACTTATATTTCTTTATCTGGTTTTGTAATCTTTGCATATCCCGCAACCTAAATGCAGTGTGTATATAATTTTTTTGCGAGCTTAGTCACCAAACTCCTCTCTAAAAAATGTTGATTTAAATTTTGCTTTAAAAATGATAAACTTAATAATCGCCGATTACGATTATTGCCGATGCACTAATAATCACCCAATAACTATTAATCAGTATACACATCGGTACACCCCTAATTTACTCTCTTTAAAATTGTAACTCAAATGAACTTCATCTTGATGACAACACAAAGAAATGTGCCTTATGTATTTGTCTGATAATCTTTAAGGATTTATATAAATACTCTGCATGCTGCAAATTGCAATAAATTGACCCCAACGTTTTGTATTTGTTTCTTATACTGACTACCATAATAAAGAACCATATTGAATTTCTTTACCGACATTCCGTTCCCTTTTTGTTAGAAACAAATATCTAAACAAAAATTGTTCAAAAATGAGGTGGCCCAATGGCTAGATAATTTTATAATAAAGGAAATTGATAAAAATAAAGAAAAAGGAAAAATAAACTACTAAGAATAAATTTGATGAAGAAAGCCCACCTAGGGAAAGAGGAAAGATGTGGGAAGAATCCAATGCACAAAGGTGACATCTTCCTTCCTTTCTTCTGTCTTCTATAGTAGAAGTAGTCACACACACATTTTAACAAAAATATAATATTTTGGCATTGTTGCCTTTATCAAACACAAAGAAGAAGAGAGTACAAATAACACAAACAAGGGATTACTCCATTTTGAATTTTGAATGAAACTGTTAGAAACACATTGTGCCAACTGTTTTTGGGAGTAAAGATAAATTCCTTGGCTATGGTTAGTATTTATAGAAAACTGATGATGATGATGTTGATGATAATAATAATAATAATAGATAAGAAAATAAAAAATAATAGTAATAATAATAATAATAATGTTAATTTTGAAAAATAATATTATAGAAATAAACTATCTTCTGTTGAGGCCTGGTGGTAATCTTGATTTGGTAATCCATTGGTGGGCCAGTTCCCACTGTATAAATTTAGAATTTTTTAGCAACCATTTCACAAAAAAAAAAAATCATTTCTCATCAAGTAGGACATCTGTCTTAGAGTATTTGTTGTTTGAGCTTTACTTTTAGGTCAGAATTATTTTCCCCTCAACAATTTTTTTTTGTCAGTCAAATTTCAAAAATATTTTAGTTCTCATCAATGATAGTAATATGAATTATTACCTCATGGCTTGGAAATGTATAAGGACAGTGTAAAAACACTACAATAATGTAAAATAAATTATAGTGAAGGAAGCCAACCTTAAAGGAGAGTTTGGCTTGGTATAGATTATAAACAAATACACTTTTCACACTTCCAACTTCTTCACACTTTCGCAGTTACACATTGTTTTAATTTTAGGTTATATTACTTTTTCATATAAAAAGACACATTTAAAAAATACACAACACAACGAATAAAATATAATTTTAAATTCTTCAAGCGTTTTATATAATATCTTTGTGTTTTATGTGTTTTAAATCTGTATCTTGAAATGAAAAAGTAATATTTCCAAAAATTAAAACAATGTGTAACTGTTGACGTGTGAAGAAATTGGAAGTGTGAAAAAATGTAAAGAATGAAAATGAAGAGAGAAGTTTGTTTTTTCCTATCCAGGTCTAACCTAATTATAGTTTCAGGTTGGCTTCCTTCACTCTCACTTACATAATTTTATTACTTTACAGTATTTCTACAGTTATTTACACACTCTATAGGTAGTTATACATTAACTCTCATCAAGTTAGAAATTCTACTTATACATAAAAATAATTTGGCAATATTTTTTTCTTTACATGGATATAGCTATTCTATTAGAAAGCTTTCTTTAAATGGTAGTGCTATTTCTGTGTGTATATATATTTTTTTAAATTTCTCTTACTTTTCTTAGGTGCGAGTGCAGTGCTTCCATTACCTACTGCCCGACCCAACACGTACAACCGATTTGCAGGGGCGGGGGTTGATTCACAAGAGCCTGACCCTAAAGTTCTGGAGCTTAGTAGAGTTCTAATCAGCATCGACGAGGCCATGAACTCCAGTCTGCAGCTCAGGAAATCCAAGGTGATTAATTTTTAGTGTGAGGAAAACAAAACACTGGTTTCTCCATGTTAATTTAAGTCTTTATTGTTTGCAATGGTGTCTTGAGGGATGTTGGAAGCCACATGGGCTATGGCCCAGGGCCTCACTTTCAAGGGGGCCTCTTAGAAAGACAGAATTTAAAAAAAAACTTTTATTTTCCCCCATCCCTCTTTACTGTGTTTCCTTTCATATCTTTTTTTAGCACCACGTTTTACCGCCTGTTAGGGTTATACACTTATGTACTAATTACGCTAATGGATTTAGGTATTGGGAAGGCTATATTTATAGGAAGTTTACCCACATTTGTGTGGAGGGAGAGGGAAAAATCACCCTCCATACACCCGACCGAGATTCAAATCTTGATCTGCCTGTCATTGGCAGTCTATTCTATTGCAAGACTAGCACTTTAGACCATGAGGCCACAAAGCAGGTTGGATATAATTAAATATTGAATGTTTATTAAAGCATCAATAACTAGGTTTGAAGCTAAATAAAATGTGATCTGGTACTTTTAACTAAATTAATATGATTTCTTCCTATACAATGCTATAAATCTCTTGTTTTTGTTTCGAACAGGCCCATAAATGAATGAGTGTAAAATTTGGTTGGTTTAACTTTAAGTGGTAAATTAGACTGATTATTAGAGATACCGAAATATTGTGAAATGTGTTTACTAGCTCTTACTTTTACATTATATTTAATATGATATTTTCAAGGTCATTGTAGAATTTTTAAATATATTTTACATATGCAAATTAAACAAAATTTGATTTTTTTAATCTTAAAATTGACTACTTTTTCTTTTTATAAATAATTATCACTTTTGTTGATTTGAATACAATTATTTATTATTATTATTATTGTTATTATTATTAATCATTGCGTCTTACTACCCGTTCGGTTTATACGCACTTACGCGAATGTGTAATGGTAGGGTGATTGTAGATGAAATGGAGGACCTACAATTTAACGTGGAATCCGAACCATGGCGGAGGCCTGGCATTCCCCACATTCACAAGATGTCTTGTCAGAGGTGAAGGAAGGGTTTGGTAATCAGATAAATCTGTGCCGGGACCGAGGATTGAACCCCGGACCCCCAGCACCTTTCTCCTAGACCGCCAGATCACAGACTTGAATAAAAATTAACCAAATTAAAACTATACACTTTTATTAACTAGCAGACATTGTTCTTGGCTTTTTTTTTCGCCTGAAAATAAAAGAGTACCAACTCCATTATTACAATTATTTCCTAATATCCTATAACCAATCAAAGTTCCCATTTTCCCATTCTAGAAAATGTATTTCCTGCAACCAAATATGTTGTTAAATAAATAAAATGTGTTTGATCTGTCTTTAATGAAATTCATATTCAATTGTAACCCAAAACTAAGATTTAAGAATGAGAAATTTAGCCATCATTTATTTATCTATAAATACCACTTAAATTTGAGTTTATTTTTTCTACCATTTTAGTTTAAAAAAAAGATTTTGTTTTCTGACTTTTATTACTAAAATCCAATAATTTTATCTACCGCAAATCAGAGTTTTAACTAATTGTATATTAAACTGGACCAAATCATGGTTCAAAGTAAGAGGGATAGTTACAGTAAATGATCGTCAAAATAAGTTTCTAAACATTTGTTTGAACATGACTGTGTTTGCAGTATGTATTTGAAGGTCTGGGCCACCTTATTGCCAAGATTCTCATAACCTCGGCCCAGTATCTGGACAAGATTGATGAACCTGGGATCCAGAAGATGTGTCGAAACATCTTTGCCCTGCAGCAGACCCTCACAAATATCACAATGGCGCGTGAGATAGCGTTGGACCATGCGAGGCACTACTTTGAGCTGTTTTATCTCACTCCAGAGGTCAGTCAACGAGATTTACATGTTTACCCAAGCAGCTATACACAAAAACGGCAAATATTTTTTTATAAAAACTTAGAAAATATGAATTAAAGTCATCTAAATATCATGGCCGTGAAGTCGGAAGGGATTTTGGGTTGATTGGGAGTCAGTAAAATGAAAATTTATAGTGTTATAACAAAATTTTAAACTTTTTTTTTATCAAATAGGACCAAAATTGGTAATTTGGATTGATAAATTTATTTTAATATAGGTTCATAATGTCAACTCTCATGAAGTAATCCATATTGGAGCGTTTTGCTGCAGTAAATTTGTTATTACTAATTAATAATATGAAGGAGTCTGAGTTGGAATTGAACAGTAGAAATAAAGTTAAAGTTGAAAGCTTAGTGTCCTGACTCTACAGCCCTCCTAAATATGTGTTGATTGCATTAACTTACTGTTGTCCCTTACGTCTCTTGTAAAGTAATACTGATGTAAGCGGTAACCGATGAAATAAAAAAATACTGATGTTGAAATTGCCAATATCAACCAAATAAAAATAAATCGAAAGGCTAGTTTTTTCAATCAGATGACTGAGGCTTAGTTGGTTGAAGTTTATTAATATCTTTAGTCTTCAGCTTCCAAATATTTATAGATATTTAAATATTGAAAATATCCCATCTAAATCAATGAGGGCTATCATGTTTATGTGGGGGATCATCATTACACCCCTTCACTCCTATTGGTTGCATGTCAGAGTAGGGTTATCTGTGTGTAGAGAGGTGGGGGAAGCGCAACAAGATGGACCTGCAATGTATTTGTACCATAAATGCGGTGTAATGGACATGCGATGCAATTGTATTCAACCGTTTATGCTAGAAATGCGTCAAAGTAATGTATGTAATGTAACCTAAGGTAATGTAATATAGGTTTCAAATTCAATTACTTTTAGACTAAGTTACATAATCCTCTTGAATTTGATAATAATGGAAATTGATAAAAATAAAGTAAAGGGAAAAATAAACTAATAAGTGTAAATTTAATGAAGAAAGCCCACATAAGGAAAGAAGGAAAATGTGGGAAGAATCCAATGCACAAAGCTGACACCATCTTTCTTTCTTCTATCTTCCATAGTAGAAATAGTAGATGCACATTTAAACACAAATGTTAACACAAATTGAATAATATTTTGGCATTGTTGCTTTTCTCAAACAAAAAGAGAAAAGGAATACATTTTACACAAACACTGATGAATTACTCCATTTTGAATTCAAAAAGAAACTGTCAGAAAAACACTGTTCAACTGTTGTAGGAATAAAAATAAATTTCTCAAAGCTTTGGCTGTGGTTATCTAATATAAATAATAAAGTTAAATATTAATATTTAATACAGAGTTGGAAAAAAGATAATAGTAATAAAATAATATTTATGAAATAGAGTGCATTCAGTAAAAATTATTTTTAGTAAATAAACAGATAGCATAGTAGAAAAATAACAGAGGACAAATAAAAGTGAAAACACTAACACATATTTACTTACACACATCAATATTTTGATGCTATTGTAGCATCTTCCTCAGAGTAGTAGTAGTAGTGGTAGTAGTAGTAAGACTAAACAGGATGTTGTCTTCAGTGATGCCAACTTGATTATGTAGGATGAAAATTTTTCTGGTGGAGATGAAATTCTCTGAAGGTTCATCTATTACTCGGTCGATGATAGGTAGTGCTAGTGAAACCTATGGGTTGAAATTAACCAATATTTAGGTTTTCTAGGCTTTATGATCCACTGATGAGCCAGTTCCCATCTTCTTAACTGGAACATATTGCATTGTGTCCTATTGAATGATTTTTTAACACTTTGACAGTGTAGCAGTCGTCAAAGTTGAGGTTAGAGTGGAGGAGGCATGTGGTGAAACGGGTTTTTCAGAATTCTTGATTTCGGTGTCTTGGTGGTGTCCATTCGTTTACGGGGAGTTTGTGGTGAGACCAATACAAGTGCAGTACATTGTTGGCATTCTAGTTGGTAAATTACGTGACTGAACTCACCTTTGTGACTGCCTTTGATGGTATAGATGGAATTGGTGATGTTGCTAGAGGAAATGGCTGCTAGATGATGTATTTGGCAGGTTTTGCAAGCTGTTTTGTTACAGGTTTGAGAACCTTGTTGTGGTTGGATGGAAGGTTGTGTCATTTTCAATTTTGAGTTTAGGGTGTACCAGAAGATTTCTAAGTGATGGAGGCTGTTTATAAACAAGGACTGGTGGTTTTTCGAGAATCAAAGGCAATTACACCTGTTAGTCCAGTAACCTAATCTACCAACTAGAAGGCCAACAAAGTACAGCACGCTATATTGGCCTTACGGCTGAAATTCTCCATAATCGAATGAATGGACACTGCCATGATACCAAAATCAAGAATCCAGAAAAACCAGTATTGGCACATGCCTGCACTCATAACCTGAAATATTAAGTTTTCTAATTGTGCTCTATTATTTTCCTTCATACATACTATTTTATTACTACTACCTTTTTTCAAGTTACCTATTAAATATTTGACATGGTGTTTATATAACAGTTTCTTTTTGAATTAAAAATGGAGTGATTCATTGTTCGTTTAAGGTGTATTTCCACTTCTCTCTTTGTTTGATAAAGGCAACAGTGCCGAATTGTTATTCAATTTCTGTTTAAATGTATTTGTGACTATTTCTACTCTAGAAGAAAGAAGAAAGAAAGACGATGTCACCTTTGTGCATTGGAAATTTATCCCACATTTTTCTTCTTTCCCTAGGTGCACTTTCTTAATTAAATTTACACTTATCAGTTTATTTTCTCATTTTATTTTTTATTTTTATCAATTTCCATTACTACAAAATTATCCATCTAATGTATCTCTATAAGGAAAACCTCTTTTTTTTTTAAGAGGCAGTCATTACCTTTTTGTCCAATGGCAGCAATGTAGTGTGAACTGAATTCTTCTTTTCATTGTAAAAGCCATATTGTGTTTATCCCTTTTATATGTTTCTATCCACCTTTCCTATACCTTCTTTCAAATATAATACAAAATTATAGAGTTGGGTCAATCCACTATTTCTCGAATCCGAATCCTAGAAAATTGTTAGAAATTTTAATGATCTACAAATAGACCTACATAACACAATATAGTCCTCAACTGTAAATTAAGATTAATTTCAATCGTGCTTTCAATTTTAATTAACCCCAACCACCTTGCAAAATACTGGTTGAAATCCAGCCAAATTAAACAATTTAGACTCATATTATTGTTTAAAAATCAAATTAATCAAAATTTGAATGTCTTTCATCTAATTTTAAAAGTGTTGATAGAATGAGTCAAGTTTCTAAAAAAACATGTGAAATAAACAAACAGAATAGGCCTAGGTAACTTTTGATCAACTTGAATCATTATTGAAGGAATATAATTTATCTTAATAAGAAAGCAAAGATAATAATACAAACAGACTTTAAAAAAAAACTAAAACAAACAGTATTTAAAGATATAAGGAACAAGCTATGTGTGATTGAAAAAGTGTTATTTTAAAAGAGTTGGTTCTACTAACTTATGTTCATACATTGCTGTGTTTATACTCTATAATCCTATTCAAATAATTCAAATATGAAAAATATTGGTAGAAGATACATCTACACAATTGAATAAAAGGGCTTGAACAAGAGGCTGAAACTACTTAGTTGTTTTTTAGAATTGAATAGTTCTTGTTTAAGAAAACTAACATCTTTACTCGATCTGGATCTAAATGATTACGTTTTTTTATCACAAATAAGACCCGCAGTGCTAAAAAGTCTCTCTGAAAAAACTGTTGCTGGAGGGATGGTAAGGTATTTTTTGGCAAGTTGATAAAGTCTTGGATACCGAGCAGAGTTAACCTTCCAAAATTGAAAAACATTTGTATCAGGAGATACCACACTCTCTCTTGCAAGTAGCCCTCAACTTCATCTTCTGGTGTTAAACCAACATTTGTTTTTCTGGGTGGAGTAGCTTGAATGATATTAGAATATAGTGACCACATCCCGTGAGCTGGTTTGCTTTCAGCAGAGATGACCTAAGCAAAAATAAGTGGGACAAATATTATTCATTCAATTATTTAGATTATAATTAGGGCTACCTTGTTATAAAAATTGAGAATTGTAGAAAGAAATGTAGGCCCTATCATTTGGAAATTTTATTTTATTTACTTACATTAGGTTCAGTGGCTAGCTTTGATACATCGACAAGTTCTTGTAGCTCTGTCACTAATCGTACTTTTGCATCCTTAACACTTTCTTCTAAAGAAAAGACAGTTGCCTTAAGGCGAGGGTCAAGCATGGTTGCCAATGAATAAATCTGATGTTTCTCAACTTCTTGGTATCCATACCGAAGCTTGAGAGAAGCCACCAAATCGTTTTTCATGACACGAACAAGAGCTTCAGAGCTTGGCTTCTGCAATTCTAGTAAGGTGCTATTGACGATTGGAATTATTTCTGATGCACTCACACTATATGTGCTCACAGCAAGAGTGGCTTTGTCGAATATTTGTAGAATGTTAACAACGTTTGCTATCAAGTCCCACTGAGAGGCACTCAGCTCTGTGAGTAAATTTAGTCTGGTTGCCGCAAGCGAAATAGCTGTCCTTTGTTCAAGAAGCCTATGTAACATGTGTAGAGTGGAGTTCCACCTTGTAGTTTCATCTTGAATGAGTTTGTGTTTACTGATGCCAACAGTTTCTTGTGCAGCTTTCAATATTTTGGTGGCTTGAGATGAATGTTTAAAGTGTCCAACAATTCAGTGGCATGACGAGATTACATTTGTTACTGCTTTGGCATTGAGCAAACCATTTTTAACAACAAGTTGGAATGTATGCGCTAGGCACGGTATATGTTGAAATGAGGACGAGTTCAAAGCACATACAATATTTCTTCCATTATCCCTCACAATACAGACCACTTTATCTGTAAGACCCCACTCAGACAGTACTTTTTCAATAAAATTGTCTATATTTGATCCAGTGTGAGATATTTCGGGGAATGGGACCACTTCCAAACATATATGTCTGGCTATAAAATCTTTGTCTGCAAAATGAACTGTTAAGCTCATATAATCATCATTTGCTGATGATGTCCACAAATCGGTTGTTAAAGAAACATACTCTGCTTGTTCCATCAATTTTTTCACTGCAGAATATGTCTCATCATACATATTAGGTATTATTTTATTAGAAATCAACTTTCTTGACACCATTGTGTAACGAGGTTCCAAATAAGCAATTAGATTTTTAAAGCCTTTGTTTTCTACAACCATTAGTGGTTGATTATCATATATTATCATTTCAACAATTAATTTATTAAGTGCTTCACTTCGCTTATCTCCAGGCAGAAACTTTTGTTTTGTGTCCAGGTATTTTTTCAATGTTGGTTGGTAAGCACTAGTTTTCTGTGGACCTCTTAAAGTCTTGACACATAATAATTGACTTGTTTGGGGAGAGTTTTTATCTAGATTTATAAAATCTCCAATTGAGGATGACCCAGAACAACTTGGAGTTGATAAATCAATTTCATTAATTTGTGTGTTGACACGTTTTTTACTTGTACATTGATCTAAATCATCATCTTTAATTTTCATATTAAATGCCTCTGTGGAATGCCTTTTTAAATGTTTTTTCATAGCACTTGTTGTAAAGATCGACCTCCACGAGAAATATTTGCCCCACAAAAATTACACGTTGCAAAACCTTCATCAGAGACACAAATTTTAAAATGGTCCCAAACTTTACTTGACATAATTTTCTTTATTATATTGTTCTTAAAACACAAACATTGAAAGCACTTTAACAAAACAAAAAAAGACTGGACAGAATCACAAAAATAAAATAGTAATCCTAACGATTAAGGTTTTAAAACCACCAAAAGCGATTCCCTGATAATTTTGATAAACAATGCCTAAGTATGTTTTATTATTTTCTTTTTTCTCGCTTTGCGTAGAAAATTAAATATTCAATTCTTGCGATATATCGATTTCTGAGAAAACATTCTATTTAAAACACGAACATATTTTCGACTCTCGCATTATGAGTGTTCAATCCTATTTATTAGGCAGAACTACGTTTAAATAATTTTACAATTACTTCATAATATATTTAAAAAAAAAACAAAAAACTATTAGTTAAATCATTTTAAAAACAAATGAACTAGCAAGTCGTTATTTGATTCTTAAAACTCGATAGCGCTTACTAAGTGATCAGATTACATGAATCGATTTTAAACAAACAATCGATATACGATACGTAGGCATAAATAAACAGTTTTATCAGTGTCAAACTGTTGACGGTATTTATTTTCATGAAACCCAACAAAATATCTAACTTAAGGATCGTATGAAATAAATTGGGGTTATTTGCCTCATTGTAGATAATTAAAACCAGTCGGGTGTAAGAATTGAGAGTTGTGTTTATTTAATCATCATTCTGGCGAGTAAACATATACATCATGGGGCTGACTTTGTATTGTGTGTAATGTGTTCTTATTTCTGTTTAAAAAAAGCCGTAATTTGTTTTATTTATTTTGAGTTTATTGGTAATTCTAGTTTTGATTTTAAATTTCAAGAGTTTTAAATGTGTTCATTAAAATATTTACAAGATTGTTCGTGAGGTGAAAGTTTCAGAAGTGAGCATGTGCTGTAACGGTTAGGTCCAGTCCAAGTTTCCCATAGAGGTGGGGGGTGAGGTATTAATTATCCACGTTAAATTTTCTACACCTAACAATTTTTTTTAATAAGGACTTTATTCATGCTTATCTCTTTTCTGACAAAATAATTATTATTTATTATGGATTAAGTTGTGCTTTTCAAGTAGGCTTAACTAAATAATTTTTGAATTCATAATATGCTTTGTTTATGAGGTAGAGATTCGACCATCGAATCCAGCAAAACACCGAATCCTCGAATATCGAATACTTGTCAGGATTCGGTGGATTCGAGGATTCGAAGATTCGAACGGCCCATCTCTACAAAATTATTTATCTAGCCATTGTTAAACATATTTTTCTTGACGTTGTTCTAGCTCAATTTATAAAATATAGATGTATTTGTTCAATGTACTTTTTTTTTACATAGGAAATATTAAGTGGTGTAATGGAAAAAGGAGCAGAGTTTTCTGAACTGGAATATATGAATGCATTTCAACTACTCCATCGAAGTCAGGTGGACCCAGATTATGGCGCTATCAATGTTCATCTTGGTCGCTTATCAGACATTTTGGGAGAAGTTGGTGTCACTGTGTGAAAAAAAAACATGTATACAAAGTGGAACTTTAAACTGGTTTCCTCATAGGAGAGAGCACAACTTATTATGAATGGAAATATTTAAAAAAATAATATATGATAACTACATTCCCCATTCCTTTCTTTCCAATTCTCACACAGATCTATACAGTAGGTAGACTATTAGTTGATGGTTAATGACACTTTCTTTATTTCTTTCAACAATATCTCATTTGTATTCGTTTATTAATTTCGATGCCTTTCTTTAAAACAAATTAACTACATACTTTATGTTTTCCAAAAAGGATACCAAAGAACATTTTTCAGCTAAGTGTGCTATTAATTATTTTCCCTTTATAATTTATAACAAACACAATCTAAATCAACTGGAGATCTCTATGCTCTCAATGTTAAAATACGGCATTGGCCCAAATATAGTACAGCCTCACATAAAATATGACCCTAACATTTTCAACATGTCATATGAAAAATAAAAAGTATTGAAAATAACAAAACATAAAATGTAAAAAATTAACAAATTTTACACAGTTTTATTGGGCTCTTTGAATGATTTTCTTTATTCACAAGCACTCCTAAACTTAAAAAAAAAAATTCTCCAAAGTATTTTATTAGCCTCTAAAACACCAAACATTTTAGCTGCCTGCAGGTTATTTGATTGTTGCACCTCGCTTATTGCTCTTAATTTAAAAATAATATTGAAGGTTATTTTCATTCCCTCGTTTGCTTTAGATACCAAGGAAGCTTTTTTTTAACCCGTTCAGTCACTTTCAATTATTTCAGAAACTCTTATCTTTAGCTTTATTCCATACAATCTTTTTTGTTCATTGTGTAGCTACCCTCTTTATACATATTTACAACAATGAGGGAGAGGTGAGTAAAATTTAATAGAAAGAAAATGCACTCACATTTGTGTAGAGGGAGAGTGAGAAACCAGTACACCCAACTGGGATTTGAATCCTTATTTCCCTGTCACTGGCTATCTTTTCAATTGTGAGAGTAATGCAGTCACCAATACAGGTTTCACACATAATTAACACAATTATTAGTTCAAATGTTTTGACTATATTCTTAATGAATGTTTCTCCTAGGCCTAATGAGTGATTTTGTAAAAGTATTTTCAACCAAGAGCTTTCTTAACAATTAGATAGTTATGTTTCATGAATTTCAATAAACATAAGCTTGACTCTAATATGTTTCCCCTTAAAAGATGCTTTCACTATGTGATACTATATTTACATCCAACCTGCTAAGTAATCTTAGTGGGCAAGAGTGTAGTTTTGTGTGTGGATAAAATGTTGTTGAACATTCAACTTAAAGATTTATCTGTTCGAAAAATTGATTTATTTGTTTAACTGAAAACTAATTAATTAAAACCTTAGGGCTTATTTTATGTTGATATGGTTTTGTTTCTAAAATATATAATTTTTTTTCATTGTTCCAATCTTGGTTAATAATAATTTATATTATGTACAGTGACTTGTGTTTTATAAACAAAATATGTATTTTTATTTGTAATCTTCATGTACAGAAAAAGGTTGTTATCTTAAGGGTCATCCATAAAAAAAAACTCTTGTTAGTTCTTACCTTATTTGACCCTCACACCTCTCACTCCCCCACCCTCCCCCGTTTCAAGAGTGAATGTCAGTGGCTGTGGGAGGGTCATCAAGAGTGAATGTCATTATTTCATACAGAAGCTCTTGTGACAATAAAAGGAGGACTCAGATTCAAATCTGCTTATAACCAGAAATTATTTATTATTATGTTTATTAACGGTCAAAACATGAACAATAATATTATTGTTTCAATATTAGAATTTAAGTATATGGTCTATGTTACGGAACATTGTAATGTACCCACCTCCCCCCCATGTACCACCATCTATACACCACGGCTCTCTAACCCGCCTCTTAACAGCGTTACATGTGTTGTGGATGACCCCTTATAACCCATACAAGTGTTTGAGCTCAAAGTTAAAGATAATAATATGACCGGATGAGCTGGTAAACTTTGTTTAAATGTACATAATTTTTGTTAATGTTTATAACTTGCTCTTGAAGTACTGCTCTTACTTCATACTCCATGTCTCAGTTTTGATGCTGAATGGCTTTAGATTTCACTTTAGGTGTTGTTAGGTAATCAAATTGTAATCTTGTTTTCAAGTACACCAAGTACCCCCAGTACAAAATAAAAATCATGTCTCAATAAGCTGGATAAGACTATGGTATGAACACTGTATAAATATTTATAAACATAAATCTTAGCTTTATTTAAGTAATTCTATTATTTTTGTACCTCATATTTGTATGCATATAAAAATAATAATAAAATAGTGATTAATGATTGTAAATATGTTAGCTGCAAGCAATAGTTAGTCATCTAGAACAGTATTATGATTAAATATTTTTGGTATTGTAAATAGATTATTATTCTTAAGTTTTATATTCTTTCAGAAATAAAACTTAAGCAATGGAACTTTTTTTTGACAAACTATCTACTTGTTTATGTAAATAAATTATAGATTAATTGAAGTACTGGCCTTTTAAAACTTGTGTGTTTATCCTCTTATTCCAAAGAAACTTTATAATTCTTTTGAATATCCTTGATTCATTAATATTCTTAGACATAAAATTAATTTAACATTTGAATTATAAAATAAGACCCCAAAATATGTAAAATTGACAAAATCAGGTGAGCTGTTATGTTTCTATTTTGATATGGATAGGGGCTTGGTCCTCTCTTATAGGTATTGTATCCTTTTTATAGGCTTTTTATGCTCGGATATTTCTTTAGACTTTTCCTTTTCAACCTGTTTCCTGTTACAAAGTGAGTATACAGTTATCTTGTGTACACATCATTATATCTCTTCAGGCTATACACATACTTACACTAAGTGGTTACAGATATGGAAGGACGTATATAAATGTGTGTAGAGAAAGTGGGAAACCATTTAGATAAAACCAATTTTAGTACACCTGACCGAGATCTGAACCCTAATCACCAAGTCATCAGCTATATAGTGTGTTGTTAGAGTTATGGGAGTATTTTTAGTTAATAAAATAATTAATTACTTAAACTGTTAGTTAATTTTATAAAGTTAGATGATGACTAAAATCAATTATTTTTGTACTGTTTGCTGCTCGTCCAGGTTATCCGTGTTTAATTACATTAATTGAGTCTGGATGAAAATATTTAAAGGAAATGTAGCCAGAATTTGAAACCCAAACTCCTGTCACTGTTAAACCAGACTAAATCGTTTAGTTTAGTCTGCGCAATCTTCCATGCAGTTATATAATTGAAGGGCTCAGCAGTAAATAATGGTAAGGGACATGTAACTCATTTTGAGAAATAAAGAAAAGAAATTTCTGGCAAACTCTCATAATTATTTCTTTAAACATACATACACGATAAACCTGGTTTAAAAAAAATTATGTTTCAAGACCTTCCTGTTTCAGTATTAAAATGTTAACATTGTTTCCTGGCTCATATAATGTGTATTTAATTAACATGAAAATGTACTTACTATTGTTTACGTCAAAAATGAATGTACTAAACACTCTTTAGATCTGTCTGAATCGATAATTCCATCATATTGATTACATGCAGAATTTATTGCTGAGCTGAGGTTTTTGTACCAGTCATGATATATAGGAGGGATCCATTCTAAAGCAGACAGTATACCATTCAATTTGTCTGCCTTGATTGAAAGTTGTTCTGAAACTGATGCTGGAATGTATACCTGTTTGGAGGTCTTCCTCGTTTAGAAATGATAACTTCTTCCAGGGAACCATTATAAGTCTCAGAGAACCACATTTTATTAAGAGTTGACTGCAATAACTCTGTTGAAAACACGTCACACAATTCTGTATGCCAAATTTCTTTTTAGTTGTAGTAGCTTGTGGCTGAGGAAACATTTGTGTTGAGGCAGAAAAGTTGTAGAAACAATCCTGATTCATTCTTGTTATGTGGAAAGGCTTCTTCTGGTATGTTTTCAGAACTGCTTCCCAGTGTTCAGGGGCATACACCATCTGATAATGAGAGGAGACATGCTTCTCAACCAGAACAAAATCTCTGTCATTGGTGAGCATCGTATGGCCAACCTGAGAAAAAATGTGCTCAATTTCTTAGATATGTTCAGTTTTTAATAGATATAACCAAAATGACACCAGTGTCCAGTTCTTATTTTGGCCACCACAGTTATCTAAAATTGCAATCCGATTTTCTACATTAAAATGACATAGCTTTCAAAATAAATCTTTAAACAACTAGCGATTTTGTCTGCTTCTCTCCTTGGTTGTCTCCACAGTAGTGGGGGCTCAAGTTGTAACACCATAGCTTACGCTTATAGAACATTGGCCCAGTTATCAATGATGATGTTGGTAATGTCTGTTACAAATTGAATGTAATTAGATGGACACCAATAGTTTCTTTCACTTCATTTGATGCTTTATAAATTTCCTTTTGTCCAGCTTAAGATTTTCGATGGTGGAGTTCTTGGTGTGTTTCAAGTGACTTCAGTTCATGTTCATACTTACATATTTGCATATGTTTCAAAAATGAGGTGGCCCAATGGCTAGATAATTTTATAATAAAGGAAATTGATAAAACTAAAGAAAGAGGAAAAATAAACTACTAAGAATAAGAATAAATTTGATGAAGAAAGCCCACCTAGGGAAAGAGGAAAGATGTGGGAAGAATCCAATGCACAAAGGTGACATCTTCTTCCTTTCTTCTGTTTTCTATAGTAGAAGTAGTCACACACACATTTTAAACACAAATATAATAATATTTCGGCATAAAGGCAACAATGCCGAAATATTATTATATTTGTGTTTAAAATGTGTGTGTGACTACTTCTACTATAGAAGACAGAAGAAAGGAAGAAGATGTCACCTTTGTGCATTGGATTCTTCCCACATCTTTCCTCTTTCCCTAGGTGGGCTTTCTTCATCATATTTGCATATGTATGATGGCTACTGTAAATGCATCACAACGTTGACGAGTGTCTGATTTGGGGCTCTTGAAGCTGATATTATACTCTTCAGTAAAATCCTTCTAAAATTGTCTGCAGATACACTTTGCTTGTTCATTGCATTGCAATCTTGAGCATATCTTTCAAAACACAGCTGTATAGAATACTCCATACTTAGATAATCCCTAGAAGAATCTTTTCGATTGTAGGGGCTCTTATACCGAGGAAGTTTGTCAATTAACAGTATTATTATCTTCTTGTAAGTAGTTTTTAGGATGATTGGTATGATTACCTCTTCTATTGGAAGCAGGTGAAAACATTTCGTTTTTCAAATGCTTCACTATATTCTCCACGTATCCTCTTTCTTCTGGAGTCCATGGATATTAAGGAATGCCGTTTTTCAAATTACAGCATCTTTTCCAGTGGATTTTACTGTGTACACAATTATCTGACTTCTCTTGAATATCTCTTGTTTGGTCTTCTTTTTGCCTATTTCTTTAGATCGCAAACAACCTTTTATATATATATATATATATATATATATATATTATATATATTTTATTTTTTTTCTTTCGGTATTGTAACAGTTCATTTGCCAAAAGTTTGTAAATATATTTCACCTATCTTCTTCAGTAATTAACTGGAAACAATGTTTTAGGCATTCACATGGTGGACCTGCACGTTTTTCTTTAACAGTTTTCCCTTCCTCTGTATTTCTTATGTTCTGTCCCTTATGCTCTGCCTTTACATCCCCCTACCACTTAGCCACAACTAAAATCAAAATGTACAATAAAATTAATTGTGCATTATATTTACATAGCCAACTAAATAAAATAAAAAGATGCCACCACAAACCCAAAATCCCGCCAAACCTACTGCCCCCAGCGGGGACTGCGGATCTGTAGCTCTGCCTCCGACTCGTGTATCAAAATAAAATAAGAACAGGGTTAAATTACACATAGCCTTAGTAAAAATGTTAATTTCCCAATGTGTTGAGTATAGCAAGAATATAATGTTAACTGCACTTAATATTATTAACGTGAATAGGTTAACCAATCATATTTACTTGATAATTACTTCTTTCAGACATAACAGCTTTGTCAATAACATAGTCTGGAATCATCACTATCAAAATCTAGCACAGATTCTTCTAAACACTACATTATTTTCATTCCTTGCATATAGTCACATACATGTGACTACTACCAGCATCCATCTTGTTGGCCCATACCATTATTTACATGCTGAAAGCAAAACAATTACAGCAAAGTTCAGAAGTCTGAGACTGCATAGTGCTGCCATCTCTTTAGGAAACAAGGAACCTTTCACTAATATGAGCTCTGTAGGTCCTTTGTCATTGTTTACATTTCAACTTTTGTGAAAAAGTTCCTTACCATTATTTACTGCCAAGCCCTTCAATTTATCTTATTAAACTTTTTCTTTGGCTATCCTGTTGTAAAAAAGTTTGTGATTTTAATCTGCACTTAAAGATGGGGCATTTTACTAAAGCAGTTGATGATTATCTGCACATCTTTCACCTAACCCTATTCTTTCTTCCCCTTCTGAATTTCAAGCCTTTTATCTGACAACTCTACCAACCTAGTGTGAATTACCTTTTACGAGGGGGTGGAGCTCTCAATAAATTCCCTTAATTAATAGAAGGCAACCCGACTTTAATGCTGGTCAAGTACAACAAGCATATGGGAGGGGGGGGGGATTATTGTCCTCTTCATCTCTTTCAGAGAGAGCGCTTGACCCTCTTTGTCAATTTGGAGATGTAGGGGGAGGGATGACTCAATTAGAGGGTGAGTGCAAGATCAGATTAACTATTCTGTCTTGGGGATGACATTAGGGACACATTAGGTTATTGTTCGGCTCTTCTTTTTTTTTTTTTTTTTTTACTCGGTCCTCTGAACTGTTAATACCTTAAAAAAAATGTTTTTTAGAGATGGGACCATTGAATCCTTGATATTTTGAGTTAGTTTTTTGATTCCTTAACACTTCTCAAAGTTTGGCTGTTTAATTATGGAACTCCCTGTAATTTAGGATTATTTTTGTGGTTTTTAAGCATCAAAAATGCCATTCCCACAGACAATACAACATTATTAAATGTACCTTCAAGTAGGGATGCCCTTGAATCCAATCAATAAAACTTTCCCCATAACTTGATTTTAAAAATAACTTATTGGCACCACAAGTCATAACAATTACAAAATCATTTTTTAACTACCATCAAAAGGTGGGACTGCATCTCAAAGCCATACACATTGTCAACTAATTACAAAGGACCACTAGACATAGTTTTAAAAATCATATTTCTCAACCAGAAAGATAAAATATTGTTTATTTGACAATAAAATAAAATAATTTTATTTTAACTACAATTTTTCACTTTAATGTTTTATTATCCTGTATTTTACTATTGATCCTTAAAATAACACGTCATGTTTACATCCACAGGGCAATCCAATGGACACATGTCAACATGGGCCTAATCAGAATTTATTTTTGGTAGTGGGGTGGGGCACGATCCCTTAGCTCAGTTAATCTGAGTTAATAATAATAGCCTTTATTTATCGGGCGAAGTTAAGATGTTAGCCCTCTCTTCCACTTAACGAGTGTTGAATACAACATACACTATTACATTTATTGAAATAAAATTTAATAAAGAGATATTCAAATAAGTATAAAAACATTCACACACTCATTCATACACGCATTTAAAGCTCAAGTAGTTTCAAGAATTCAGTTTAGCTTGTTAGACAAGATAAATTGCTTAACCACACATTTGAAAGGGAGTCTGGATGTTAGATGATGAGTAGAGTTATCTAGTTTGTGCCAAGCCTGTGATGCCAGGACAGTGAAAGAACGAGCATATATTTGAGATCTTTATATGGGAATAGACATCTGTAGAGTGGATTCTGTTCTAGTAGTAAGGGTGGGTTTATCTTACAGAAATAGAAGCCGTGAGGAGAGGTATTGAGGCTGAGATGTTGATAATATTTTGTGAAGCAATACTAATATATGTAGTCTTCACCTTTCATTTATTCCTGACCAACACAGTTTATTAAAATACTTAGAAATATGGTCATGCCGTTTTAAGTTAAATATGTACCAAACACGTGTGCTTTGTAGTTGTAGTCGTTCTGCTAGATCATCTCTTAAGTCATTGTACACTAAGTCACAGTAGTCAAAATATGGCATTATTAAGCTCTGGACAAGGATAATTCGTACATTTTCTGGGAGAAAATTCTTTACTCTTCTCCGTGAATGTAAGCAGGCATACACTTTCTTGCAAATCAAAGTTAGCCGGTCTGTCCAATTCATCAATAATCAATCACACCAAGGTTTTTAGTCATTGTTTTTCAGTTGTACTATGGCTACTCCTAATCACATGTCAGTCAGCAGGGGAGCTAAGACTTCCAGGTTTGAATCCCAGTATGGCCGAAAAATGTATCACTGGTGAAATGTGGGTTTTCCCTTCACAGTGGCTGCAAGCTGGATGCTGTCTCTTATAGATTTAAGTTAGTTTATGAGTCTTGTGCTGGTATATTAAGTTGGTTCAGAAAGTACACGTTCAATACCTGGAATAAATGGAAAATAAAATATAGGTTTAAAAAAAAAAATTGTAAATTTATTACACTGTCTACATTAAACCCTAATAAATAAGACCATTGTTATTTTATACAGTAGGCGAGGAACTTTATTTGTGCAAGAAAGGAGGGAGAAAAGTAACAAAAAAGTTTTTTTAGGGACTTTCTAACATCTTTTCCTTAAGTTATTGCAAGAAATTTGGGTGCTCCTCTTTTGACAAATTTTTGGAAATGTTGATCCTTCTTAAAGCTATTTTAAGAAGTGTTCACAAGATTATTTTTTTGTATTAATTAGATTCCCTAGAATCTATTTAAAGTTGTGCTCACCCAGATAAAAAAAATCTGGAATGCCCTAGGGTCTAAAAGCTATTTAGAGTGTTAATATTGCTCCTTTAAAAGCTATTTGAAGTGGTCTTCAAACAACACATTTTTAAAATTGGTTGCTCTTAAAAGATAATTGTAGTGTCCTTGCTTGGACTAAAAGAATAATATATATATGTGTGTGTGTGTATATGTGGATATGTGTGTATATGTATATAAGGCCAACTTTAAGCTTCACATTAAAAACTTAGAGGGATTAAAACCGCATAAACTCAAATCTCTATGCCTATTCTTGTCAACATAGCTCCCCCTTCTAAAAGAGAAGGGATTTATTTTCTATATATATATAAAATAAATGATAGCCTACAGAAACATGAAATAACACTACTATCAGGAACATTTTTTTGTTTTATTTTAGTCTATTAATATACTGTAGCAAGAAAATGAGAAGCTAAAGACCAATTACAATTCTGTGGTACAACAATTACTTAAATTAGTGGCAAATTCTCACAGTGTCTCGGTCTATAACCACCAGATATATTGCCATGTCTTAGACTATAACCACCAGAGTCATAGCAGTGTCTTAGTCTATAACCACCAGATATATTGCCATGTCTTAGACTATAACCACCAGAGTCATAGCAGTGTCTTAGTCTATAACCACCAGATATATTGCCATGTCTTAGACTATAACCACCAGAGTCATAGCAGTGTCTTAGTCTATAACCACCAGATATATTGCCATGTCTTAGACTATAACCACAAGAGTCATAGCAGTGTCTTAGTCTATAACCACCAGATATATTGCCATGTCTTAGACTATAACCACAAGAGTCATAGCAGTGTCTTAGTCTATAACCACCAGATATATTGCCATGTCTTAGACTATAACCACAAGAGTCATAGCAGTGTCTTAGTCTATAACCACCAGATATATTGCCATGTCTTAGACTATAACCACCAGAGTCATAGCAGTGTCTTAGTCTATAACCACCAAATATATTGCAGTGTCTTAGGCTATAACACACCAGATATATTGCCATGTCTTAGACTATAACCACAAGAGACATAGCAGTGTCTTAGTCTATAACCACCAGATATATTGCCATGTCTTAGACTATAACCACAAGAGTCATAGCAGTGTCTTAGTCTATAACCACCAAATATATTGCAGTGTCTTAGGCTATAACCATCAGATATATTGCCATGTCTTAGACTATAACCACCAGAGTCATAGCAGTGTCTTAGTCTATAACCACCAGATATATTGCAGTGTCTTAGGCTATAACCACCAGATATATTGCCATGTCTTAGACTAAACCACCAGAGTCATAGCATTGTCTTAGTCTATAACCACCAGATATACTGCAGTGTCTTAGGCTATAAACATCAGATACATAGAAGTGTGTTAGTCTATAACTACCAGAGACATATGCTATTGCCGTCAGAGACATAACAGTGTCTTGGACTATAAACAAGAGACATTGCAGTGTCTTAGACTATAACCACGTCATGCATGTCTCTAGTCTATAACATATATGCAGTGTCTCTAGTCTATAATCACCAGATATATTGCCATGTCTTAGACTATAACCACCAGAGACTTAACAGTGTTTTTTTGTTGTTGCTATAACCACCATAGACAACAGTGTCTTAATATATAATCACCAGAGACATAGCAGTTTCTTAGTCCTCAACCCACAAGAGAAATAGCAGTGACACAGGCCACCAGAGACATAGAAGTGTGTTAGGTTATAACCATAAGAGAAATAGCTATGTCTTAGCTATAACCAACAGTGTCATATCAGTGTCTTATGCTCTTATTACCATAGATATAGCAGTGTCTTATATTGCATTCACGACACATAGATAGATTTTAGTCTATAATTACCAGAGAGATAGGTTCTCGGGCTATAACTACCACAAACATGGCAGTGTCTTAGGCTATAACCACCAGAGACAAATCAGTGTCTTGGGCTCTACCCACCAGATACAGCAGCCCCATGGCTTCTTTGGTGCTGAGTGACAGCTCACGGCTGACGGCTTTGAAAAGTTATCAGACCAAATTATGTATCCCTACGCCGAACCATATGATCTACAAAAACATGTGTTTAGCAGCTCTCACTTCTGACAGTCAAAATTTAGGTATATAACTAAATATTGACTGTCAAAAGTCAGCTGTGAACTGTCAGTCAGCACCAAAGAAGCCACGGGGCTACTGTACATTACAATATTTTAGGCTCTACTCACCAGAGCCATTATAGCGCTAAAGCTATAACCACCAGAAACACAACAGTTTATTAGGATAAAATAAACATAAAAATAGCAGTGCCTTAGATTATATATCCACCAGCGACATGGCAGTGTATTTTGTTATAACTAGCAAAGACATAGCATTGTATTAAGCTATAACCACAAGAAACATAGAAATGTCTTAGGCTGTAAACAAGAAAGATATAGGCCTAACTGTGTATTAAGCTCTACTCTTCAGAGACATAGCAGTGTCTTAGGCTTTACCCACAACAGACATCAATTTCCTAGGCTCTACTCATCAGAGACATAGTAGTTGTAGCATGTCAATTATGTAAAATTGACATCTACACCACGAGCCTACATAAAAATACTAAATTATGATAATTATTATAGCGGAATCCAAAGAAGAGAATTAAAATTGACATATTTAGGAATAATATTCTTCAACACCTACTTTCCATGACTGGATGGGCTCGGATACAGCCACCATGCTTCCGAGAAGAAAATACTACAAGTGTGTAAAATAACACTCACGAGAAGAATCCTTATAAAAACACTATAGATGAATCCAAAAATGATAATTAAAACTGATTTATTTAGTAATAATATCCTTCAAGACTTACTCACCATAACAGGATGGGCTCGGATACAATCACCATGCTTTCAAGGAAATACGACGATTATGGTTAACCACCAGCATGTTAAATCTCACACACGTCCTCGCTGCATCACCCAATAGTTTAAATGGATCGAAATCACAAGCCTAGAGCGCTGCTGCTCTTGCGGCATTCCTTGGCACTTCTGTCTTTTCGTTCGCCCCTTTCTTTCTTTTCCTTTCCACCCTTTTTCCCGTCTCTCCCATTGCCTGTGTTTTACGCCTTATTCTTTTTATTCCTGTTTGGTTAGAAAAATCGTATATAATGAGTGCCGCATAGGTTAACTTATTGTCACTCGCAAACTTCAGATAGTACAAAGCAAAATACTAAGGACACTCACAGGGGCAGACAGATACATTAGTAATGCTGACATACACACAATGACTAATTGCCGTCAACTACAAGAACTATACCAGGACAGAAACAAGAAATTCTACGATCAGACTGAAACGCACAAGAACGAACTTGTTAGAGGACTTGGACAGTAAGACCCGACTGAACCACGACATCATAAACGACTCAGGCTGGCGTAGTTGAATATCTATTTATTCTATATAAATGTTAACCTAAAATTATATATATAAACCCTAGTTGATAAGCCCTGGGTAAAAAAAAAACTAGATGTAGTATAGAAATAATCTAATAATTGACAATTAACTACGCCAGAACGACACCATCACCTCAACTTAGACCCGACCTTCACACAATCGCACATTTCATGCCATTACTACCTTAGGCACGGCCGGACGCCACTGGGATAACCGACTAGGTTTTCTACTAGTCAGAGGATAATACTGGCGCTGAGGTTGGCCCCAGATGGTGAATGGAAATGTATCCACTTCATTCCAAATCCCAAGAAAAGAAAATCCTACCAACCCCTCGATTATTACCTTTGTCACCACCGGATTCCACTGGGATAACCGACTAGGTTTTCTACGAGTCAGAGAATAATATTGGCGCCATTGTCGGCCCCAGATGGGGAATGGAAATTTATCCATCAACTTCCAACCAATCCAAGGAAAGTTCAATTCTTCCAATCCTTTCCCGGAAAACGACTCTCATAATTCACCCACAATCTACCATTATACCTTAAACACACCCTCCCCATCCCATGAAAGAAAATCCTTCTCTACCCGAGACCCAACGCAATCACTCACAATCACCATTTATCATCTCACAGTGTAACTCATACTTCTGTAATTTTCTTACCGCTTCATCTCATCGGTTTCACTTCATAGATAAATAATTAATTATACACGAGGTTAAGAGTAACGACAGTGACTCGGTACTCAAACAATAAATCAGCTCTTTCTAAGATGACCTAAGTTGGCGCTTCTGTTAATTTGGATATTCTTAGTCGGGCAACAGCCGTAAGTAGTGGGGATAGGTTGAATTTGGTCACGTGACCACGCCTCCTCGCTCTCTGATTGGCTGTTGATTTCCCACCTCCCCTCCTACTGACCCCATCCCGACCCCCTCCCCTCCTTCTGACCCCTTTCCAGTGTTCCAAACTTGTTTATTCTTGTCCAAACATGTTGGTACTTGTATTTTCTTGTTTTATTGGTTATTTATGTGACATTAAAAGAGAACCAGGATGCATGGATGTGAAAACCGTTAAACAAATCAATATGGGTCGTCCTATTCAAAAACTCAAAGCAGAGGAACTATGCAAAAATGCCCGTCTAAATTTTGTGAAAGGTGGTGGACTAACCGAGCTGAAAAATTTTCAAACTTACCTCTTCGGATACAAAATCACAGTGTTTAGGGAGCGTCGGGGGAGGCAGGTCCTATATGAGGGGCATACTCCTACCGAACATTCCTTTAAGGGCTACCATATTTGCATTTTCACGATGATAAGCAAAACCATTTTTATGTCATAACATCCTTGACAGCAGCGTTTAAATGCGGGTACTTTTTCCACGATTGCCGTGTACCGTTCAACACAAAGAACGATCACAAATGTGAGTCCGCGTGCAAAAAGTGCTACGCTAAAACGGGTTGCAGTGGAGGTTGATCTGTGACCTGTAAAGACTGCGGACGTTGGCTAACAAACCAGACATGTTTTGATAAATATAAACGTCCCGGTTTTTACAGAGGTCACATGTCGGTCTGTGATGTCAAAAATTTTGTGAGGTATGCGGGCAATTTTTCAGTTTGGAAAAATCAAATTATTCACATAGGTGTTATGAGACTTTTTTGTAGAGTATGCGAGACCCATCGTCCTTTTGGTCATTCCTGCTATATGAAGAAAGCCCCATCCAAACCTTCACTGGAAAATAGCAATTTCATGTTTGTATTCTGTGATTTTGAATGCTGGCAAGAAACTATTCTTCAAGGTGCGGTCAACACGTACTTGAACGAACCTAAACTCTGTGTCGTACAGACGTGTTGCATAGCTGCCTTCATATCAATGTAAATGACCAACATTGTACCGAATTCGTGTCGATAGGACTCGCATATTCAAGGGTGATACCACAATGACCCAATTTTTCGGATTTATAGAGCAAATTAAAGCAAGAAAATTTAAGAATATCACCCTCCTAGGCCATAATGCGAAAGACTATGATGGAAATTTTATTTTAAAATATATGGAGGATAAAAAATGAACTCCAGAGCTAATAATGAAGGAGGGAAAATCATGCCCATGCGTTACGGCCTGCTCCGCTTTATTGACTCGCTGAACTTTCTCCCGATGTCGTTGTCCAAAATGCCCAAAACATTTGGTTTGGACGAGTATTTGACCAAGGGACATTTCTCCCATTTTTTCAATAAAAAAGAAAACGCGGGGTATATGGGTCCCTTGCCACCAAAGGAGGACTACGGTATCGGTGAGATGTCGGTTGAAGGAAAGGAGCATTTTGAGAAGTGGTATGACGCGTTGGTCAAATAAAATTATGTCTTTGATTTTAAGCGCGAGTTGAAACTGTATTGCGTGAAAGATGTAGAAATCCTACTGAAGGCCTGCCTGAAGTTTAGAGATATGCTTATGGAAAAAGCAAAGGTGGATCCTTTCAGAGAGGCGTGTACGACCGTAGGAGCGGCCATGTTGGTTTACCGCGAAGTCACCTTAAGGAGAATACCATCGGTATCATCCCTAACGGTGGCTACCGGTGTGCAGACCAACAGTCGCACGTTGCCGTACAATGGTTCTACTGGGAGGCTCACCGACCCGGTGTGTCTATTCTTCATGCGGGTAACGGCCGTAAAGAATATGTGTTAGGGTGACGTGTAGACGGCGTTGTTAAATCTGGAGATACCACCCCCATCTTCCAGCTTTGAGGCTATTATTTCTACTGTCCTGACAGGACAACCCTTATCAAAAACAGTAACCACGAGACCATGGAGACACGCTATGAAGCGACCATGGCTTGCGTGGAAAAGTTTAAGAATGCCAACTACATGGTCGTAGAGAAGTGGGAGTGTACGTTTAATGCGAGGAAACGCACTGACAAGGACTTGAAACGATTTGTACTCCAGCACGAGGTGTACAGCAAGGAGCCCCTCAGTCCCAGGGACGCATTATTTGGCGGGTGTACAAATTGTATCAAACTGTTCCACGAAGCAGACATTTCTTGTGGAGAGAATATCAAGTACTTGGATGTGTGTTCATTGTATCCTTACGTTTGCAAGTACAACAATTATCCCATCGGTCACCCCAAAATTTACTTGGAACCAAATCATCCGTTTATAGACCCAGTAGAAGGCATAGCCAAAGTTACAGTGACACCTCCGTGGGATATATTCATGCCCGTATTGCCTACACGAATGCACGGCAATTTAATGTTCATCTTGTGCAGGAAATGTGGGAAGGAGAAAAACTAAGGCACATGTCAGCACAACGACAAAAAAGATCGCTGGTTGACAGGCGTCTGGGTGATTGACGAGATCTGGAATGTCGTTGAGAAAGGCTACACCGTTGAAGCAGTACACGAAGTGTGGGAGTACAATGTATCTGTTTACAATCGTCAGATACGTTCTGACGGATTGTTTCACGGGTACATTGATACTTTTTTGAAAATTAAACAATAAGACAGTGGATTGCCAGATTGGTGTACCTCACAAGATGAGAAGTTAGCTTATATTCAAAATGATGAGGAAAGGGAAGGGGTAAAACTCGATTTTGGCTCTGTTTGTAAAAACCTTGGTCACCGCACTCTGGCTAAACTCTTTTAAAATTCACTTTGGGGAAAGTTTGGGCAAAGACCCGATTTACCACACGTAGCCGTTGCCAATGACTATCAGGGCATCCACAAGTACCTGATGGATCCGTACATCATCGTGGACAGCGTCATTGATGTAAATGATGAGGTTATGTTCCTCAATTACATGGATGCGCGTGACGCGTTGCGCCCTAACCCTAAGACGTGTGTGGCGGTGGCATGCTACATGATTGCTATGGCTAGGTTGCATTTATACAGCATCCTTGAAAAATTGGAGGACCTCGTTTTGTATCACGATACAGATAGCGTTCTATTTGCACCCCCTTTACGGGAATGTAATTAGCATACAAGAAATGAACAAAGCAATAGAGATTATTTATAGATCCAACAAGCATGTAAAAAAAGGAGAACAAGTGATTATAAGATTTTGGTTAATCTATATAATGGTGGCACAAATGCCCAGTAGCGTATAGATTCCTCTGGTCACCAGCCGAGCGCCAGTCAACCCCTCGTAAAAGTATTCAGCGAAGATCGGGCGGGAACGCCAGCTGCCCAATCTTGGGTCGACACGCCCATGACGGTGCCTCGATAAGTTAATGTCCCTTAAGGGGAACCAAACAAGCCAGAGGGGCTAGAACATAAGAAACAGGATCAACTCTTGCCTTAAATGGAGTATAGTTACCCGGGAATTGAACCCACAAAACACAGCTCATAGAGTCCGTTCCAAATGGGAAGAACCCGCAATACTTGATCTAAAGCTAAACGGGGGTTGAGCCCACATAGTAACTCGGCCAGTCATTAGCTAAGCAAACTTCAACACTCAAGGTCACCGGGGCACAGCCCTACACCCGACCTGGTCAACAGAGGTGTTTCACAGAGACAGGCGCTCCCCAGTCAGAGAGAGAGAGAGAGTCAAGCTCACACAAGTGGCGTATCATATTGCCCCGTGTAACCAACTAAGTTACAACAACTACACTAAATCAGCAATCAGCGAGGGCTGTATACGTAAACCCATAAATATACTGAATACCTAAAGTTACATTGAGCCATTCAGGCTACCTACACACATTAGTAGAGCCCAAAGGGCTCTTAACAATAAACAAAGGTGCTAGGAACTAGCGTATGGGAACTATCATGGCTAACTTTCCCTTTTAAGGTGGTAAATGCAACCGCACGCTATCCTAAGGCCCATTTCTCCTAATCAGCACGTTACATCCATTAAGGGGACAAGGGACAGTGAGCCAATACCTGGTCACCTAGCGCTAAGTAACTCACAGTTCACTAAATGAGTCCAATCGCTCACATCAAATAAAGGACAACAAAAGATTGAGTTCATAACACGCAACGACACCTTAATACTCCTAAGCAAATGTCCACACAAAAATATCTAGAGAGGATCTCCTGAATGTCTAGCACAAAACAATACCTTAAGACAACTTAGGTCTTACTGGACGATAGCTTGTAGCTGTGTACCAACCCTGGGCCAGTAAGGACAGTCTAATAGGCCCACGGACGGAAAGAAGCGTCGAGCCTGACGAGATGTACTAGTCCTGGTAGGGAAGTATCAGCGCCAGTAGAATGGGAGCTGGTAGCCGTGTACCAGCCCTGGTAGAACCATGACAGTCTAACAAGACCAGGTACGGAGAGAAGCGTCGAGCCTGACGAGATGTACCAGTCCTGGTAGGGAAGTATCAGCGCCAGTAGAATGGGAGCTGGTAGCCGTGTACCAGCCCTGGTAGAACCATGACAGTCTAACAAGACCAGGTACGGAGAGAAGCGTCGAGCCTGACGAGATGTACCAGTCCTGGTAGGGAAGTATCAGCGCCAGTAGAATGGGAGCTGGTAGCCGTGTACCAGCCCTGGTAGAACCATGACAGTCTAACAAGACCAGGTACGGAGAGAAGCGTCGAGCCTGATGAGATGTACCAGCCCTGGTAGTGGGAAGTACCAGCGCCAGTAGAATGCAAGCTGGTAACCGTGTAGCAGCCCTGGTAGAACCATGACAGTCTAACAGGACCACGTATTGAGAGAAGCGTTGAGCCTGACGAGATGTACCAGTCCTGGTAGGTCTAAGTACCAGCAGACTGAAGTGCAGCTTGCAGGCGGTAAACAGCGAAGTATTTGCCGGCACTGGTAGAAGTAGAAGATTATAAATCAATGCAATAGTGGCGGGGGCTAGCTGGATACAGCCCAAGGTTCCCAAATTAGGAACGCCATAGCGTAAGTGTAAGTCTATTGCTTTCAGCCGTGGAACAGCATGACTCCAGCAAGCGTAGAAGGGTCGAGCTGTGTGCTCAGTCCCACAGCGACTCTTGTCCTCCCTACGCTGATAGAAGTCGCTCTTAATAAGTCACTTAGTTGAACCGTCGCCTAGAGCGTCCAAAACGAGAGTATATGTCAGTAGTAAAGAAAACGATCAGCTGTACAGAGCGTCGAAAACAAGCGAGGCGCGCATGCGCAGCCATACAAGGGAGGGAGGGAAGAGAGAACCAGAAAGGGGGAAATTCACAATGCATACAAGGCAGGGGAAATAGTTGCGCAGGCGCATACGAGAGGCTCGAAACAAATAGAAGAAATGATAATCAATTAGGCGAGGAGAAGAGCATCCAATCAAGGATAAGAGGAAAATAGAAATTGATGTGTCACAACCATGCTTAGATCATCGTGACCTTGTGCGAGCTAATATCTCACATTAGCTCGGCACATATTCACGGAACGCCCCGGTGAATGGAGTCCACCGACCGGAGACTTTTTAGGTGACCTCACTGACGAACTTCAAGATTACGGTCCTGGAAGCTAAATTAGTGACTTTGTAACTGGCGGCCCCAAGAATTACGCGTACCGAGTTTGTATTGATGGTGATCCTGCCAAAACAAACGGTGTGCATGGTTCGTGGGATCACTAAACTACGGCAGCCGGAACGACTTTAATTTTAACGTTTTGAAAGCGATGGTCACCGAACAGGCCACGGAATGATACATACTGCACAAAATTGTAAGAAAAGGTCTTGTGACTGTATGTATCGTTTCGCAGACTAAAGTCTACCGGCCCGTGTACACCAAACGTCGGATAACCGATGATTTTAATACGTTGCCGTTTGGGTATCAGAGTTCTTGTAAACGCATTCGCCACGACTAAAAGGTGATCATTTAGATGCGCTGAATAATCACATTTTTTTTCTTTCACTCTAGATAGTTCCACTGACATACCATTTTTCAAAGATTTGAGATTTTTTTCTTATTTTTTTTTCTGCACCCGGAGTACTTTCTTATATTTTCTTACCGCCATTACACTCCTTCCTACCTGATTATTTCTAATCAAATATAATTAGTTTTTTGTATATATTTTAATTCTAGCTCATTTTCTCCTTGTATATATTTTAAATTGAAACCATCTAGTTTGTACGTATAACCAAATACTATTTAAACTGGACTTTGTAAATTAATACTGAGGCCACTATTCCAGCTACGAACTCTAAACCTAAACGTGTATAATTTACATCAAGGTGTAAGATATATTTTATAACAATAATTTTTTGTAAATAAATATTCCCAGTATACTTTTCACGGCGTGAGCCAAATTTCTAAAACATTTTTTGTGTGTAAATAAATATTCAAAGTAGACTTTTGATGGTGTGAGATATATTTGTATAAACTTTTATTTTTGTTTAAATAAATATTCCAAATATAATGTAACAAGATTAGTGTTTAACAGCGGGACCAGCGTGCTCTCATTGTTTACCCTAGCTGCGCTCCTTGTTCTCTCTGTCTCCCTCCTTGTCTAGCAGGTAGGCAGCGACCTTCTCACTTGACTATGGGATTAGAGGGGCCAAGGGGGTGCAGGGGAAGGACGGAGACAAGTCTGGAGGCGTCTGGATCCTTTTTATTCTGGCCTTTTTTATTCTAGAAATGGAGGATTCCAGACCCTTAGCTGTCACCACTTCTATATATACACGCTCAGCGAAAAGCTGTGGGTACTCAGTTCTTGGTTCTTGACTAATGAGTCCGGGAGTCCCCAGTGGAGTGTGTGGACCGGCGTGTCAAGTGTGTGAGCCAGAGTGACCAGTGAGCAGATCGGCACGTTTGCAGGGGGTCAGCGAGATCGGCGTTTGTGTATAGCGGGTCACCACCGTGTATCGTGTGTGGGACAAGTGACATTTGTTGTTATTGTGAACTACTGTGTTAATGAACATTTTATGATTGTTTTTAAACATTTGAATAGTTATTAGGGGTTTTATAGTTTGTTAATTGGTTTATCCAATTTACTTACATCTCTATGTGTTCTATTAGTTTATTAATTTACAGACTTGATTAAGACTCTTTTTATTTTACTTGATGACTTGTTTAGTTATAATTAATTTAGATATATAGTTAATCAGTGTGTGGTAATTTTAATAATCAAAACCTTGAATATTCCGTGGGCATTTTCATTCGTGTTTGGTCGGCAGCATACCCAAATATCTCTAAAAGAACTCGTGGTTCGCACGTTCACGTGTGAATGGCCTGTGACCCTCCCAGGTCACGCGCACCCCACGTTACAATACTTTTGATCGTGTGAGATATATTATATAAACTTTTATTTGTGTGTAAATAAATATTCCAAGTATACTTTTGATGGTGTGATATATATTTTTATAATTTTTTATTTGTGTAGATAAATATTCCAAATATACTTTCTTGCGGCGTGAGCTATATTTGTATAAACTTTGATTTGTTTAATAAATATTCCAAGTATACTTTTCATGGTGTGAGATATATTTGTATAGACTTTTATTAGTGTGTAAATTAATATTCCAAGTATACTTTTCATGACGTGAGCTATATTTGTAACTAATATTTCAAGTATACTTTTAACGGTGTGAGATATATTTGTAAATAAATATTAATGTGTACTTTTCACGGTGTAAGCTATTTTTGTGTGAATAAATATTATAAACAAAACTGTTATGTTTGTGTTTTAACGTTTACACCCCCTCCTTCCTATCCTATTAATAAAAGTTCATTTAGCTTATAAGCTCTGTCTCAAACATTATGGACAAGTTGAATCATCCATTTTCAGTCATCATCAGCGGCCCTTCCGGCTGTGGAAAGTCACATTTTTTAGCCGAAATTATCCGTCACTTGGACATAATGTGTGACGTTAAATTTGATAAAATCACATGGTATTATGCTCTATGGCAACCGGGATTCGAACAAGACGGGTCAAGTCCCCCTGTCATATTCTTAAGGTTTTTCCGGAAATGAATGACACCTGTAATGATTCTCCACAGCTGATTATCCTGGACGACCTAATGCGTGAAGCCAACAAAGTGGTCGTCTATCTTTTCTCCAAAGATGCCACCATTAAAAATATTGCATCATGTACTTTTACACAAAATATATTCCACCAGAGCAAGGGCCAAAGAGACAGTTACTTAAACGAACATTATATCGTTCTTTTTAAAAATCCCAGGAATAAAGCTCAGATTCAACACTTTTCACGTCAAATCTGTCCTGAAAACCCCCGGTTCTACAAGAGGCTTACGCTGATGCTACAAGTACTCCCCACGGGTATATATTGTTAGATTCAAAACAAGTTACACCCAAATGGTTCAGTTATGGAACTCACACAAATGTTGGGTGCTGCGTAACCTAACACGCAAAAGCTATAAAAACACACTTCCCGATTATGGATATTTCATAACCATGAGTCCCAAAATGATGAAGAAAGCCCCTCTGCTACGTGCGATGCATTGCATGAACCCGCAGCAACGTGTCGCCTTGCTGATAATGGCCGACAGAAATTGATTGACTCTGTTTGCGAGTGTGCCTACAACACTTTAAAGGGTGGGTGCCATTGACAATTTTTCAGAAGGAAAGTTACATGCTCACAAGCAGGTGTTGAGCAAACTGGTCAAACGAAAAGAGTGATGGAAGAATGAAGAGACAACTACTAGTTCAGAAAGGAGGAGCATTCCTGCCCTTACTTTTAGACCCTTTAATCAGCGGTGTTCTCGGTTCCTTATTAAAAAAGTAGATAATGAAACACTCGAAAAAGATTATATTGGTGTCCCTAGAAACATTAAACCGTTACAAGTAACACCACCAACAAGTGGGATCGGCACAAGTCTAGTGGTCTCCGAGATGGACAAGGAAATTGAAAAAATCTTCACTTTAAACTTGACAACAAGTCTAAATGGACTTTATACCAACAAGTGCTACAGCGCTATCTGCACTTTAGTCAACACCCTTCCCCACCTGAAAATACCACCCCCACAACCACTCCTGAGTATCTGTAATTCCCATCCCTGCTGTACTCAATACTGTACCAGTACAGGCGTGTAAAAAGCTGAACTTTTACTAGAACGTATTTTTCCCCGAAGTAGTATCTCTTGGGACGAAAACGGGGAAGTGAGTATTCACGATACGCCTCTCCGTGGATTCAATATTGTGGAGTTAGTCAACGATCTGGTCAGAGCAAGAAGACACAGCTATCCGTCTGGGTGGCGAGAGTTTCTCACGGCACCTCAAAATTTAAACGTTCTGAAAGAATTTATTGTAAATCCGAAACGTTAGGCAGCCATTAGAGATCCGACGTCCCATACCCCAGCCAATTACACCGTCGCAACGCCGTAAGAAGAAAAACCTGGAAAGGGTGAAGAAAACAGGTGGTTGCCGTTCCGAGCTTAATGGCTCGTTTAGCCGACATCTACTACAACCTTTCTCCTCCTGCAGGGTTTACAAGGGTGGTGTCGCTCATAAAGGCGTCCAATAAAGTTCCCGACAAATTACGAGAATGTCTTCGTGCGCAGGACGCTTATACCTTACACAAACCTGCGATAAAAAAGTTTCCACGCAACAAGTACTTGGTGTCAAACATTGACGATCTCTGGCAAGCCGATCTCAACGATATGCGAAGTCTCTGAAAATACAACGACGGTTCAGTGTACTTGCTCACCGTAATCGACGTGTTTAGCAAGATGGCCTGGATGAGGACGCCTCCATCTATGATGGGGAGCATCGTGAGAGATGCGCTTAAGGTCATTTTCAAACAAAGCGGCCGTAACTCTCTAAGTTTACAACGTACAAGGGGACATATTTCACAATACGTCTAGTCCGGACATTTTTCAGGCAAGAAGCCGTGTATTACCACACCACTCATAATCCGGACGTGAATGCAAGCATCTTGGATCTATTCAATAGTACTCTGAAAGGACGCATGTGGCACTATTTTACCAAAAATAACACGTATCGGTATGTGGACGTCCTCTAAGATCTAGTCAATACTTACAAAGGTGCAGAACATTCCAGCTATGGGGCCTACAAAATCAATAAACACAGTTTCCTACGGGCTATGAGCATCATATGCAGAATGTAGCCCTTAACGAATGTTCCGTGGAGGTTTGTCACTCAAACCACCATCACACTTTCTAATCCACTGTCTAAAATCCTGCTACATATTGGGCCAAGAATACTCCTGAGTTGTCTTTCTGTAAGTTTTGAAAATACCCAAATGATCTCCAAAGGTAGTCATGAAAGTACCTAAGTGTCATACTCCTTAGTTTAGTGGGAACAAACATTTTCCTGCCTTTCTTGTTCTTCCCCTGCACGCACAATAAACGTATATGCAACGTCAAGTTCTTGACTTTATCACCCTTCCCCAGATGATCAATAATATCCTTACAGTAATGATCTTCTAGCTGATGTGCTAACGAAACAAAATACTCGGGGATTGAGCTGATAACGCCCTCCGGGTGAAAAAAAGTCTATTTATTCATTTTACGATAGTCAACAATCAACCTATGTCCACCAACTTTCCTAGGGATTATAAAGGTGGGACTAACAAAATATGCAGATCGAGAAGGCCTAATCACTTTTTTTTTATCAAGCAGGTCCTACAATAAGTCTCTAAATGCTTGTAATTTAGGCGGTAAGCAAGAACAAGGAGGAGGTCTGACTGGTCGGAAATCAGAAAGAGATATCTTGTTAGGGAGGATATCACATTTACCCCAATTAGTTGTTTTGGTGTCAGAAATTTTTTAAATGGTTGCACTTAGTTCAATGGGTTACTTACAAAAACGGCACCATGTTAGTTATTTGCTCTACATTGACTTCTATAATGCCCCATTCTACTACAACAGTAACCTTTTATCAAGGATATATCTTTTCCTGGCTTTGTTTATTCACACCACGTTTATCACTAGTACGGTGTTTGGTGGTTTGAGGTTGAGATGGTTTACCATAATTATAAGTATATAATTATTTTGGGTGCTTAAACTAGCTCTATTTATTTGTTTAAACAAATTTGATGGTGGGCTTATAACATGCTACAAACATTATATTAGGTAAATGAAAATTAAAAATTCCAAACTTATAAATATTTTTGAAAGAGAACGCAAATATTCAAAAGATGACTATTATATATTTGATAATTAAAAAAAAAATATATGTAGATTGTGTAACACCCGCGTGGGCTGCTTAACAAGTATGTTGGGCATTGTAACAGTACTCTGCATAAACAAAGAAAACACCAGCTTTCCGAATCTTCATTTAAAAGAAATCGTCCCTTGAAATTGCTTTAACAAAATCTAATCTTCATTTTGAGAATATATTTTTTTTTACCGAAATACAGTTTTTAATCGAGAACCAATAATTTTATCTTCCAAAAATTAGTGTCTCTAACATTTACTACTCGATATTGATCTGAGAATCGAAATTATATCACCAATTGTATTAAAGAAAATTTCACTATTAAAAAAAACACGCTTTGTTGGCCGAATGGTCTCTAAAGCTTTATTCTCATGTTAGAAAAGGCTGCCGTTGATGGGAAGCTCTGGGTTCAAATCCCATTTGGGTGTACTGAGAGGGTATTTCACTCACCTTCCCCGTTAATGCGGGTACGCTTGCTCTAAATTAATCCTTCCCATCCCAGTGCATTAATGTAATTAGTACGTGGGTGTTTAACTCGAACAGTTAGTAAGACGCGGTGCTAAATCAAACTATAAATATTTTAAACCTATCATATTACTTTCTCTCGACACCTAGGAGCGAAAGTAAAAAAATCATCAAAAAAATATAATTCGAGATTTTGATAAATGTCGGCGTTTCATGGCTCCCTGAAACAAAAAAAGTTGTTTTCACAATGTTGAGTATCTGTCTGTCTGTCTGTCCGTTTGTCTATACCCTGGGCTAGAGCCGAAACCATTTTACCGATTGGGCTAAAACCTGGTATCTGGGGTTTTCTTAAGGTTCTCCTCGGGATTTCTTGAATTAGATACATAGCCCTTAAATTAAGTTTTCTTTACTGAAGATCATAAAGAGAAAATATCAATTTTCTCAAAATTTGTTATAACGATTTTAATTATATTGTCTTTCTAGACACTTTTTATTATGACAAACAAGATGCCAGTCCTTATATTCTCATGTAAACGACTTTGAGGGTACTTAAATGAAGGAAATTTACCAATATTCATAATTTCTCCGCAACTATTTGAGAAATGAATTAATATATCATTGAAAAGTAGTAGTGTTATTAAAGATTAAAATCTTTTATTTGAAATATATTTTTATAAAACCAAACATTTCTCATCTATAATCAAATATATTTACTTTTTAATTAGAGTCAGAAAATGAATTGGATTATTATGCTCTTTGGTGAACAGAGAATTTTCTCTTTTTTCACTTTTTCTGTATCGGTGTTCCTAGTTCCTTAAAGTAAGTAAGTAACAGTGTATATTTTTTCATTTATGATCTTTGGCAAAATATTGTTACAACAATGACCTATTATTTGTTTCACAAATCTTACGAATTATTAGCAAATAAATAAATGTATATTTTAAGATAAAGTGAGAGAAAGTATCTGCAGTGCACCGTACCATTTATTTTCGTTGACTTGGTCTTGGCTCGTTAAACATAAGTGGAAAATGGATTTTGACGATATACTTATGGAGTCTGTCAGTAATTTTCCTCCCTTTTACGAAAGAAAAAAAATCGTTATATTGAAAAGAGTTCTACCTATATAGTTGTATAAACTGTAACAGGCTGGTATATTTCTTATTTTTCGACTGCTTATGTTTTATTAATTCCTATTGGTTGGAATTACGTGCTACGACATTTCATTGTAGATAGTCCATTTTGTAGTACAATACTACAAGACAACCTACACGTGGTTACTCTGACTCCCGACAAACGGGTACGACTCTATGTAGACAACCTTTATGATGTCATAATATGTTGTATGGTTTCTTTACTTATTATTCTTGTCTATAATCTGCCAATTGCATTTTATCTTGTGTTGCTATAGTTTTATCTATTCCTGGAATTTGTATTTCTTTTTTAGTTATATTTTGTTGTCTATAATCCTGCAAAATTGTATTCTTATTCTGTATAGTTAAGTTAAAGTTTTATTCCCTCTAGATACTGCCAAATGTATTTTTATCAGTATAATTTCCAACAACGAGCTAGTAAAGCTCATGGAAACACTTTGCCAAATAAATAAATATCATATTCAAATCTGAAGGCTTTAAGGTGAAATCGGTGACCTGGTGGTCTAGGGGTAAGGTTCTCAGACTTCTGTGCTGGGGGTCCAGGGTTCAATCCTCGGTCCCGGCACAGATTTATCTGATTGCCAAACCCTTCCTTCACCTCTGACAAGACGTGTATTAATCTGTGAATGTGTGGAATGCCAGGCCTCCACTGTGGTTCGGATTCCACGTTAAACTGTAGGTCTTCCATTTCATCTCACAATCACCCTACCATTACACATTCGCGTAAGTGCATATAACCCAAACGGGTAGTAAGATGCGGTGCTAATAATAATAATTTAAGGTGAAACAAAATAAAAAATAAAAATTATACATATAAAGTTATTACTTAAGTTTTGACTTTTGAATTAGAAGTGTTGAGAAAGAAATAAGTACGTAAATGAAAGTTAATAATATTTATTATATTTTCATTATTGTCACTAAATAAAACATATATCGTGACATAAAGATCGTAAATACATCAAGCCACATTCCATAAATACAAGGCAGTTTCATATAATGTATACAATGACCAAAATACGCTATATGAGGCAGCGATTCCCAATATGAAGTCTGGCTTATAGCGAGATTGGATACAAAAGGTGAGTTTCAGTTCAAAATAGTAAGGTTGTTACTTTACAAATATGGACTGCTGGAAACGTAAAGTGAATCAGGAAGAAGCATTTTGCTTTGGGTGTTTATAATCTGTTAGAATCAAAATATAAACGGTTGTGAGCCATCTTTCCCTATAATCATAATATGTGAAAATATATCACAATTATCGAAATAAAATTGTTTCTTAAGGATCAGGAAACACATTATATTATTAATAAATGACTAAAATTCATAATTAATTTATAGTAACCAACGAATAAACTTAGAACAAGATACGTCAGAAAATGAAATGTAATTTCTCAACTCTTGCTATTCATAGTATGAATGCTTACATTTGATCAAATCATAGGAAAGTATCATTTGTATGCCAAGTTTTTAAAGTTAAGCCTCGTTTCTAAGTTAAACTATGTTTTAATTAGAATTAACTTTGGTTATAATTTTATCCAATTGATAGAATAAATTGTATAATTACATAGTAGAAAAAATACAGTTATCCTAAGTTTAAAAAACCTACAATACAGGGGGTTTATAACCCGAACGGGTAACTAAATAAAATATAGGTATAAAATAACATTAAAAAATTTAGCTCATATAAAAAGTGCCTCCATGGTTCATTATAACTTTATAAATGTAACAAATATACAGTAAATACATATTTAGTTTGAGTAAACCTTTAACAAATAATATTTTTGTGAGAATGATAAATTTTAATACATAATATAAGATTATTTTGAGTTGATTAATTTTCTTTTAAAAATAATTTGTGGATATTTAAAGATTAAAGAAATTTGGTTTGGATTCGAAATTCTAAAGAAAATGTTCTAGTTGCACTCGAGAAAAATAATAATATTAAACCCATCTCTAATTGGGTGCATTTTTTCTCTCGAGAGTTTATTTAATTTAACATAAAAATAAGGTCCTTAATCATTTTAACAAAATGTTATACACTGTATAGCAATAGTAGTACGGTGTAGTTAATAAAATAAATCAGGTTGAGATACCTCGTTGACAGGAATAACAATGTTTAACGCTAAATTTGACACATATATTAAAAAAGTGTAAAAATATATTAATTTTTTTAGCTATTTAAAAAATTTAATTATAAGCATGTAGAGAACTAAACCAATAAATTACTAATGTAGCTATTATTATTTCTAGGGTGATTAACTTGCATTTTTTTATCGATTTATAATATAAAAACATGACTTACAAACTCACTTAATTGTACGAGTATAGAAAATATAGTTCACCAAGTCTCCCGACTGTCCATTAATCACTGTGAAAGAGAAATTTCCAATTTCCTCAATAACATTTTTTCTAGCAAAGCCAGGAATTTAACTTTAGTAGGGTAAGGAAGGATAGTGTAACGAATATCAAGCTTATTCGAATGTCAACAGTGGCGACCGCATGGTCTAAGACGTCACTCTCACAATACACTACATCCAATATCAGTGCTGAGGGAACTGTAGAACTTATGGATAAAAGCTTTATCTTCTCTCTCTCGGCTAACTGTTGCCAAATCTCCTCGCTTTCAGTAATGTAACGCAACGTGTGGGGGTAAGGATGAGCTACTGGCAACCTCGACGAGCCAGCGCTGCAAGATGTATTATATTTAAGGGAAGTGATCACATGAAAAATAATAAAATTACAATACTATTTCTTAGTGGTAGCCATGCTGTTGCCTCAAAGATGATATCCAGTGTATAGTGCCGATGACGGGTAGATTGGATCGGGTGTACTGAGGATGGTTTTCCCTAAATTGTTTTCCAATCTCCCTCCAAACAAATGCTGGTACACCTCTTCTAAACTCAACCTTCCTCATATTTAACTCACTATAATTAGTACGTAGGTGTATAACCTGACAGATAATAAGAAGCAGTGCTAAAAAAGAGTTCTCCTGCTTTAAATAACTTTGCAGGAGGACAGCGCACACAGTCTCGGTCCTTAGAGGTCATCCTTAAACCACGTGACTCTGTTGAGAGGGAAGCAGGGGTGAGTTTTAATGTCTACGTGGTGTTACATGGGATGGGAGGAGGGTATCACAGTGTTAGTTGACACATATCTTATACTTATAAATATTCTAGAGTTGAAAAAAATAACATTACTGTTCATATTTCCCCCATTAATATACACACCTGTAGAAAGATAACTTCCAAATATGTACAGCGCTGGAAATTCAAGTTAAGCACTTACTTTTTGTTGATATAATATTTTACTCTTGATGTGAAAAGTAACGTTACACATATTTGAAGAAGTAAGGGGTCAGGCTAAATACACGCTTGGTGATATAAAAGGGGTTGGAGGAGCGAGGGGGGATTAGAACGTTAAGAAAAAGGCGTCACACGGTTTATGGGTTACACTCAGTGGTTAACCGTGCTACCAGTTGTACTAACTTCCTTCTGTAACTCTCCCTGCTGTTTACAATAGAAACAAATTAAACATATTATGTTAATAAATGTAAGCATTTTTTAACGTTAATTCCGATGAACACTTTTAAAAATAAAGTCAGTTTACTATAGGATGATATTGAGTGAGGATTCCCCATTGCTTAGAATGACAATTATAGTGACGTGAGGCCAGGGTGCTTACGTGTGCTTGACTTAAAATAGTGGGAGTTGAATGTAAGAATAGTGAAAGATTTAAAAAGTTTTACTAGAACCGCGTCTTACTATTCCTTTTTTCTACGCTTTTAAAATGTTGTTAGTTTCTAAAAATCACAATTTAGTTTCCATAACGATATTACAAAGTGTATACAACTACGCATAAATAATTATCATCATTCTACTTTTCAATTAACGCCAGATGTAAATAAATAATATTCAAAACATCAAACGAGATTGCAGCTCACAATAGGGTTTACATATATTTGAATAAATAATCAAACACTTTGATTTCAAAGCTGATGGCAAGTTTTCAATTAACAAAGTATATGCTTTTCCTTTCTTTGTTGCGTTCCAACCACTCAACTGCATAATATCCGAGTAAACCAAACAACGTGACTGCCAGGAGGATGTAAAGTTTAATATCGGTGCAGAGGTAGGAGCTGTAAGCAAAGTTCACAACGAATCCTGAGGCGTACCAGAAAGAAAAATTGTTGAAGGCGCCTTCCTCTTGCCCAGGGAAAAAGATGCCGTACAGAGCTGGAATAAAACAGAGTTTAAAAGCTTGGGACGTAATATTATTCTCTCCCTTCCTTGATTTCTGCTTCTCCTTTCTGAAATGAACGCGCTCTCTCCTATCCAGCGCATGCGTACATTCTCCATTCCTATCTATATCAACAAGTTGAAATAGCCCAGAGGTTAATTTTGCACAACGAAATATTTTGTGAACCTTAATTTGTATAGTTTTTTGCTATGTAAGATCACTTTAAAAAAAACTCATGTTTTAAACATTTACATGGTAAGTAAAATGGTTTGTTCAAACTAAACATATGATTGTAATATTTTTTGCAGATAAAATTAAACATTGTGTACAGCACTAACCTCCTTGTAAATATTTAGGTTCAATATACCATCGAGGATATACTTTTATAAAACACTTTGTGAGTTTTATAGAAATGAGCCAGAGAACATTTGGAGGAGCTGAATTATATTCATTCTTAATGGCCTCTATTCAGACATTTCTTAAACAAGCACCAGGGGCGGCTCGTCCCTAAGGCGCGGAGGCGCGCGCCCCCCAACCCCACGAATCCCCAGTTCCTTTTAAAGTTATTATTCGCACTCTCACGACAATTTTATCTTACCATAATAGTTTCAAGAAAAATATGTTTTTGGTTTAAGTAATAGCAGGCAATGTTTTTAAAATGGCATGCAGTTGGACGCGCGACGGTCAGCGCCTGACATAGAGAAACCAAACCTTCCCTCCCCTTAACCCGTTGTCCCATCCTGCTATAGCTAGCTAGCATTGCTTATTCTTCTTTTGAAGGCGCACTCCCTTACGCGCCCTAAGGTTGAAAGCTTGTGAAATGTGTATAGCGTGAACCAGCATTAATTGTTGTCAGTCATCTTGCGTGCTCCTGCATCTTGAGGATGTGTGTGGCATGTGTGTTTATAATAATATTATGTAGGGTCATTTTAGGATAATGTTTATTTGATTTATATGTTTTAATACTTTTTGTAACTAGGCTTAATTTGAATAGCGCTTAAGACAACGAATATTGCAAGATTAACTCTTGATCAAAAAAGAGAATACAATTCATTAGGTAGGCCATGTCCTGAATTTTGTATGGAACAAAGTGAAAATATACATACCTATATATTTATGCACATTACACAGCTGCAGTTTTTCTACAACACATCCACGTCCTTTGGGAGAAGTTTTTTTTTTATCTTTCAATGTTGTTTGTGATATTAATTTTTGAGTTTAACTAAATGAATATTTAGCAAAACATATTCCGAAATTTGTGTCTTCTTTTAAATATATTATTTAGAAATAATTTATTAATTAAGCAGGCTGCGCCCTCCAGCTTCTAAAGAGACGAGCCGCCACTGACAAGCACCACAAATAAAAAGCCTGATTTGTATGCATTTTCATTATAGATTATTTACAAAATCCTGAATTGTATCCATTCTAAATGGTCAGACAATTTTCAAATAAAAGACTTTAACTATCATTATTTGCATTATAACCACAAAATCTTGAATTGTATCCATTCTGGATGGTCTCAATTCAGATATTTTCTTAAACAAGCACCACAAATTAAAAGTCTGATTTCCATCCACTATAATTATTTGCATTATTTCCACAAAATCCTGAATTTGATCCATTTAATTGCGATGCTACATGGCTGATAGATGACAGCAGCAAGGACTCTAGTTAACTTACGACATATTTACTAGAGAGCAGCACTATCATTATATTAATACAAAACTTTTATTTTACCTATCGGGTTTTCTTTTAGAATAAAAATAAAAGAGTGCCTTACAAATAAGTGATTTTTAAAAATAACTATGATTTAGTTTAAAACTGTTATAAGGGGAAGCATTTCCTAAAATAAATTATTTTAAGGGTAATTTACGGATGTCAGTCTTAGGACTGACAGGATGCATCAATATTTACGAGTCCAAACACGGCCAATCTTCACGTCATTCATTATTTTCATCAGTCCCCGAACTTGCATGCCCTACAACTAATTAGTGATTATTTTATTGAAAAAATAGTTTATTCAATTAAGACCACCTGGACATGTGAATTGAACCCTGGGCATTGGATTTGTGATATGGATGGGATATTGGAAGCAAAATATCGATATTGATATCGATATTAAAATCGTTTACTAATATCCGTGGCTGTCTGCTGTCTCGCGTCTCGGTTTGGTTGTTAGATTGACTCACAAACACCTTGTCTGGACTTCATTTAGTATTACTGCCTTTATTTACTCAGTGTTTACGACATATACATTCAGTTTTATTTGTGTTCATGAGTGTATTTCTATGTGAGTTTGTGTGTCTATAGCTGTGTTTTATCTTGAGTAAGTGTCTAACCTATATGTGCCATGCCACCAGCGACATCAAAGTGGTGGTTTCACTTTTTAAGAATTGATGATAAAGTGCCAAATGCAAAAATTGTGGACGTATAATAAAAACATCCGGCAATACCAGCAACTTGCAGGCTCACATGGACAAAATACATCCTACATTGTCAAAGCCGGTGGCTTTCCCAGCCCTGGTCAAGGAACTTATTTCATGACCAGTGGCAGTGAAACATCTTCTTCAGCCGCAGCTCTCGAATCAGTTGATATTGAAGTAAGTGATGAATACTTACCAACTTCTCTTTCAAAACATCCTCCAAAAATGAATGTACATAAAGAAGATATGGGACATACAGCATCAACCGTCATCCTCTAAAGCTCCGTATTTAACTGTACAATCCACATTGGATGAGTTATTTGGCATATTAGCTGCTCACCGGGAAGGAGGTAAGCGCCACAGTTTAATTACAAATGCCATAATATTACTTGTATGCCAGGTAAACCTTCCTTTGTCACTTGTTGAGTGTCAAGCTTTCAAGTTGTTCAAAGTGGTGGCTCCACAATACAAGGCCCCATCTCGCAAAACCATTAAAGATATCTTTATGAGAAATATAATAGTGCGTCGTAGGTATTTAAGTCAAAATGTAAAGCTATGGAAAGTTTTTCTCTCACAACAAATATGTGGACCAAAACCCTGAAGACGAGAAGTTTTTTGTGCATTACAGTACACTATTTGGAACAGGTAAATTTGGCCTCGTGCGCCGTAGGAGTTTTCGAAATGGACAAAGGTCCTTCTATGTATAGCATTTCATAAAGAATTTTAAATATCTTAGAAGAGTGGGGTTTGAAAAGGGAAAAGTTACACTTATTCATTACAGATGGAGCGGCAAACATGGTGAAAGCTATGGTTATCTCCTTTGGAAAAGAAAAATCATGTATGTTTTACCCATCTTCTCAATTTGGTCTTTTATCACTCTGTTGAAGCTGTACCAGAGTTGTCCTTACTAATTGATAAGGTAAAAAGAGAGGTAACTTGGTTCAAGCAAAGTGTTTGAGCCTCTGATGAACATAGGGCAGAAAGTGGTCTGAAGCTTATAAAAAGCGTAGACACTAGATGGAACTCTACATTTGAAATGATTAAAAGGTTTCCCAGCCATAGCCCAATCCTCAACAACATCATTCATCGTCACACATCTGCCCCAAGCATGACGTTGGCTGCAAAGAATCAAGACTTGCAAAAAGTCGTGCAGTTACAAACCAAGTATCAGGTGATAAGATTCCGACCGTAAGCCTCAGTATACCCATAGCTGCCAACTTGAAAAACAAAATTTCTAACTTCTCTCCTACAACCAATATTGGTATCAAGCTGAGAGAGACAATCTTAGAAGCAACGAGAAAACAGCTGATGGTTGAACATATTCCAGCCCTAGCAATCAGTACATTGTTGGGCCCTCGATGGAAGACTTCATAATTTATAGAGCCTGTGGCTACCGCCAAAGCCATAAGAGAATTAAAAAGATTGTTGAAAAATGCTCACTCTCCAAAAGGTTGTCATGGCCATATCTCTGATTCTGACTCTAGAGAAGATGCATCATCTTTCTTTGGTGATCACGCAAAAATTGTCCAAAATACATGGAAACAATGGAGCTCTCTAGTTGGCGCAGGCTCTGATCTCCCTGATTAACATGCTCTCTAGTTGGCGCAGGCTCTGATCTCCCTGATTAACTTGCTCTCTAGTTGGTGCAGGCTCTGATCTCCCTGATTAACTTGCTCTCTAGTTAACGCAGGCTCTGATCTCCCTGATTAACTTGCTCTCTAGTGGGTGCAGGCTCTGATCTCCCTGATTAACTTGCTCTCTAGTTGGTGCAGGCTCTGATCTCCCTGATTAACTTGTCTAGTTGGTGCAGGCTCTGATCTCCCTGATTAACTTGCTCTCTAGTTGGCGCAGGCTCTGATCTCCTTGATTAACTTGCTCTCTAGTTGGCGCAGGCTCTGATCTCCCTGATTAACTTAATCTCTAGTTGGTGCAGGCTCTGATCTCCCTGATTAACTTGTCTAGTTGGTGCAGGCTCTGATCTCCCTGATTAACTTGCTCTCTAGTTGGTGCAGGCTCTGATCTCCCTGATTAAATTGTCTAGTTGGTGCAGGCTCTGATCTCCCTGATTAACTTGCTCTCTAGTTGGCGCAGGCTCTGATCTCCCTGATTAACTTGCTCTCTAGTTGGTGCAGGCTCTGATCTCCCTGATTAACTTGCTCTCTACTTGGTGCAGGCTCTGATCTCCCTGATTAACTTGCTCTCTAGTTGGTGCAGGCTCTGATCTCCCTGATTAACTTGCTCTCTACTTGGTGCAGGCTCTGATCTCCCTGATTAACTTGCTCGCTAGTTGGTGCAGGCTCTGATCTCCCTGATTAACTTGCGCTATATTTAAGATTCCCTGCAGAAGATGATACCAGAAAATTGCCTCTTTCCTTCTGGAGCAGCTCAACAGGAACGTATATAAAATTGAATGTGCCATCTGAGAGAGTTTTCTTGCAAGATGGGAACATTATAAACCCCTCAAGAAATCGTATGACGGGAGAAACGCTCAGCAATCTTCTGTTCCTCCATTTAATCGGAGAAGAGTAACTTCTTTTAAATAAATTTAATTATACGTTGATAGACGCCAACTACTTTTTTATACTTAATTATATACATTTTTTATATTTATTTTCAGTTTTATTAATTTTTAACTTAATATTGCCTAATCTAGTGCCTAAAACTTTGATTTTGTTCATTTTTATGAATAAATATTTTATAACAGAGTGTATTTTTGTTTAAGTCCCTCTCTCACCCTCCATTTTATTCTCGTTATAAAATTGAGAAACTCGATATTATCTAAGAGAAATATCGATATCACAATATTGTTGGAACTGAAATTTCGATGCCAAAATATCGGCTATTTAAAGCAAAATATCGATATCCCATCCCTACTTTGCGCGTCAATACTCTACCACTGAGGTGCAATAACTTTGCGCCACACATGAAAGCACTAATGACCGCACATAATGCATTAGTTAGTGCTACGTTGGTGTTGATTATTGAACATAAAAATGTTGTTAGTGCTACATTTTTGTGAAAGTTATAAGCCAAAATCATTAGGCTAGGCCAAGTTAACGTCACCTTGGCCCCACCCAATGATATTGCCTTATAACTTCCATACAAATTAGCACTAACAATTTTATGCATACTGAGCAGCACTAACGTAGCACTAACGATTGCATTAGGTTTTTTAGTTAGTGCTATACCGCAAGATGGTGGGCGGAGCCAAGTTAACGTCAACTTGGTCCCGTCCAATGATATTGTCTTAAATCTTCCACACAAATGTAGCACTAACGATGTTTTTTGTTTACTTAGCAGTACTAACGAGTGCTGCATCGTAATATGATGGGTAGGACCAGGTTGAAGTCAAGTTGGCCCCACCCAATGAGTTTGGACTGTAACTTCCACAAAAATGTAGCACTAACGTATTCTTTTTGTGTACTGAGCAGCACTAACGATTCCATTAGGTGTGGTCATTAGTGCTTTCATGGGTGGGGTTAAGTTATGCACCTTAGTGGTAGAGCATTAACATGCAGAGTTAAAGGTCCAGGTTGTTTTAATTGAATAAAATATTTTTTCAATAAAATAATCACTAATTAGTTGTAGGACATGCAAGAGCTGGGACTGATGAGAATAATGTCCTTGTCCGTGTTTGGTCTCCTTGTAAATATTGATGAATCCTGTCAGTCCTAAGACTGACATCCATAACTTACTCTTAAATTATATTTTTTTGTCCATATAACAATTTTAAACTAAATAAAATTATTTTTAAAAACCACTCATTTGTAAAGTATCATTTTATTATTATTTTAAAAGAAAAACCTATAAGTCAAAATGTATCTGTTTTTATATTAACATAGTTATAGTTCTGCTCTTTAGTAAATATGTCGTAAGTTAACTAGAGTCCTTTCTGCTGCCATCTACCAGCCATGTAGCACCGCAATTAAATGGATACAATTCAGGATTTTGTGGATAAAATGCAAATAATTCTAGTGGATACAAATCAGACTTTTTATTTGTGAAGCATGTTTAAGAAATGTTTGAATGTAAGCAATTCAGTCGTCTCCTCTACTTAAACTCACCTTTATCTAAAAAAATACTCGCATGGTTGGGCGTACTTACTGTATGTCAGGTTCATATACTTATGAATAGTTACCCACTCTACCTACACGCAAATTCCAGCACACTTCCTTTATATTCTACCTTCCTTATCCATAAATGAGATTCCAAAAAATGTTCAGGTTAACTTTGTGCAGGGTATTTTAAAATTCTCCCTCTTTATCCTGTTACCATGGAAAGTGTGGTCAATTTAATCCTGCTGGCACCAGAACAAACCAACAGTCAACTTACCATTCGATTGGACTGACAGAATCCCGTCAGTCACTCCCCACAGACCGGATATGACGAATAAAGTGGCCTTATCATGGATGCTAGGTTTCCAACACAGGAGCGTGACTATGCTTGCGACCTGCAGCGCCGCGGCGAAGCTCATCACGGACACTCGTCCAAGCGCCTTCCCCAGTGGACCCGTCAGGCTGGCGGATAAGACATCTGTCACCCCAAAACACACAGTCACGTACCCTATGTAGCGGATACCCCACGCACAGGACACGTACGCCTGACATTGACACGAATATACTGTTATTTTAGACACTACTTAGCACCGCGTCTTACTACCCGTTCGGGTTATACGCTTATGTACTATTTACACTAATGGGTTAAGAATTGATAAGGTTGAATATAGAGGAAGTGAACCAGGATTTTCGTGGAGTGATAGAGAGTGGAAAACCATTTCGGAAAAACCACCCCAATTCACCCGGCCGAGATTCGAACCTTGATCTCCCCGTCCTCGGCAGTCGAGCTCAACACGAATCTAGCACGTTATCTAGCTAAGCCACCGTGGCGGGTGTTGCTATGTTAGAGGGGGGATAGCAAACGTCCACTTTTAAGCACGAAACTAAATTAACATATAATTTTCAACCTAAGTTAAATTATCAATGATGCTAGAGCGTTCCTTAAAAAAATGTCAGTCATCAAAAAATTTACTCCTAGTCTTAGAGCTATAGTAAAAATCATGATTTACCTCAAGCTATAACCATATAACATATAAATATAAATTTTAAATGAATCCATCAGTGCGCTTTGGTTTCAGCCCTTGATAAGAACATACATTCAAAGGGGGATATACAGACAGACGGAGAAACATGGGGAAATAATAGCAAGTTTTTTCTCACGGGGCACATAAAACGTCTGGTCCCATCTTAGTCTCATGGCCAAAAAGTTCACGATAGAAATGCTTCTTCAATAATAGAAAGTAAAAAAAAAAACCTAACACTTCTGGGACTGAACAAAATGTATTGTCATTGTCCATTGTCTTTCTCTTTGTGCATATCAAACAATCTTTCATTTGCACTTTATTTATCCTGAAAGGCTACATCTATGACGTAGCTTATAAGATATGCCCATAGTTTAACCAATAGAGGTAAGACTAGATATACTACCTTTAAGAATAATGAAGTGTGCACTATTCTATGTAATATGTAATAATTATGCCCTCTCAGCTTACTATTAAAAGTAACTCGTTTACTTTGCTTATTTCCACAATGGTAAAGCTTATCAAATAAGACCCTACTGTCATCAGTCAAGCTAAGACTGCTTCCCTTCAGTGTAAACCGAGTGTACCTCGAAAGAAGAAAGAGGTCAAAAATTTAAATACTACCATCATTTTTTAAATTTTTTTTTATTTAAATACCATAATTTGAAATATTTCTTGATTGAATAAGCTCATATAAGTTTAAGAGAGTAACTTATAATTAGGGCACTTACCGCAGTATAATCAGCCATGAAGAAACTTTGTTCCATCCCTGACCATATGGTTAAAGGAATCAACAAAATTATGTTAGGATGTCGACACATTTTCAAGGAAATGGTTAAGAGCTCAAGTGAAGATGCACGGTTGATCTTTCTATCTTTGCAGCTTTCGTTGTAACTGACAATCATAAATATCAATATGATATATCATTAATAAGATACGGTATTGAACTTAAGCCACTTTTTGTAATTTAATCCTGTCATAATATATTAAGGTGCGATCGCATAGCTATTAATACACAGTAAAAATGACTTATTTGCGACTGAGATTCTATATGAACCAATAATTATATATTTTATATTTTTTTACTATGACTGTATGAACACTTTTCTAAATTGCTATTGGATTATATACTTATTTTTTATGCATACATTTTTAAAATTAACTCAAAAACACATTTTTGAAAATGGTTGGGTTAAAAAAACACAATCTTAAGTTTTGTGTGTAATTTACAAATATAGTATTTTTAATCACGTAAACCTATTCCCTCGCTAGAACTCGTGTCATTAGTTACATAAATGTATGTTTATTACAAGATAGGGGGGAAACCCCCACCACACCTACTCAAGTTAAAGTTTCTCGGTAGAACCAGTGAAGACACAGTTGGCAGTAATCCTATTGTTCTCTTGACAGGACAACACTAATAGCCTTGAAACCTGTCCAGAGAACCCGTTAGAATATTTTAAATGTATTTTTTTCTGAGTCTTAAAAAAAATCTTTACAGGCTAGAAAGTGAACCTACATCAATATTATTTCATAAAATATATAATTTAATTTTTTTTCAATGGGGATTTTTAACGTGCAAATTATGAAAACAAGGATTATATCAGTACACGACTTACAAACTAGCTTTTAACTATGACATACATAACAGATTACTAAAGTTAAACTACCGACTCTGCCTGGAATCGAAACAGGGACTCTTAGCATAGTAAACACACGTGATATCGACCTAGCTAAAGTATCTGTTCAAATATAATTAGACGCGTACTATGTAAAATAAGTAAGTAATAGAGTGGTGGGGTATTTCCTCTCCTCAAGCAGGTACTCAGTTTGAGAAGGAAGATAATAGAGTGGTGGGGGTATTTCCTCTCCTCAAGCAGGTACTCAGTTTGAGAAGGAAGATAATAGAGTGGTGGGGTATTTCCTCTCCTCAAAAACGTACTCAGTTTGAGAAGGAAGATAATAGAGTGGTGGGGTATTTCCTCTCCTCAAGCAGGTACTCAGTTCGAGAAGGAAGATAATAGAGTGGTGAAGTATTTCCTCTCCTCAAAAAGGTACTCAGTTTGAGAAGGAAGATAATAGAGTGGTGGGGATATTTCCTCTCCCCAAGCAGGTACTCAGTTTGAGAAGGAAGATAATAGAGTGGTGGGGTATTTCCTCTCCTCAAGCAGGTACTCAGTTTGAGAAGGAAAGTAGAGTGGTGGGGTATTTCCTCTCCTCAAGCAGGTACTCAGTTCGAGAAGGAAAGTAGAGTGGTGGGGGTATTTCCTCTCCTCAAGCAGGTACTCAGTTCGAGAAGGAAAGTAATAGAGTGGTGGGGGTATTTCCTCTCCTCAAGCAAGTACTCAGTTTGAGAAGGAAGATAATAGAGTGGTGGGGGTATTTCCTCTCCTCAAGCAAGTACTCAGTTTGAGAAGGAAGATAATAGAGTGGTGGGGGTATTACCTCTCCTCAAGCAAGTACTCAGTTTGAAAAGGAAGGAAAGTAGAGTGGTGGGGGTATTTCCTCTCCTCAAGCAAGTACTAAGTTTGAGAAGGAAGATAATAGAGTGGTGGGGGTATTTCCTATCCTCAAGCAGGTACTCAGTTTGAGAAGGAAAGTAGAGTGGTGGGGTATTTCCTCTCCTCAAGCAGGTACTCAGTTCGAGAAGGAAAGTAATAGAGTGGTGGGGGTATTTCCTCTCCTCAAGCAAGAACTCAGTTTGAGAAGGAAGATAATAGAGTGGTGGGGGTATTTCCTCTCCTCAAGCAAGTAGTCAGTACGAGAAGGAAGATAATAGAGTGGTGGGGGTATTTCCTCTCCTCAAGCAGGTACTCAGTTCGAGAAGGAAAGTAATAGAGTGGTGGGGGTATTTCCTCTCCTCAAGCAAGTACTCAGTTTGAGAAGGAAGATAATAGAGTGGTGGGGGTATTTCCTCTCCTCAAGCAGGTACTCAGTTTGAGAAGGAAAGTAGAGTGGTGGGGGTATTTCCTCTCCTCAAGCAGGTACTCAGTTCGAGAAGGAAAGTAATAGAGTGGTGGGGGTATTTCCTCTCCTCAAGCAGGTACTCAGTTCGAGAAGGAAAGTAGAGTGGTGGGGTATTTCCTCTCTTCAAACAGGTACTCAGTTTGAGAAGGAAGATAAGACCCAAAAAGAAATGTGGTATTCTATTCTGCCGCACCTTAAACTTCTCCGTTTTATTTATTATATCCTCTTCCTTTTTTTTAGTAACGCTAACTCTTTCATTTATAAAAATTGCCTGTCTATTTTTAATAGAAATAAACTTATCTGATAATTAAAAGAGTTATTAAATCTTTTTCATGTATTAATACGTCAGGTCATGTGAACCGTTACCGTCACTTTTATTATACATTATCAATACTGATGGAGTCATAGGGCCAGTTTCATAGTCAAGTTTAGTACGCCTAAAGTGCGGCGCTACACTAAGTACATGACGACACCTACCTAAACCAGAATGGAATGGGCCAGTTTTCAATGCGAGAATGGCCCATTCCATTCGAGTTTAGGTAGGTGTTGTCATGTACTTAGTGTAGCGCCGCACTTGAGGCGTACTAAATTTGACTATGAAACTGGCCCTTAAGCTGAACTCCCGCACTAAAACTAAATTAGTGAATTTCATTCAGTCAGTGATCTTGTCCGTAACTCAGTGATGGAGATAAATTATGGCAGTGGTACCAATGTGAAAAGCTGTAACTAAAACGAATGTTTTTTAGTCCAGTCGTTGGTGACGGCTACGAGTGACCAGAACTAGTTTACCAGACTGATAAGACCATTAGTAGTTGTAAATTATGTTGTACTATTCTAATTTCCTCTGGTATTTAAACAATTAATTCAAATGCAACCCATGACTCTATTTTACAATTTTTTTTATTTTATTTCAATCCAAGTACTATTTTATATTCGAAAGGTCTATTGATAATTAGGGCTACCAGTTACATAAATTATATTTTACTTCAAGAATGTACCTATGTAATTTAAGTTATGTTAAGTTAACTATTGATAGCCAGAGTTAAGTTCAGTAAGTTGAGTCTAACTGCCTCAGATGGATGATAGTAACCAAACTTATACTAAGCAGGTGCTCATAAAACGTAAATCTCGATTTAATATTTTACTGTGGCTACAAAAATATATGCATAAAATAACTGAGGTAATATACTTCAATATGAAAGTAAATCATCGAACGTCTTAGCTCAAAACAAACTGAAAAACGTAAGCAATTTTTGGACGAGCTTCCACTAAAGACAATATTCTAATCTAAGCAAAAATTGGTTTTGTTGTGCGATCCGTTTTCAAAAAAACAGTCAGGCTAAATGTGTACATAGGAAGAGGCAATGAAAGTTCTAGGTTGATAAAATCCAAGATGAATATACGCTGTCCCTTGTAATTTCCCTCTGCCGAGCCATACAAAATCATGTTTACCTCTTGAGCGATTCTAAGCCAAAGGCTACGATACAGGTTGCGACCGCTATGCATCCAAGGTAGATCCCAACTACTGTGTAAATCTTGTCATCAGAAGGTCTTTCAAGATTTGTGTTGTTTGTAGCACTGGCTGTGCCAAGGCAAAATGTGGCACCACATTCGACATTATCTTGCACCTGGTCATCACCCAATGAAAACACTGCGATCAAATAGGAGTAATAGTTTGTTAGTAGTCTACAAAAGTGTAAAATAAGGAAACAATAATTTATTGGAAAATTTCCCGGTGTTTCTCAGGGTGAATATAAAAGGTACATTTATTAAGACAGACACATTTCGAAGCACTAAAGTTCACTTTATTTAAGAAGTGTTTTCATATAAATATATTTCAAATCAGGTCCCTAAGGAGTTAAAAACATTACATTTTTATCTGTACACTTCTAACAAAGACTAATGTAAAGGATAGCTCGTTTTCAACTATATGTAACGTGGAATGTCACAGTTATAATATCAACATAAATGGTTAAAATGTAGTCAGTGGCGTAACATCAACATCAAGGGCCCTGATGCAACGTTTGTTAATGAGCCCATAAAAATAAGTTTTTACCTAACACGAGCTTACAAAAAAAATCATAAGCCTATGTGATGATAATGTAGAAATTGAGAAAATAGCAAGTCTAGACAACCTTTCTTCCATAATTCCATTTCGTAAATAGTGCTTTGTTGATTTTAATTTAGAGGATGACTGTTTCGATGTTTCCACACTTACTGGCAGAGTTGCTAATTATAAAAGTGTCGTATAAATATCCCAGAAAGAAGAAATAAGGGACTTGTTTAAAATAATTTAACAATTCATATAATTATCTTATTGAAGACATTTTATCAGGAGTTGAACACTGAAGAAGATATTAATTAATGCCCTTGGCCCTGTCGAATGCAAGTCTTAAACCTATTTTGTGGGATGGTGGGTGGGTGGGAGATTGAAAGGCATGGCTTGGCCCCACAACCAACCAAAGTATCCTTCCGCGCCAACAATAACAGATGGATCACGGAAACCGTAGATGGCACTATCAAGCGGACAAGTCTTGCGGAAAAATTATACGTTTGGAAATATTAGTTTTCTTGAGAACGAGGGAAACTTTTTATAGTAATATTTTCAACACCTCTTTAAGACAATGTATAATTGCTTATTGGTTGTTACCTTTTCTTATTTTTGCTATCCAGCCGGCAGTTTTCTATTTAAAAAATGTCAAAATTATTGATATTCGATCACTGCTAAAATTATAGAGGAGATTTGTACATAAAAAGTATAAATTAATCAACATGCTTCTATTCTTGAACAAACTGTTTCCGAAAAGAAAATTGAAAACAATAAACATTCTTGAAGATAACCGTTTGTTTCTTTAGCTCTGCATTTTCACGCCAAATTAAAAGGGCCAGTCGCTTTAAATCAATTTGATACTATTTTTAGAGATTTTCTGTATCTTCCTTTAGTTTTTCGTCAGTTGCTGTTTGTAGGGTTGTAGGATGAAGCCCACTTAAGTTATCATGATCTCATTTGAATTTTTTGTTTAGTAGCACGTCTTACTACCTGTTAACTGTTCAGCTTATATAAATGTGTACTATTACGCTAATGAGCTAAGGATGAAGAAGGTTACATTTAAAGAAGTGTACGCCGCATTTGCGTGGAGGGAGAGTGTAAAACAACTTTTTTAAACTTCTCATTACACCCTATTGGTATTTGAACCCGGCCTCCTTGTCATCGGAAGTCCAGTATAGTGAAAGATCACCAAAGCAGGCTATTTATCATCTGATCCTCGCGAAGCTCACAAGATAATCGTTTTACTTAACTTCTACATATATCTTGAAAAACAATAAGGCATTAATATCAAAAATAGAACCAACATTTAATGTTGGTTCTATTTCCAATATTAATGCTTATTGTTTGTATTTTATTTAAAGAGATTAAAATTATTCCCTGATACCTGCAGACTTTCCTAAAATGATTTATCAACTGAGCGGCTTTCCACAGAGACACAGTTTTGTGATTGCTATGATTTTGAGATAATATCCAATAGTCTGCAAAATATTTGAAAACATTACTATAAGGAATATATTTTCAAACATCTCAATTTTTTTTTGGTTAAGTACTTTTACACTTAAGACCTCTTTATTTTTGGTCACTATAGCTATTTGAGTTAAAGTATTAGCCCCATTGGTGAAATTATTGCTCTGGGCATGTAATGACGAGTACCTAGATTATCAACGAGATGTTGATAAATTAAAAAAAATATTTTAGCAGGCTAGGAAAAAGAGTTACACTATTTAAAAAAAATATTTCGAGATCCTTTAACTATATCAAATAATTATTTTACTTCGAGTAATGCTGACATAGTTGTTGCTAATTACTAAATAAGATTGTGTAAGGATCAATGTCCAGTAGGCCTACCTCCTACTAATGTTTAGAATGTTTATATTTTGCTTACATTTGGCTTGAACCCTACCATATATTCCACTAATAGTAACTGCCCGATCATAACGCTTACCACGCATATTATTTAGATTCAGAACCGTATTTTATACCATCTTCCATAAGTTTTGAAGATCTTTCTGCTGAGTAATCAATCTACTTGTTACAGTCAACTCGAGAAACAATTCAATAATAACAAGTTTTTTTGGAACAGTATTCCTGCCTTTTTCACTGAAAACATATCAAACCACTAAACTTAATTGATCTTTTTTTAGTTATATATTGAGTGGTGTCAGAGATAATGGGGGGGAGTGGGACTATTATTGTAGCAATGAAAATTTCCATCAATATAATACTTATTATATAATTATTATATATGTTATACTGGCTCTATTAATTATAAATATCTGTTTATTGAACATATTACATATAATAAAACAAAAAAACATAATAATAATATTTTCTCTTTCTTAATAGTCCCTCAGAGCTCTGGTCCATGGTGCACTTGCACCATATGCACCATGAGGTGGTAGGACACTAATATAGAGTAGTTTAAATTCATTTTTTAAAAGACTCACAACAAAGTCTTTTAAGATAGTTGAAGTTTGTTTGTATGGTTTTGAAACTTCAGACCTGACGCTTTCATAAGACATACCGTAGCGTAAGGATATTCCCATCACGTAAGGGGGGCGGGGGGAGGGACTTCAACGTTACTAACCCTTACTTTACTTGCTGAAATGTGACGGATTAGGAACATAGGTAAATTCACTGAAATTCCGAACTATACTTGGACTCTGGTAGGAATTAAATTTTCAAAAATACAAACACGTTTGATTTTTGTCCCAATTGATAACATTTTACTATATTATTGGTATGGCTTTATAGGTATTGATAGAATCTATCAAAAGTGAGAGATATAAATTAAATGACCTTGACTTATGAAATATATTAGAGTGGTTTTAGTACCATTGAACTCTAACAAATGATCCTTTCTAATGAACGCCTAATAAAGCATTATATATACCTATGAAAATAAAATATAGCATCTACCCACCAAAAGAAGACACCAGATTCCCCCATATCTGGCTCGAGTTGTACAACATATAGAAGACCGTGAAGAACTGCATGGTGACCACCCCGCTGTTGAGTCCAGTCAGCTCGGAGTAGAGTTCGGAGAGGACACTCAAATAAGTTCCTTGAGCGCACGCCAAGGGACCACTGGCGAGACCCAACAGTAAGGCGGTAAGGACCATGCTAGAGAGCTCTGGGTAGATTTGCGAGAAGAAGTAAGGTACGAAGGCAAGGTAACAAGCTACCACCGTCCATTTGCAGCCCAGCCAGCTGCAACAGCAAACACCAAAGTATTGATTTTCCTTACTAATAAATTTAATGTTCACTTTATAAACAAAGCATATTTTGTAAGTGTATAACTTACAAACTTACTTAATATAGGACAAACCACGTATTCTAGCACGTTGAAATTTACTAATTGATAGTTCAAATCGTAGAAATAATTATTAAGTATGTTTGTCATCACTATCTGAAATTGAACCAACGTTCCCTTGATTAACGATTGACTTTTCTTTGAGCAATATTATAAATAAGTTCCTGAGGTAATTATGTTGCATTAGCCACAAAGCTACCGCCACCAAAACAAAAACAACCGACTTATCAACTATACCAACACCATCAGCGGCCGGCCCAACTACACGACTACACGGCCCATCGGACACTCACAACGTCAAAAATCAAGCCGAACCCCACACCGACTACTCTCGGAATACTGAGGGGTGAGGGCAGAGTCGAGTCCAGTGCTTTGCATGATTGACTCCACCGAACCAAAGATCTTCAGTTAGAAAGAAGAAACACTCCTCAGTGCCCAAGTCTGCCGTCCAGACGCTCGTAGAATATTCCACGCCTTGTTATGTTATTTGGTTTTCCCCCTCTCGTCTCACTTCGTTCCGTGTGCTGTGATATGTGCCTTCTGTATATAAGAGTGATTCGTGTGGGTTAAGCGTCACTCTGGGACTGGCTTTGGAAATAGCTTGTGCGAGCTACGGCTTCGGATATAAACCATGTAAGATAAATTACTTTTCGGCCTAAATCTTTGTTGTTCTAAATTTCACTTTGGACTCTTAATAATTATTTCTAATATTCAAACAAAACTCTAACTTTTAAACTTTGCGCGTATTACTGATGTCAAGTATTGGTGGACTTAAGCTTTGGACTTGTATTTATTTCAAATAGTAACGAACTTTAACAAAATGAAATATGATTTCATTTTCAATAATATCTCTTTTGCACTTGTAATTATTTATAATATTGATGGGCTTTAACTTTGAACTTTGCCCGCAGTGTTTATGTCAAGTATTAAGTTTAGGAGTTGGACAAAAGTAAAACATCTTATGATGTCGATATTTATTGAGTAATATGTTTTCTCTGAGCATAAAGGACTTAAGCTTTACCCTCTTACTGGGAAGCATTTCTCTTGAAATATTGTTTATATAACTCTATGTTAGATGTTAGGTTTGTCTTTTGCTTATTGGATTATAATGCCTTTAGATTCCGTCTATGGAATTGTTCTGTTCATATTTAACTTTAAATGTTCACTCATGAACTTAGTGTACTTGGCGCCATCAGCGCGTGTAAGAAGTTAGTGATAGCCACCATAACTACTAAGTGATGGGTGGATATGTGTTATGTATTGGCGAGCTAATATGGGTTTATCTAACTAAAGTCAACATAAGCTATCTATAATTTGTGGGATCTTGTATATTTTCCCCATTTATGTGACGGAGAGAGGAAAGATGACTGGCAGGAAACAACTTTAAATATTGTTATGTGGAAGATTGACATTTATGCTTAGGTTATATTGAGGAGTTATTCATTGTTGTTTTGGCCTAACCAAGTTTGCTATTAGCGAGGCTAATCGCTTATATGTCCTGCCCCCTCCTTATGAGGCCATTATGCTAGATTGTATATTTTGTATAGCCTATCTTTTCTTGAGATTGTTGATCTCTATATATTGTTGTCTATATTTTTGAATCTTAATAAACATCTCTTGACTATAATGTTTGTACTTACCTTTTTATACGTTCATTCTTAGGTAGGCTACTGCTAGTTAAAATATGTTGCCTAATAATCAAACCAGAGGTGTAGTTACGATCTTGTTGATGCAATATTATTGGGGGTGACCGTGGGTACGAGTCCCGCTATAGTTCTTATTGCGCGTGCTGGGTATCAGTTAGGTTTTTCCCAGTTTTTCTTGGCTCTTTTTACTCACCCAGCACACCTATTTTTTTTTGCTAACTTATATTTATTATTGTTATTTTTTTGTATTTGAACACGCCTAATTAGGCGCAACGGTTCAATTAAGTCAAGTTAATGTTAGTTTCTGAGATAGTTTAGTCGGTTTTCGTCATTTACCGAATGAGTAGAGTGACTTTTAGTTAGTTTCGAGCTAAGTTTGATTTACACACTATCATACAATAGCCATTTCATATGAGTAATAGTTATCAATTTACTTTAAGTGGAGTTTCTAGTAAACGTATTATGATTAATATAGGCCTACTTATAAGTACTAAACTTTGCCTGAATTTGAATGCATTACCTTGTCTGGTCTATATATTGTATATTTACAACCAGGTAAAAATATAAATAAGATACAATCTACAGAAAATGTACTCGCACTTTCGTTTGAGGGAGAGTCGGAAATCACGTAAGAAAAAAACATCTTAGCATTCCCAACAAGAATTTGATCAACTTGTCACCAGCAAATCAAATCAAACTAGACAAGACTGGTGGCTTTTATTACGTGTTCCAACTATTGCTGGTAGCCTGAAGTCTTACTTCTATATCATGATTACATGGTCTAAGGCATCACTCATTGTATAATGTGTCAATTGTCTGATAATCGTAGTAAACCTCTGTAATAGTTTGGATGACACCCGAATAAACATGAAAAGTCAACGCGCTGGAAAGAGATGATGATAGATTGTCATAAAATAGCACCGCATAGTGGTGAGACCTTTTCATGAATCAACGTCTTTATCATGAGGAATGGTACTTACTGTAACAGGGTCGTTGAGCCGAAGACACTCGAAAATAAGAATCCAGCAAAATTGGAAGTTAGCGCGCGGTGCCTAGACTTTCTGAAGCGTTGATAGTGCTCTGTAACTGCAAAATACCATTAACTGCGGAGTAATGAATCATGAAAGAAACACTTAACACGACAAGGTTGACCACAATTCGACGTTTCTCTCTCCTATGGATAGGTCTGTCATCGTAGATGTTTGTTGTAGATATCTCCATCATATTTTCTGTTTTTATGCTGTGGCTGAAAATGGAAATTTATATATTTAGAGTATTGAGGGGCTACCAATTTCAATTCTCACATAGAATACATGCTATTTTTTAGTACCCATTGCCCTTTGTATCCGTCTGAGGGCTGCGATCCCTCATGCAAGATTAACAATACTCATTTACTTACTCTATGGCATTAGTAGCTCGAAATGTCACTGCCCCACTAACAAATGCCTATCGTGAGCTAGTTAGAGCCAGTCCACCTCATTACACCCTATCTCTTTCAGGTAGTGCCTACATTCTAATTTTATCCTCTCATCTGCACATGGGTCTTCCCAATATTATCTTCCCATTGGGTTTGCCAGTCAGTATACTGAACATGGTCCTAGATTCTTCCATTCGCGCTGCATGACCTACCCACCGTAGTTTATGAGACTTAATTATCCTATCAATGTCTTGTGATGAGTATAGGGTACGTAACTCATCATTATGTAACATCCTCCACTTCCCAGTAGTATCATCTCTCTTTAGATCAAATAGATTTATAAGCACCTTGTTTTCAAACACCCTAACATTATTTTCATCATATAAGGTAGGAAATTGACTATATAACAATTAAAAATATCAAATCTCAGACAACCAATTTAATTATAAAAAAAAGAAAAGAAAGACCCAATTTAAAAGTGCTAAATTATATACCCCATTTAGTTAAAAACAACAACATAAATAAGGTTACTAGATAAATAATGTATACTACACTAAAATAGAGGAACAAATAGGTCTAACACTTATTCCAGAACTGTTTTTTAGAATTAGGATCTAATAAGTTGCTACAAGGTTCTTTAACAAACACAATATATATTTGTTTGTGTCTGACACCTTAGCTCAATCAGCAGCATGTCTATCTACTGATTTAATGATCCCGGTTTCGATTCCTGGCGTGATCTTAAAATTTATCACTGGTGAACCTTTCATATTGATGAATTAACGGCCGGGGGCTGGATGTTGTGTCTATTCTAGACTTAAGTTAGTTTATAAGTTGTCTGCTGATATAATCAGTCGGTTCAGAAAGTATATGTTAAATACCTCAAATAAATTTGGACCCACGATTATGGTCTCGCGAATAAAGGTGATAATATTGACAGGTCTAAGTTTCTGGTAACGGAGTGTCCAGTGTTCGAATCTCCACCTGGTGTAATTTTTATTGAAGATGTCATCTGTCTGTCTAAATACATAGGTGCATGCAAAATCATATACATATGTGGAAAGTTATCTGTATGGTTAGCAAAAAAAGAAAATAATTTACCTACTGATACGAATAAGAAACAACAAAATAAACCAAACAACCTATTTTCGGATTTAAGATTGAAATATCTCCTGTACCTTCTGCTTGGTTTTGAAGTACAATAACCCACCTATATGGCGTAGTTAGCTAATGTGCTGGTTTAATGTTGAGCTAGACTTCCAAGGATGAGGAGATCATGGTTAGAATCTCGCTCGGGCGAATTAGGGGGGGCGGGGGTTCCCTAAATTGTTTTCCACTCTCCCTCCACGCAAATGCGGGTTTACTTCCTCTATATTCAACCTTCCCAATTCCTAGCCCATTACTGTAATTAGTACTTAAGTGTACAACCTGAACGGGTAGTAAGACGCGGTGCTAAGTGTTATTATTAGTATTATTGAAGTACTTAGACACTACGTAGATATTTTCCCTTGTTAATATATTTATGAAAACTATCAGTGGTGTTAGATTGAACGTCACAGTTCAGCCCTCTAAATACATAGATAGTTGATCAAAGGATTAAAAATATGCCAATAAAAATCTACATATTAAAAAAAAGAATATCTAAGTCAATTACACCCAGCTGTTTCTAGCTCTAAGCGAACATACATACTGTACTTACACTTTTCTTAATAAAATATATAGATTTTCCCTCTTAGATCCACCCCCTATTTCTTTTACAAATTTGACTGATCCTTTCAAAAGTGAAATGTATGAAACAGATAGAAGGGGTATGGAAGAGGTGAAAATTAGCTAAGCTAACGACTATAGTTCACCAACACTAAAGGTTGGTACTCAGTTCCAATGCTGGCGGGATGCGCGGGGAATGGTTTTATACATTGTTATTTTCTCGGGGATTTCACCGTTTATATCTTCAGTTAATATTTCCCCCTTTAATTTAGTTTCATTTTTGTCCTTTTTTGTGTGTTAATTAATGTAACACGCTAAAACCGAATCGTTAAGTAAAATCCATCAGTACTTTTATATACAACCGCGTCCTACTAACTGTTCAAACTCTACGTATGATAACCACTATAATGGGGTAAGGATGAGTCAGGAAGCATTATAGAGATAATGCACCCACATTTGCGTGGAGGGTGGGATTAGTTGGAAGCCTTATGGAGAAAAAACTCCCAGTAGACCCGACCAGGATTAGAACCATGATCTTCCTATTTTTTGAAGGTCAGTCTAGCATGAGAGTGACGAAACTTAAGGCCCGCGGGCCGGATACGGCCCAAGATACATATCTGACAAGCCCGCTTGTCTGCAATACTAGTATATTAATATCCGGCCTGCATTAATACACGCACACAAAAAATAATACTTTATATAATAATAAAAAAAACACTAGAATTATTTAAAACTGTGCTATACGAGTATTTCTTATCACTTTAAATATTTGAGTTTTTAAATATTTTTAAATATTCATAGCCTATTTTAAATTAATAGCATCAAATTGTCTGTATGCATATACCTCCATCGGAGGGCACGCGGATTAAATTTCAGGTTCTTCTGGTGTAGTCCACCAGTGTCAGGGAGGTCAGTGTTCGAATTCCAGGAGGTGGCTCTTACCACTTTGTTTTCCTTATCTCCTTCATTCAAATAGGGATAGATTTCCTCTAAGTTATATCGTACTCATTCCTTATCCACTAGCGTGATTAAAATGTGATTAGTCTGGGTTGGTAGTAAGACTTACCGATACAAATACCAAAGTATGAGTTATTAAGCATGTTTGTATTCCGTGGCCCGCAACATCCCTTGAGTTATTGAATCTGGCCCGTCAGCTGGTTTGGGTTTGAGACCATTAGACCATTCGGCCACTGAAGTGGGTATCAGTAAACTTGAAATGTAAAAAAGTAATAATATATGAGCTTAGATAAAGCCATAGAACAGGAGATTGTTCAAGTTTAAACTAAAACATTCAATAAATCACTTCAAAAGTAATCAATTATAGGAAAATGTGGGGAATGCCAGGCCTCCACCGTGGTTCGGATTCCACGTTAAACTGTAGGTCCTCCATTTCATCTCACAATCACCCTACCATTACACATAAGCGTAAGTGCGTATAACCCGAACGGGTAGTAAGACGCGGTGCTAATAATAATAATAATAATAATAATAATTCTAGGAAATTGGAATACCCTTTTATCTCATACTACATAGTCAACTAGCTTTTTGAAAAATATTTTGTAAAATTATAGGAATAAACAATAAGTAGCCCACATTGAAAACATTAAAAAAAATTTATTTTACAGTGGTCAAAATTGTAAGAATTTGTTAGGAGTGATGATACATAATACATCCTTTGGAGTATGGTTACATCAAATTGTAAGAAGTTGTTAGGAGTGATGATACATAATACATCATTTGGAGTATGGTTACATCAAATTGTAAGAATTTGTTAGGAGTGATGATACATAATACATCCTTTGGAGTATGGTTACATCAAATTGTTGAATTTGTTAGGAGTGATGATACATAATACATCCTTTGGAGTATGGTTACATCAAATTGTAAGAATTTGTTAGGAGTGATGATACATAATACATCCTTTGGAGTATGGTTACATCAAATTGAAAGAAGTTGTTAGGAGTGATGATACATAATATATCCTTTGGAGTATGGTTACATCATATTGTAAGAATTTGTTAGGAGTGATGATACATAATACATCCTTTGGAGTATGGTTACATCAAATTGTAAGAATTTGTTAGGAGTGATGATACATAATACATCCTTTGGAGTATGGTTACATCAAATTGTAAGAATTTGTTAGGAGTGATGATACATAATATATCATTTGGAGTATGGTTACATCAAATTGTAAGAATTTGTTAGGAGTGATGATACATAATATATCCTTTGGAGTATGGTTACATCAAATTGTAATAATATGTTAGGAGTGATGATACATAATACATCCTTTGGAATATGGTTACATCAAATTGTAAGAATTTGTTAGGAGTGATGATACATAATACATCCTTTGGAGTATGGTTACATCAAATTGTAAGAATTTGTTAGGAGTGATGATACATAATACATCCTTTGGAGTATGGTTACATCAAATTGTAAGAAGTTGTTAGGAGTGATGATACATAATACATCCTTTGGAGTATGGTTACATCAAATTGTAAGAATTTGTTAGGAGTGATGATACATAATACATCCTTTGGAGTATGGTTACATCAAATTGTAAGAATTTGTTAGGAGTGATGATACATAATATATCATTTGGAGTATGGTTACATCAAATTGTAAGAATTTGTTAGGAGTGATGATACATAATACATCCTTTGGAGTATGGTTACATCAAATTGTAAGAATTTGTTAGGAGTGATGATACATAATACATCCTTTGGAGTATGGTTACATCAAATTGTAAGAATTTGTTAGGAGTGATGATACATAATACATCCTTTGGAGTATGGTTACATCAAATTGTAAGAAGGTGTTAGGAGTGATGATACATAATACATCCTTTGGAGTATGGTTACATCAAATTGTAAGAATTTGTTAGGAGTGATGATACATAATATATCCTTTGGAGTATGGTTACATCAAATTGTAAGAATTTGTTAGGAGTGATGATACATAATACATCCTTTGGAGTATGGTTACTTCAAATTGTAAGAATTTGTTAGGAGTGATGATACATAATATATCATTTGGAGTATGGTTACTTCAAATTGTAAGAATTTGTTAGGAGTGATGATACATAATATATCATTTGGAGTATGGTTACTTCAAATTGTAAGAATTTGTTAGGAGTGATGATACATAATATATCATTTGGAGTATGGTTACATCAAATTGTAAGAAGTTGTTAGGAGTGATGATACATAATACATCCTTTGGAGTATGGTTACATCAAATTGTAAGAATTTGTTAGGAGTGATGATATATAATATATCATTTGGAGTATGGTTACATCAAATTGTAAGAATTTGTTAGGAGTGATGATACATAATATATCATTTGGAGTATGGTTACATCAAATTGTAAGAATTTGTTAGGAGTGATGATACATAATATATCATTTGGAGTATGGTTACATCAAATTGTAAGAAGTTGTTAGGAGTGATGATACATAATACATCCTTTGGAGTATGGTTACATCAAATTGTAAGAATTTGTTAGGAGTGATGATACATAATATATCATTTGGAGTATGGTTACATCAAATTGTAAGAATTTGTTAGGAGTGATGATACATAATATATCATTTGGAGTATGGTTACATCAAATTGTAAGAAGGTGTTAGGAGTGATGATACATAATACATCCTTTGGAGTATGGTTACTTCAAATTGTAAGAATTTGTTAGGAGTGATGATACATAATATATCATTTGGAGTATGGTTACATCATATTGGATCAGGTAACCTATTTGGACCTCACACAGTGTTCAAACTATCACATTTGTCTAACGTTGGCTAACCTCATTGGTGTGCACGCGGACTAAACGTAAAGCTCATATGGTCTGTTTTATGGTGATAGGGAGGTCGGAGATCGAATCCAAGCCAAGTCCTCTGTGATTTTTATACTAAATTTTTACAACGCTCTCCCTACGCGAATTCTGGTTCATTCGATCTAAATACTACTTTTCTTAACCCAACCTATTGATGTATCCAGATTCAGATATTAAGAACGGGTAGTAAAATGTGGTGCAAAAACTAAACAAATAACTTTGACCCTTTTCCCCAAGACCTACCTTTCTGATCCTCTGTAGACAGGATTGATGCTGGGCGCTGGCCTTGCTTACATAGTATAACCACTTTTTTCCCTAGTCAGTAGTTACAATGTTCATTTCCTATGGCTATCTTGTACAAAGCTACACTGTTTTTGGTTTATCACTCACAGCCTGTTACTCACGCATTCGTAAGTGTTATGCAAATGTTTTAAACGTTATTACAAATATATATGTATATATCTTGTGGTGATTACGTTAGCCTTGAATGTGTGAGACAACCTATTACTTAGTGAGTCAAACGTTTTTGAACACAAGTAGTCATACCTAAATAAAACTAATAAGGATTATGTTGAGGTTATTGTAGGGGTTACAACTTTCATTTTGAGAAAAAAAAAATGAAAAACCTAAATTAAGAAGCAATACATGTCCAACCAGAGTGAGCTTCTTAAGTGCGTGTTAGGTGCGCAGCAACTAACCTAGTCCTGCCGTTTTTTAAAGTAAATAAATATATGTTTAGTAAAGCTTGAAACTCATAATAATTTAAATTTCAATATTCTTATATTAATTTTAAGAAAAAACTGCTAAAGATAGTATTGAAATATTAGAATGAGATAGTATAAAACTTTTACTAGCGTGACCAGAGGTGTTAAATATTTTATATTTACAAGCGGGGTCTGATGAAATAGTGGATTCCAAAATTTACTTAACAAAAATAATAGACTATCAGTGTAGTAGAAGATTGAAATTTATCAGGAAGTTTAAAGGGTCTTAACATTCCTAAATTTAAAAATGGACCAGGTAATGGGTAAGAGGTCCTCTCAAATTTCCAAAACTAATAGAATAAAACATATTTTTGGGTAGTATGGTATTGAAATATTTCAATAAACGTAAAGGGGAAAACTAAAATAACCATAAGAGTATAAACCTTTAAAATTTAAAATGATGCTCCAGGAAATGGACATTTCCAAAACCAAAATAATCAACCTCTTATCAGTATGGTAACATTTTGAATTTTGGTGAGAAGTTATCGAAAATAGCTCTAAATCACAAACACGTTTCAAAATTTGAAATTTTTAAGTGAATGGTGGGGGTGGGGAGCAGGGCTGTGATATAGGGGGTGGGGTATAAATATCCAAATTAATAGAAACATCAACGTTTCTGTAGATTAAAAACTAGAAATTTTGAAGACAACTGTAAAAGTGTTGAAATTTTTGTAATTTTAAAATCAAGACCTGGTTTTAAGGAGAGCTAAGAATTTTAAAATATAATAGAAAAACATTTCTTGCGTTATGATATAAAATTGTAATACTTACGAGCAGTTAAGAGGACCACCCTAAATAATAAAAAATAAAATAATATTTTACATTTCAAAATTGGTTCTGAAAAATAGGGAGCTCCCAACTTTCTAAATTAATAAAAATATATTAATTGGCATGTTAGAAATTAAAAATTCAGGTAAATGTACGAGTTAGAAATTATAAATATACATAATGCAGAATAATAATTTTCATCGTGGCTGAAAATTTATATTTGGCAGCACGTTATAAAAACTATACAAGGTAAGAAAATAACTCTTAAAATTTCAAAATGTGAATTCAGGAAACGTGTGGAGTTTTGAGGAAGGGAAGTATCTCGGAATCTCTAAAAAAAATATAAAAAAATTGAAATTTTGGCGGAGAAGAAAATTTCAATCTGATAAATTCGTAAAAGGAACATCCCAGGTAACATAAAAATATCGATATTTTTCAATATACAATAGAGGTGCAGGAAATGGGGGAAATGTGGCTTTGTGTGTATGGGGGATTAGGGAACAAGGGAGTTCCCTTAAAATTCTTAAACTAATAAAAAAAAAGACTTTCTCTATATGGCAGACAGTTATAATTTTGTATAGGGAGATGAAAAAATCTAAAAATAAACAACCACAAAACCAAAATATTATATTAAAGAGGATTCACCAGGGCTGCGTTAAAAAATTTAGTAGAATAAGCAATATCTTAGTTAAAATAAACAACTTCTAGTGACATAGTGTGGTGAAAATTTATACCCTTTGGGCAACGATGTTGGACATATATACAATATATCTTTTAAACAGTCTATTATTTAATTTACGCTCTTTGGCTTTTTTCCCCAACATGGTTCTGTAACAATGTCTATTACTAGGTATTACTTATATTATGAACATGCTTAAGCAAATATAGCGTTGTCAATGAATTGCGTTCTTTCATTCTCTCATTTTGAGGGAAAGATAATATTTTGTTTCAAATTTTAATTTATTTTAATTTATTGATACCAATAGTAGTCTGGGAGTGCGATAGTTAGCTCAGGTTCGTACAAGGGGGCACTATAAAAATATTGGTCTTTTGATGTTGAACGTCCTAATTTGATGTAGATTGGTGCGGCTTACCCGTGAGAAGGACGGCTAAACTGCTGTCAGGAAGTTTGTACGATTGTGTCATACCAGTTATTTTGTAAAAGTGTAAATATCATTAGATACAATGTAGCATCCTCACAAATAGTGCGCGTATATCGACCTGTCGTCTTTAATTATAATAATTAGGTTTAGTTTTTTTTATGTTTGGATTTTCTTAAAACAATTCACTATAGTAATTATCAGTTCCTCTGTCCTCTGTCAAGGCAAAAAAAATCTGATGGCTTGAGATTTTTTGGCTGGACAGAGGACAGAGGAACTGATTATTGTTATTATTATAGTGGATTGTTTTGAATAAATAAAAACAGAAAAAAAAAATTAAAAATCTGGCCTCGTTAGTCTCTGTCCCGGGGGGAAAACCATTGCGTCACGTTACAATATATCGCGTGTCCATTACATCGCGTTTTTCTAGGGTAGTGGCCTGTCTCTCACCTCAGACTCTCACCTTGAAGGTGGGGTTGGTTGAAAGGATAGTGTGCCTGTCTCTCACCTCAGACTCTCACCTTGAAGGTGGATCTGGTTGAAAGGATAGTGTGCCTGTCTCTCACCTCAGACTCTCACCTTGAAGGTGGGGTGGTTGAAAGGATAGTGTGCCTGACTCTCACCTCAGACTCTCACCTTGAAGGTGGAGCTGGTTGAAAGAATAGTGTGCCTGTCTCTCACCTCAGACTCTCACCTTGAAGGTGGAGTGGTTGAAAGGATAGTGTGCCTGTCTCTCACCTCAGACTCTCACCTTGAAGGTGGGGTTGGTTGAAAGGATAGTGTGCCTGACTCTCACCTCAGACTCTCACCTTGAAGGTGGGGTTGGTTGAAAGGATAGTGTGCCTGACTCTCACCTCAGACTCTCACCTTGAAGGTGGGGTTGGTTGAAAGGATAGTGTGCCTGTCTCTCACCTCAGACTCTCACCTTGAATGTGGGGTTGGTTGAAAGAATAGTGTGCCTGTCTCTCACCTCAGACTCTCACCTTGAAGGTGGGGTTGGTTGAAAGGATAGTGTGCCTGTCTCTCACCTCAGACTCTCACCTTGAAGGTGGAGTGGTTGAAAGGATAGTGTGCCTGATCTCATCACCTCACCTCTGAAGGTGGGGTTGGTTGAAAGGATAGTGTGCCTGGTCTCTCACCTCAGACTCTCACCTTGAAGGTGGGGTTGGTTGAAAGGATAGTGTGCCTGTCTCTCACCTCAGACTCTCACCTTGAAGGTGGAGCTGGTTGAAAGGATAATGAGCCTAACTCCCCTTGTTGCTAAAGTTGATTACAAGGATAGTGTACCCGTCTCTCATCTTGAAATTAAGTAGGTAGTTAAATTTATAAAGTACTCATCTGTTCAAGACAGGGCGGCAAAACTTAGCATATTTACTCTCATGTTTCCATTCGCCAAGTTATAATACGACCTCAAAAACATTATTATATTGAGTTTCTTAAGTATCAACTAAGCCTATCAAATTTCATTTGGAAGAAAAACTACTTCAGATTTCTGGAAAAATCTACCCGCAAATTAAAGGTACTTCCATGTGAACGCGCACGATCCCCTCATATGTAAACTTGTATATGGGTAGATTGGAACGTATGCTCCTGGGAAGACATCCGTTGCAGCCCCTTGGTTGGTTCAGATACATCGATGACATATTTATGATTTGGACCAGCCCCACTCAGCAACTCGACTCCTTCCTGGCAGACCTCAACAAATTTTCGTCGTTAAGATTTACCTGGAAAATATCCACATTCAGAATTACTTTTCTGTATGTATATATCACACTCCATCATGTACACCTGAAAACAACAGTGTACACCAAGGAAATCAACCAGCATCAATACCTTCATTATGACAGCTGCCACCCTACAAGCACAAAGAGATCACTCCCATATAGCCTAGCCATTAGAGTCAAAATAATTTTTTCCGACCAAAATGACCTTTTACAATACAATAAAAAACTGCAACATGCTTTTATGAACAATGGCTACCCCAAAGCACTTGTGTGTAGTCAACTAGACAGAGCTCAAAATAGCGGGCCCACAACATTAACAGAAACAAACATCATCCCTCTGGTCATTACATACCACCCTGGACTCCAAAAACTCAACAATCTCTTTAAAACAGGCTTCCCCATACTTCAATCCTTCGCCACTACGCAACATATCTTCAAGGAACCTCCAAAAGTAACCTTTATACAACCAGCCAACCTACGCAACTTACATGTAAAACCCAAACTACCAGACCCCACTATTAAACCTGATCCCAAACAAATATCAGGTTCATTTCCCTGCAACAACACCTCCTGCAAAACCTGGACAATACATAAACCAACAAATTCATTCTCCAGCAACATAACTAAAATAAACTGCCCTATAAAAGCCCACCATACTTGTGATTCTGAAAATCTCATCTACCAACTGGAATGCAACCAATGACAAGCACAACACATTGGTCTCAAAACAGAAAAACTAAGAAAGAAAATGAATGGTCATAGACATGACACAAAAATGAAAAATAAAGATAAGCCTCTAGCATCACGTGCTGAAACCCATAATCTGGACTTTAATCACTGTTACACAACCAAGGGGGTCAAATCCCTGAACAAAGAAATATGCAACCCTTCACAACTAAGGATATGGGAACTGGCCCTTCAATATATCATCAGATACAGACAATCCCCTAACCTCAACCTTAGGTAATTCTCCTCCTTCCTACCAGCACTCTTATTATTACATTCAATGTCAAAATAATGCAGTATATAACACAATTTTTAGTTTTTCTGTCTATTTATATATCTATTTATTCAAAATTCTATCATTTATGCAGTGATATCATAACTGAAAAACAGTCATCTCTGGACAGTCAACCTTGCAGTTCAACCAAGAACATCAGCCTACTCTCTTGACCTGATGAAGCTGTCTGTGACAGTGAAAGCTTGTTCTTAAAAAGTGTTGTTTTTAGTGTTCTATCCAAACAATTTATACTCCAGTATCACCTAGGTAAGTGTGCTGGCATTCCTCCTAATTTAAACCATAATTTAGCCTAGTCAACTATTCCAAATAACTTATATTGAGTTTCTGTCACTTTTGGCAGCCAAATTTTCACACGAAGCCATTTATTTTTGATTACGTTAACATTTTCCTTTTAACCATTTTTACAAGCGTCTTATAGCTGTCACTTACCACCACTGTTATTTACTTCTCTGGAAAAAAAGTCTAGATAAAAGGGTATATTTTTAATTTATAGATTACATTCTTATTTTATTATTTCATCTTTGCTTTTCATTGCACCAGAGCAATTTGAATTTTCAAATTCAAGTCTCCAAGTTTTTCTAAGGACATTACATTTCTGACAATTTAGAAACTCTCCCCCTCCCATGGGGTGTTGGTTAACCTTATATTCCTATTGGCTGTACGTCAGAGTAGCTGTGTAGAGAAGGTGGGAAAACACGACGTGATGGACCTGCAATGTATTTGTACCAAAAACGTAATGTAATGAACGTGCGATATAATTGTATACACCCTCTGTCCCGTGATCTACATAGTGCAGCGTTTCAGCTTTTTAGGTCTTCTAGAGCTTTCGGAAGGTGTGGAAAGCTCACGCAACACACACACACACACTTTAGAAAATTATGTATAGAGGCATTATACTTTTGGTTTATTTTTCACAAGGTAGGAATTTTTATCTGGCTTTGTTAGCCCAGCGAACTCCAAGGTCTTCGATTAGAGTAGCGGCATAAAAGGCCTTGACTCATTTTGTCATAGCTTCCTATTATTACATGGACATACGCCAGTAGCATGTAGGCCCACCTGGTACATCCCATAGGCTATTTTCCGTGAGCGAGAGTGTGTATTGTGATGTCATTTAACTACTTTCCACATCAGTTAATTTTAGTTACTCCCCACACACATCTGTGGTTGTGAGGACCACCTGTCACATCCCTAGGCTATTTCGTAGAGAGAGAGTGTATTGTGATGTCCAACCAGTTGATTTACCGTTATTCTCATCCCCCTAACCCTCCCCGAGACCATACCCCTGGACCCGAGGGTGGAGGACAACCACAGTATCCTAGGACTGATGGGCTTAGCCCATTTGATTTTTATGTGTGCTCATTAGATTTTAATGTGTGGCCCAGCCCCATTAGATGTTTGCTCCAATAGTGTTTAATGTGAGCCCAATGGCTTTGTATGTATGGCAGTCTCGAGCACTCCTCCCACGACGTGTTGGCACGGGGGTTCAAACTCAGGACCATAATTAATCAGTCAGTGTTTGGAGCTCACCCCTCAGAATCCACAGACTGAGAGAAGTGGAGCCTGGTTACTAATGAGTGACCACAACCTTGGCATACAGATCCCCCTCCCGGTTCGAAGAGAGCATTTACGGTCATTTTCCGGGGCCTCAGGGCAGTCATTTCCAGTAAACACGTTCAATCAGAAAATTCCTGTCAGCTCCGTGACACGGATTTTTGTGTTACACAATGGCGTGAGCGCTAAGTGTCTCCGACACTCTATCATTAACAATATTATTATTATCTACTGTAAAAGGACTCCTATATTAGGGTTTTGACCGGAAAGCACAATTACGTCAAGATACACTTGAAACAAAATTATGTGTGAATATTATAAACTGTTCCTCCTAGCAATTCTAAACGGTTCTCTCCAACCAAGAAATTAAATATATTCATACGGCAAGTCTATGATCTGACCATAAAGTTTGTACTTTTAAACTGTTCTTCCTAACAGAATCATACTATAGTGATGTTCCATGGTCAGTGTTGATTGAAAAAAAAAAGTATATTATCTTCCTACCAAACAAATTAAAATATTCATACGGCAAGTCTGTGATCTGACCATAAAGTTTGTATTTGCTCTTTCTACCAAACAAAAATTAAATATATTTATACGTCAAGTCAGTGAAATACTGAACACCAGCAAAGGACTCATGTGATCTGCAGACGATCAATGTTGATGTCTGAGAGCCAAACATAGCATAGCGTCTTACTAGCCGATCGGGTGAGGAAGTGAACATGAAATTGCGTGGAAAAAATCACCCTCAGTGTCACCGACTGAGGTTCAAACCACGCTCTCCTCGTTCTCATCAGATGAGCCAAACACGAGAGTGACAGTACGTCTCAGAGAGGGATTCGAACCACAATCTCCACCTTTATAACCAGATGAGTTACAAGCACCCTTTACGGCTAAACGTCTATATATTAATTAAGAAAATGTTCCACCAGGGATTCGATTCCAACTTTCCCCTGCCAGAATTAGATGATGGAATGACCACAGGGATTCGAACCTCAATAGCTATAGTGGTTCTTGTGCTGTGACAGAATGAAACGATGATCAAGACACAATTGATCAAGTAACGATACATTACATCTAATTTATTAACGAAACTAAATTAAATTTTATTACTAGCCAATAGGATGCGAGAAAATATGTAGGCTACATCCGGATGAGATTTTGTATAAAAACCCTCGCATTTTGAAAATTTTCTCATTCTACTTCTGACCTTCAAGCTGGAAGAAATAAAAAATGAGCTTCAAGCGTACGACATCAGGAGGTTTGCCTGACGGAGTAAACGAAGGTTTGTAAACATTGTGGACAAATTTATTTATGTTATAACTACTGACCCCCTAACATGTGGATTATGACTTTCATTATTTTTTTCATTGTTACAAATTTTATAGACTTTTTTAAATACTGATGACTCATATTTATTTAATAATTTAGTTTATTAATTACAATATTAATGGTGACTTTCTTTATTAATTTAGTTTCTATACCATATTAACATCGGACGTTTATTTTACTGGCTGTATGTAATACAACTGTTATGTATCTTCGACCCTAATATATCCACAGTGTATGTTTTATTAGGATTTATCGAAGGCTGGACCGAAGGGGAAGAGTCCGTCAGAGCCATGTTGGAGAACTTCACAGAGGATGGAGATCGTTTGCCCGAAATAGCTGCATCATATGGTAAGTTTTGTAACTAAGATGTTTGTTCAGACAGACCTCCTCAAACCGGGACCACCCAAATATTTGGTTTTAGAGTGGTGCACAGATAACGAACGCTAGGACTAGACAATTTATAATGAGTGGGTGGTTCAATTAAAGAGTGTAACAAGATTAAATTCTCCAAGAGTTCTTTGTTAAAATTACTTACATGTAAACAATGTGTCATAATTATGTTTAAGCAAATTGCGAGTTTGCCGGCTTAATACCTACCACCCATCCCACGAATGTTCCTCAGCGGGTGGAAGGTCCTTGTACCGTCAGCCACTACAATGATGACATCTATAGGCATCTGGATGAGATTGACAGTGTTCTATGTGAGTAATTTTATGGCACGCACTCTAAGCATGAAAAATGGAAGTTACAGCGGTGAACTATTGTGACTAGATTATACTTATACTCTCTAAGTGCGTTACTGCTGAGGACGGGGAGATCGAGGTTCGAATCTCGGTCGGGTGAACTGGGGGTGGTTTTTCCTAAATGGTTTTCCACTCTCCTCCACGCAAATGTGGGTTCACTTCCTCTAATTCAACCTTCCCAATTCCTAATCCATTAGCGTAATTAGTACTTAAAGCGTATAACCCGAACGGGTAGTAAGACGCGGTGCTAAATATTATTATTATTCTAAGTGCGTTAAAGTTAATGACGGTATTCAATAGGTTTGTTTCCCCCCTCCCACCCCATCATTAGCGACGGGTTTCTTAATTTACTGCCATCAACAGTGATGCAATAGTAGAACAAACAGCATTTATGTCAAATCATGTGATCCACAACTTTTATGTTGAATGCAAACAAAAGTTTGTATTTTCTAAAACTGTCAGAATCCCCACAATTTAACATATTCATACGTCAATTCAGGTATATACAATTACAATATTACAATATTTACAATACCTATAAATATTAAAAACTGTCAGAATCCCGCAATTTAACATATTCATACGTCAAGTCATGTGATCTACGTTAAATTCAAAATAATTCTAGGGTAGTTTATAAATAATTTATTTAAAAGAGTTTATTGTGATTTTTAGGGTAGCACACAAATTGTTCCTAAATAAGTTAATGTAAGGCTAACAACTTGATGAATATTTATCATACGTCAAGTCATGTGATCTGCATCTTCCACCTTCATATATATATATATATATATATATATATATATATATATATATATATATATTATCAATACCTATAAATAATACAACTAATATTCTAAATTGCCAGAATCCTATAATTTAACATGTTCATACGTCAAGTCATGTGATATACATCTGGTACCTTTATGGATATTATGAATACATATAAAATAATACAACTTATATTCTAAATTGTCAGAATTATACAATTTAAAATATTCATTCGTAACTTCAATCCAGCCTAAGGCGGAGCAATGTTAAGGAGAGGAACCAAAAACATTCTAACTAAGGAACGTCTTTTAGTTATACTTCACACAACAGTATATTATCATTTTCAATAATTTTTTTGTTTACACAATTTTTATAACTTCTCAGACTTTATATTCAAATAACTTATATTCTAATGCTTTAAGACTACAAAATCTATTCGACATTTTATCTGTGTTACATAAGTTTACGGTTGTTTACACCTACATTGTACCATTCTAGCACCGATAATTTACTACTATTTTTATTTCTATTTTTCCTTCAACCTATAATGCATGTTATGTCCAATTTTTAATTCATATTTTTATATGCCATTAATTCTAATATATTTCTTGAATGAAATTTCTATTCCTCTATTTTATATATTTGTTTCACAATTGCTTTTAATGCCATAATATTTAACTGTTAATTAATCATCCAATGACCTTGTTATTATTTTCTAGTTCCTGTCAATTTTATATTAAATTTAGTGGAATTGTCTTTCATAGAATTACTGTGTTTATTCTTTATCATAACTGACAGGTCCTCAACCAATTTATATATTAATTTAATTCTTCAATTGTCTTACCTGAATCTTGGACTATTCTAACTCTCCCAATTATAACCATTTTGCTCTGTAATATTTCTTTAATAATTTGCATTCTTAGGGAGTGGTTGCATGTATAATTGATCATTTATGACATGGGATATTTATCCTTAATATCTTCTGGTAATCCTTGTTATCATATTTTATCAAATATTTTTTCTTTAGAAACATTTTTCTTTTCAATCTTCTAGCTGACAGCTGACGGCTTTGAAAAATTACCTGACCAAATTATGTATCCCTACGCCGAACCATATGATCTTCAAAAAACCATGTGATTAGCAGCTGTTACTTCTGACAGTCAAAATTTAAGTATATACCTAAATGTTGACTGTCAGAAGTCAGCTGTGAGCTGTCATTCAGCACCAAAGAAACCATGGGGCTACTGTAGATACAAGCATCTGACTGTGGTAAGTATATCGCCTCTTGCTAGCTACCACGGCCATCTTTAGTTACAAACAGGTTGTGACCACTCCGCTTGGAGTGACGTCAAGAACGGTCAATCAATCTGGTACTTCCTATGGAGAATACGTGGACATTTGCAATTTTTTTAGTTTAAAGCTTTATTTGGAAATTTGAACAGTATTGATTTTGAATTATTGTTGATGAAAGGGAATTTTATAAATTTCATTTAAATAATATTATCTTAATTTCCGGAAAAAAAAAAAATTGTATCAAACTAAGTTGACTGATTTGGTAATCGAGTAAGTATAAATCACTGTCAAGCCACACGGATTAGATTACAATAAAATACAATGGTCTGTGTCGTTTAAAAGACTTAATTCTCTATTCTGTCTACGCTTCTACTACCGAGGAGGCTCCCTTAAGAATGGTAATTAATATTAGGTATTTATGAATAATGTTCCATTCATGGACATAATTACTATAGGATCTGTTAAAAATATCTGTCAAGAGTATAGTGGTATTTACTATCTATAAACTTTTTTAAACTGAAGATAAAGAGTTTTTCATGAAATTCCAGAACAGCCTTGACCAACTTTCAACAAATGTTGATATCACCATTTGAAGAAAATTAAACTCTTTGTTTGTATAGAAGCGGTATTTGATTTTTTTTTTTACCAAAAAGTAATTTGTATAAAAACTGCAAAAACACTGGTCCTTTCTCGCGTTCCCTACATCCCCACCTTAACATCTCACTTACTGTCAGGAAATGTAAATCTCAGAATATAAAAAACAATAATGTTACCGGTTGTTCTCTGTGGACGTGAAACATGGTCTCTTAAATTACATGACGAAAATACATGTTGAACGTTTGAAAACAAGGTTCTTAGGACAATATTTGGTTCAAAAAGTATGAAAATTCTGGGGAGTGGAGGAGGTTACATAATGTTGAAATACATACCCTGTACTCATCAAAGACATTGATAGGATAATCAAGTCTCGTAAATAATGGTGGGCAGGCCATTCAGCGCGAATGGAAGATTCCACAACAGTGTATTAAGGGTATTTACTGATTGGCAATCCCATGGGAAAAGACGATTGAGAAGACTTAGACGCAGATGGGAAGGTAACACTAGAATGGACCTAGAGAGATTGGGTGTAAGAGATAGACCGAATAGAACTAGCTCTTGATAGGGATAGGTGGCGTACTTATATAAGTTCAGCAGTGAACTTTCGAGTTCCTAATGCCATAAAGTAAGTAGCGTGAGAAAGGGTTATGAAGCCTTAGTTTTAAATGACAGGAATAATACCACATCCCAGTGTACCCCACTGAGGATGTTATCTCTATCTCCTATCAAATTGTAAACTTGAAGCCTCAGATAAAACGTGACCACCCATATATTAACCAACAAATAATTAAAAATATTTGTTTACAGACGTTTACGTTTTTTCTTAGTCCTTCAACGTAAAAATTGAAGTAATATTTAGTTCCATATCTGAAGAATTGCGAGATAATTGTAAGTAAAAGAGAAACTGCCACGCAGTCGTTCAAATTTATCATAATATTTCATTTTACGGTGCATTTAAAAATATGGTTCACGCAAAATAAAGTCGAAAGATTCCAATACGGTTCTTTTTTACTTTAAAAAAAACTATATTTTTGAGTTTTAATGATTAAAAAAATGACGGTAAAATGTAGTATAGCTAATTTTTAACGGCTTTTTAAGGATCTTTACCCACCTCGTGGCGTAGTTGGCTAACGCGCTTGTCGTGTTGAGCTTGACTGCTGAGGACGGGGAGATCAAGGTTCGAATCTCAGTCGGGTGAAGCTGGGAGTGGTTTTTCCTAAATGGTTTTCCACTCTCCATCCACGCAAATGCGGGTTCACTTCCTCTAATTAAAACCTTCCCAATTCCTAATCCATTAGTGTAATTAGTACTTAAAGCGTATAACCCGAACGGGTAGTAAGACGGGTGCTAAATATTATTATTATTATTTAAGGATCTTTGCTGAGCTATAAGTCTGAAAACAGAAGAGACCATCGTATTTCATTGTATTTTAAGCCTGACAACGATTGATACTTTCTAGCTAATCAAGGCGGTCACTTTAAGAGCCTGACCCCCCTCCTCATATTCCCCCCCTGCCCTCATTCACAAATAAGACATAAATTAGGTAAGAATTCAGCTCAAACCATGCGTTGCATCGTGATGTGTGTAAATCTGGAGTGTTCAATTAAAAAAACCCATTGAAATAGAGATCTGTGAAACAATTTTTTACATATTTAATAAATGAAAAAAAACCCCAAAAAAATTATTTATAATTTATAAAATTCACAGTTCAATGCGATTTGTGGTTCGAGCTTAAATTTGTGTCGATATCTCGGTTGTAGTTACGAGATTACCTTGATTATGAGGACCTTGAAAAACCACCACGCAAGCAACTATTCACCAGCTGTAAACTAAGGACAGTAAGATACATAAAACATTATGAAACAAAAAATTAGAAATTAATGTTTAAGCAATTGAGTTACTAATATTATTGTGGTATCCCATGGAGAAAAGGAAAGTGCCCCCTCTTCCCCGTCTTCATCATTCGGGGTTAGTTCCCTCTTCCTCCACACACCAGGTGTCATCGAGGGAGATTCAACACAAATATTTGTTTTCCAGATGCCTAGTTTAGTGGAAGAGAAGGCATAAACCTTAGCTTTGCTATAAATTTTATATTATATTATTATTATTATATATTGGTCACTTTGCGCATAATTTAGAAAGTGATTCAGGTAACAAACAGGAATATCAGTTAGTGAAAATTAATATATTTTACGTAATTTTAGCTTTTACTCTATTAAAATATTTTACCACTTATCTCTTTAGTTAAAAAAATAACATCTGGAAATAAAACTATTCCCTGCCCTTTTCCTCCTTAACTAAAGTTTACTACAACAATAATGAAGAAATACGTCAATATAAAAGTTCATTAGTTCCCCGATGCTGGGAAAGTTTAATAGAGCAGTATTAAAAATGACGGGAATATTAGCCATGCTTCTAATATATCATAGTTTGAGGAACCCGGTGAAGGGTTCGCAAGGAAACCAGGCTAGTTTGGTCAGAATGAAAGGGGTTGGGCTGGGTTGGAGACTCTTACAAGCCAAGGGGAGTGACTGCTGAAGGAGAATAATTGATGATAAAAAAAAAGTATCCCGTCCTTCGTTCTAGACGACGACGCAAGAAAGATAAATGAGGTCTTTCCAAAGCCGTGTGGATTAAGTATCAATCACTGGGTTGTCGTTGTTGGAATTCTGGGGGACCGTTAATGTAGTAGTGAGCTAAATAGAGTGTGAAACTACCATTAAACATTTAATAGAGAGCAACTTTAAAGAGAGTTTATCTACAAATTCAACCAAAGCTCTCTTTATATAGCTTTGGTTAAATTTGCTATAATATTATATATCTTAGTTAGCTTTGGTTAAATTTGGTTCAGCTAAAGATGTAACCATATATATAGCTTAATTATTTTTTGTTAAATTGTTAGACAAACTTAGACACCACTTTATATATAGTGGTGTCTAAGTTTGTCTAAATATATATAGTGGTGACTAAGTAGGGCCTATATGAGACATATTTACTTCTTGGTTTTGGATTGGAAACTTACACATAACAAATAATAACGCGTATCATCCTCTGTTTACCCTGACAGGTAATAGCTCGCTTCATTTGGTCCTTGATGGATTAAATAGTCAAGCGATTATAGTCGATAGCTAAATATTATATTCTTTATTTTAAGAAATAATACCAGGACATGGAAATTGAACCAGGGACCTTTGGCTTTGTACGCCAATTATCTAACTATCGAGATATATATGAATCGTCCAATTCCAGGTAATTATTTATGCATATCTTAAGGCAGAGTCTGTGATGTACGTGTGGAAATCATCAGATACATAATTATGTTTGATCAATTCAGATCATGTGCTGTCATATAACGCAGCAACCTTCAATTCGGTAAGGCGTTATGCTGCCAAATGTATGTGCGATGACAATAATTATACTAATGCACATATTATTATGGATTAAGTGTCTAAGTTTATATATTTGTTAATTACTGTTAGCCATATCTACCTACCATATTCTTTAAATTGAAAAATTGCACCTGGAAACGGGAATCAAACCTGGGACATTTGGCTTGTATTACCATATTCAGGTGTAATTTTTCAATTTAAGGAATATGTTATTTGGTTCCACTATGTTGTAGATTATAATAATACAGGGCCATAGTGTAATTAGTCAATGTAGAGCAGTTCTACCTGCTCTACTTGTTTGGTTCCCCTATGATAAATATTATAATAATTATAGGTCCATAGCATAATATAACTGTTACTACCACAACCGATTGAAATATGGACTCATTTTAGAACCAAAACATGTGTGAAACTATGTAAGAATAATAATTTTGCTACTTTTCTGGTTAAATGTAATATATAGTTTATGTTTTAAAATTTTATAAAATTAAAATATAATGTTCTATAGTTTCAAATCAATTTTAATTTAAGTCCAACAAAACTACACACTATTTCTTATGAAATAGATTACGCGACTTAAGTATAAATTTATCAAAATTGTTTTTAAAAATACAATAAAGATATTAAACCGCCATACAATCACTTGCATCCATTTCTTTCTGTTTAAGGTATTGTTTTAATCTAAAATATAACAGATCATTATGCTCTCATATTTCAAAATCCTGCGTTTTTAAAACCTGTATGTGGTCACAATACTGTTTGTAATCAATATATTGAGCAACGAAATATCAAACATCAAGGTGTGTTCACATTACGGCTTAGTTGTTTAAATTTTTCGCAACAATAGTAAATTTTTGATCTCTTTGCACTATAAAATTGGGACAAAATACAACTTTGCAAAGAGAAATACATTTGTGGTTGATTAGTAAAGAGGTGGGTATTGTGGGCTTTTTGCACAAGAAATCCTAGATGATTTAAGTTAGAGGAGTAAATGCACCTTAACATAAAACATGGATACTATTTTTTATTTGAGTGATGTACACGTTTCACGTTGAGGACTAACTTTTTTTTTAATCTTCTTCTCCTGGCACGCATGGTAATCTAAATTACATTTTAGTAACAAAGGAATAATGAATAAAAAGAGGATCAAACGCTAAAATATGTGCAAAAGATAACAACCATACCCGCTTGTAAGAGAGCATGTTTTTAAATAAGTTATTAGTCAGAATTTTGCACAGAGACCGGAATCATAAATAAGTTACTACCAACAGAACTTTATGCAATTTATTCTCGGGTTGAACTTTGTTTTTACCTTTTAAACATGACGAAGAAGAAGACTTTTTAGGAAATTTAGCGGCATTCTCTAGATGAGATAATGGATAACTGAAATGCGTAAATAAAACACGTCCCTATTACAACCGGTCAAGGATTAAATACTGGCCTGCTGAATCAAAGTCAAACACGCTAATAGGCATATAACTGCTGATTATCGAACTAGCCTAATCAAATATTGTAACCTAATTATTGTCAAATTATGTAGGCCTGCCTTCTTAATATCTAGTATTAATATATATTAAGCGAACATTGATGTAAAACAAGCTTCAATAAAACCGATATGATAATTTTACTATTTCACGGTAAGGGTTAACTTATAAGATAATTTATTGTAAAACTATCCCATGGTAAATCTAGAAGTAGTCGTAATTTATTGAACATATTAATTATTTCTTTATCAATTTTATTGACTTTTTATTAACACTTTATTTGGAAGCAGATTGTGAAGATCATTATTTAGAAAGAAAATGCTAGCACGTGTTTAAACTATTATAATTGTTTATTAAATGAGTATTATAAGGGTTAATTAGCTGCCAATAACTGTCAATGAGTGTTTCGATGTTCTGTTATGACAAATGAAAAAGAGAGAGCATGTTCAAATTAAGGTAGTTTTTACTTCGAAAATCTTAACCAAGTTAATTTAAAGATTTAAATTTTAAAGTCCGCGTAATTCCACTATTATTCCACAATTATTGTACGCCACTGATTCTTTAGTACAGCATTTGACTAAACAACTCAATGTTTCTTGCAGATGTTTACAAAAGTTTTTACAGAAAGTTTTTGGCAGTTTGCTCACAAAGCTATTGTTTTTCAAATCTAATTCAATTGCAACGACACAATAGTATTAAATTAATATTGTGTCTATGAACAATTATTTTAAATAATTGTAGCCATAAAAAATGTTCATCAAATAAAATAATTTATTTTTTAATATACTATGATATAAAACATAATAGCAATCGAGATTTAAATATTTCCTTGGACTTCTTTAACAGAAAAAGAGTATTTTGTAAGCTATTAAAATAAAAATATCGCTACGGACAGGATTCGAACCTGTGCATGCAAAGAATATTAGATTTCAAGTCTAACTCCTTAACCACTCGGACACCGCAGCTTAGAATAGGGTAGAAAAATAGTAGGTTGAAATAGTATATTCACGCTGAGGCTCTCAAAATATTTTATATTTCAGGAGATTGTTAGTAAAATACTACTTATAAGCCCATAAAAGCTATGGGCGTGTAGTTTTCTACATTCGTACACACTATTTCACTACACTCTAAATCCAGGAAACAGTTATATATCAATTTATTACCTAAATTTCAAATTATATGTAAATTTTACCTCTATTAGGTTAAGAGAGTTTATAGGTCGTGACCTGATGTAATTTCTTTGATTAGAAAATGTGCGTTGCATACCTCTAAAAGAAAATAATAATAAATGATATAAAAATTATGGATGGTGTTTTTTCAGTAGATGTGTTTAATGTGCACTTTATGACTCAAGTGATCATATCAGAACATGATTTGCAAACTAAGTTAATTCCATAAAAACACAACAGTCACTTCTATAGAAGTTGTGACAATATTTCTGGTACCTTTAATTTTATTTTAAAATAGTTTAGATTTTAATGCCATTTACTTGTGTAATTTAGGTATGTTTCCTTTTAATTTTTTTTATTTTTAATATTTGGCCACATGGATTCAACTAAGAAACGGAACTAGTGTTGGTGGCGCTGAGGGCAAATAAAAATATGGCGCTCCTTAAAAACTGTTTCTTAAAATTTAGTTTAGTTGTTATATTGGTAATATTATTATTATTATTATTATTAGCACCACGTCTTACTACCCGTTCGGGTTATACGCACTTACACTAATGTGTAATGGTAGGGTGATTGTGAGATGAAATGAAGGACCTACAGTTTAACGTGGAATCCGAACCACGGTGGAGACCTGGCATTACCCACATTCACAAGATGTCTTGTCAGAGGTGAAGGAAGGGTTTGGGGTAATCAGATAAATATTTGCCGGGACGGAGGATTGAACCCCAGCCGCCAGCATAGAAGTCTGACACCTTACCCCTAGACCACCAGGTCACCTATATATGTATATTGGTAATAGAAGTGGTTACATTCTTATTTCTCAATTTGTCAATTTCATTTTATTTTAGAAATGACAACAACTACCAGTACATAAAATTTAAAAATGTTACTGATATTCAGAAAAAAAATGGGAACTTCACACTAAAAAGGATTTTTTTTAAACTTTAGCAGGATCAAACTGATCAATAATATCATCAAAATTTGTAGTTTCAGTTTTCTCACGTTCAATGTTGATTAGGGCTAAGCCTAAATCTCTCTTGTCCCATTGAAGCTCTCAAACATGATAATATCAACTTTAGCTTGCTATAAGATCGATCACAGCTGGAAATAGAACGTTCAATAGTGAGCATTACCTCTACAGCAAATCTTAAGTTTGGAAAAACATTTTCATCCCTATACCATACTGAACCATTAACTTGAGAGTTCTTTCAACTTTAGAAATCTTAACAGTGGCGTAGATTTTCGGAAGCATTTCACAATCCACGATTTCTTCATAAAGCTGAAAACTGTCAATATCATTGCTGTGAAACTGCTCAAGGTAGGGATAAATTTTCTTCAAGCTGTTAAGGCTATCATTTGAGTCAAGAAAAATTCATTTACATCTAAAATTAACATAATTTTTTAATTTAATTCATGGAGACGGACAAATCTTCCTTCCATTTGATTATGAAGGCGATCAATAACAGCTTTAATTATTCTTATCATTTTCTTTTGCAGTGAGTTCTACATCATTGACTGTTTCACCAGGCATTATTTTTTTTTCTTTCTGGGGCATCTTTCTCGTCTTGAATATCACACACCACACAGTTTTTTTACCCGCTTCAAGTGATTCACTGATAAATGATTCTTGATTGCTTAAGAAATAATCTTGAAGGGTTTTAAATCAGAAGCAGCATCATGAAAATTCATTATAAAATCTTTGATTCTTTTTGAACACGATTAATCCGAACAAGAATTTTGTGCTGAAATCCAAGAAAAGCCAAATAATCAAAAGATAAAATCTGACTCAGTACCTGATTTGTATTACTTATTGTTTCAACAGTTTCATTATGATCATCAATGGTGCCTTGCAATACTTCCACTATACTATAAACGTGGTCATGAAATATATTCAATGCCTCTATTTCTAAACTCCATAGAGTTTTAGACTCAGATTTAAAAGCTATTGGCATGGGATCTTTCAGTGTTTGCCAAAGAAGAGTAGAACGCTAAAAGAATGAATAACGTGACTTAATTGTATCAAAAATCCACCATCAATGCACTATGGGAGGAAGCACGCATTCTAAACAAATTGTGAGAATGATTATCACAGTTCACAGAAATAGCTTTATTATTTTTTTCAACAATCTTCTGTTAAGCACCACTTTTATAACCAGCCATAGCTGCGGCAATGCCATAGCACTGAGACCGACAGACTTCAAATGGCATTTTGTCTTTTTCCAGGCAGTCCAAAATCACTTCCACAACGCTTTTGATATCATTTTATTTTAAATGGATTGATACATTGAAAATACTACTCACTATAGATCCAAGGAAAGACTATATTACATGAATTGTTTTCTCCTGAAATTCAATATCAACATGGCGAACTTTTGATTTAGATGTGCCCAATCTGGAGTATAACCAAACATGAGACCAACATATGTATCCTAATGGATTCTCTGTTCCATGCACAACAAGAAAACGCATTGAAAAGAATAAGAAACCCAACTCAAGAGACTGTCCGACGAATCAGCTATTACTGAGGATACAACTGGAGAGAACAGACTATGATTACTGATATAATAAATGAGATTGTTAAACTACTTAAACTGATAGCGACTAGAATATATGTGTACTGGACTGTCTCGAAGAATGACAGGATGGAGAGTAGAACGAGGATACCTTCGTACAAACGTGCAAGGCATATGAAAAGTGTGGCAGCACATAAGAAAGTGTGACAGCAACCATGGTGCCTTCATCTGTAAAGGTTAATCAGGATGTGGAGGTGGCGAAGGGAAGGTTGCAAACATATAACAGGCAGAAGCTGGTTGAGATCAAACCTAGGACAGGAGGAGAGACTCTGGGGAACATTGAGCGGAGAGGAGGGGAAATAACTTGCAAGGAATTTTGGAAGAGACTGAAGCAGCATGTTATTCCACTGCTATCGTTAGATATGGGGTGCATGGTTGAGAGAGGGGGAATTAGTTTGAGGATACCAAGAAATACATAAAATCTGTGCGTACAATGGTCTACAAATGGACGTAGAGTTTATGGCTGCATTTCTTAAATTTGTGGCTTCTGATGAACCTGAGATTACTAGGGCATACTACCAGGAAATGACTGTGGAAGGTTTCATTTGTAGGCTTCTCAAGCGAAGATGTAATGACAGCTACGAAGTGAATGAGTACTAATGTACCTCGTCTAGATGTAGGTCGTGTGGTTATCGCGAGGTTGCGGTGGGTCGGGGTGGGGGGTGTTTCGTATCTTCAAGATTATGATATAGTCACGTCCAGACCCATCGGGGTTTCGTCGACCACATGTTTTGTAAACAGAGGAAAAAGAGATAACCAAGGCAAACCAGTCATGAAGGATGTAGTTAGTAGAGGGTCCATCATAGGTCTGGTAGGGCCAAGCCTGAGGCATGAGGGAGCGGAGACAGGTTGTACAGGAGCCCTAATCTGGGAGATGACCCGGTAGCAAAATTTATTAGAGATTACTTTGGAAATAGTACAGAAGAAGGGGTGAAGACATTTACAGCCAGTTATGGTGCAGGGATCTATAATTATATACATATAAAAAGGATAAGGATTATTCTGGAGATGCTATTCTTCGAAGAATATATATCCCTGAGGAGGTCTCATGAAAGGTACATATTAAAATCATGGGATTTGGTCTGGAAGTCTGGAGTGGCTCGAGACACCAGAATGAACTCTTTTATAAAGAAATAAGGGAATGCCTGCTTGATGCTTATGGGAAGTATGGTGCAGGTGCTATTGTGGTACTAGAGCTGCTGTGGATGGATGGGGTTTTGGAGTACTTTGAGGATAGGAAGAAGATTCTATCGGATATGGGTACACGGGTAATATTGACTCGTCGAGCTCCCTATGAGATCTTCTGGGAGAAGGAATATAACCTAGTTACTACGTATGCATGGGATGGAAAAAGTTGGCCTGGCAACGAATTTTGATTTGCATTAACTGGAGACTCGACAGTGGCATCCTCCACCCTTATCTCACAACTGCACAATGTGGTAATAAATCCGCAGGTGGAGGATAACATATGTGTCATATGTGAGGATATGAATAGGGAATCGGTGGAAACCACCAATGGAATCAGGTGCAAAGGAAAGGAGGAGGGGACGCCAGAGAAAGCTGGAAGGAGGTCTTGCGGAAAAGCAGATCTTAGGGCAAACCCAAACAAAATTGTAAGCTCTGGGGATTTGTGTATGGCAATAAAAAGAAGGAAAAGGGCATGGACCACAACTCAAATAGCAGGGGAAGCCAGACTGTAGAAGTGGATATGGAGGTGGAGGAGCAGCTGAAAGGGATTGGGGATGTACCCTCTCAGGCGTACGGAATCCTCGAGGAGACTATACGGTTATCCAGGCTAGAAGAAGAGAGAGTGCTACGCATGGCGCTGAGGCACGTGGTGAGACTGGGTCATGTAAAGGGGGACATTATCACTTTTCTCTCTCCCGAGTTGTTGGGTATAACTCAACTGAGATCTATGAATCTACCAACGAACGTGGATAGCTTGCGGGGACTAATTGAGAAGGTTTTCAAGAAGAGAGAGGAAATTTTAATATGGAGAACACATATAGGCAATTTGTGACAGCACACAGTTGTAAGACATTTAACCCCAGCGTGGCATGGCCAGCGTACTACGCGCACACATACTATCCGTAATGGGGAGTAACACATTAGAATAGGACAAATTAATGGAATGAGGAGCGTGACCATGTTGCATAAAGTCCGCAAGCTGGCTGAGGAGATGGGACTCAATGTTGTGTGTCTTCAGGAACCCTATACCTTGAGAGGAAAAGTTCCACATATGTCGGTGGTCACTAGAGTTGTTGTTAGTTGTGTAGCTCCATGAGCGCGATAGTGGTATTTAACAAGGAAATCACCGTAATTAAGATTGAACAGTTCTGTAACCAGTGGGTAAGATGCGTAGAACTGGAAACTAGCTCAGGCAGGTGTATGGCGGTAAACCTATATTTTAAATTTAGGCATCCAATTGAGCCATATCTCTACCAGCTGGATATAATATGTAGGACATACGCAGGTGTGTCACTCATAATTACCGCTGATTCTAATGCCAAATCTCCCATGTGGCATAGTCATAGGGTGATTGGGAGATATAGAAGAAACGTGGTCGGACGGCCCTGCATAAGGGGCCGTGCTTTGGAGGAGTTCATGTATGATCATGGGCTCAAGGTTGGAACTAGCTGAATAATCCCACTAAATATCAGGGGAGAGCTGCGGCTTCTTCCAACATTGACGTAGCTTTGTGTAACGCTGAGTCCATGGACATGGTGGAAGGTTGGAGGGTTGTGGAACACTTTACGGTCAGCGATCATAACCTGATCGTCTTTAACTTTGCCGTGGGGTGGCTGGTGGATGAAAATGGGGAAGGGAAAAGAAGGAGATACAACATGAGCAACGCTAATTGGGAGAAGCTGAGGAGGAACTGATACTGCCCAGTCCAGTGGAACAAGGCGAAAATATCAACACAAAGGCCAAACAGCTGACGTGGGATCTGCAGGGTTTAATGAGGAAGTCGATACCTGTGGTGTAAGGTGATACCAAGGTTGGTAATAAGCCATGGAATGACAGACTGCAAAGTCTCCGAGCAAGGGCAAGGAGAACTCGTAGGAGATATCAGAGGTGTCGAGACCAGGCTGGTCGGGTGGTGCTGTTAAATATCTACAGGGAGAGGAAGAGGGAGTTTGAGGATGTATTGTTTCAGGAGAAGAGGAAAAGTTGGGAGAAGTATGTTCACGAGGAGCTACAGAGGGGACCTTGCGGGGTGCTGTTCAAGATAGCCTCCGGGAAATTACGACCCCCATCAATGATAGCCACGCTATCTAATAATGATGGAAGTACCACGACCAGCCTGGAGGAATATGTGGTTCTTCTAATGGAGACATTGTTGCCAGATGATGAGGGACAGAAGATACTGAAGAGCACCGAAGTTTGAGGGAGAGGATGGAGAATGATTAGTATGTAAACGAGGAAGAGGTGGAACCTGTTAGTCGGGAGGAGGTAATCAGAAACATTGCTCTAATGGGTAAGAAAAAGGTGCCTGGACTGGACGGGTTAAAGGTCGAGGTGCTGGAGAAGACGGCTGTTTTAATGCTCCTTTCCTTGTAGGGCTGCTAAACGAATGCCTCACTCAAGGCAGAATCCCGATTATCTGGAAGCAGAGTGGGGTAATCGTGCTAAGCAAGGGAGAGGATAAATACACGCTGATTCCGAAGTAATACAGACCCATCCACCTGTTGAACACACCAGGGAAGTTACAGGAGAATATATTGTGTGAGTGATTACTGAGACACAGAACCGTCATGGGTATGCATTAGCAGCAGTATGGCTTCCGAAGAGGTAGGTCGACAGAAGACGCAATCTGCAGAGCAATGGAACTGATTGACTCGGCAACCGGTAAATACATCGTAGGAATATTCGTGGACATCTCAGGCACTTTTGAAAACCTCTGGTGGCCGGTAATGTTTGAAGATTAATAGAGATTCAGTGTCCGGGACAGCTGTATAGAAGTTTAAAGGTTATTGTAGTAACAGATATTCCACCCTGAGATATCCAGGGAACAGGGTTCAGAAGCTACTGACGAAGGAATGTCCCCAAGGATCGGTATGTGGCCCGATCTTTTGGGATGTCAGCTTGGAACTAGTGTTGTACTTGTTGGAGGGGATAGCGGAGACGCAGGATGTGGTCACATTCGCAGACGACTTTTAATAGTAATAGAAGGGTACTCTGGAAAGAGATTAGAGGAAAAAAATAACCAGGTGCTTGAAGAACTTGAAACCTGGTTTAAAAATGTCAAGCTAGAAATGGCACTGGCAAAGACGAATTACATGCTGTTCAAGGGTAGATTGGCCAGGGATCCAACCATAAGGGTAGGTAGGAAATCCATAAGAAGATGCCACACGGTCAGATACCTGAGAGTGACCTTTGATGATAACAGAAACTTCACGGCACACTTGGAGGAAGTGATGCGGAAAACTCTGTCGGTGATGAACAAAATTACAAGTGTGGGACAGAGGTGGTTCTATTTGACTATACAGATTATAAGGACATACCATCAGATGATCCTTCTCTCCATTTTGAGCTATGAAGCGTGCATCTCTGCTCACAGACTAACTAATGTCATTCCGGTTAAGGTAATTCAAGGTCTACAGAGGAACATATTACTGAGACTGATGGAAACCTACCAAACTGTAGAAACGGAGCACTGAATGTGGCAATAGGTGTATGGCCGTTGGATCTCCTTTTAAGGAAGAAATGTGTGGCGTATTGGATAAAAAGGGACATGGAGAAGGTGAGACTCCTCACCACACCCGTTGTGACAACATTTGGAGAGGTGGAAATATCCCTGTTGGAGGAGTGGTAGAGATGCTGAGAGAGAAGTGGTACAGGTAAGAGGACCTATTAATTGTTCCCTAATGTGGTTGAGAGACTAGAGAATAAACACCTCCAGCCATCTAGGGGTCTTGTCCACTTCATCACATGGGGAAGGGATGGCATCCGGTAACTCTAAGGAATCTGGGATTAATAGAGTCGGGAATTGTGAATGTGGTGAAGAGGGTACCCCTGAACATGTGGTGCTCGAGTTTATCCTTACGATAGAAACCAGAAAGAACTACCAGAGAGAGATCCAGGAAAGATTAGTAGGCAAAGTACTGAGAGACCCAATATATTGTAAATTCCTAGACCAGATCGCACTGGAAGCGTCAGCTAGAGCAAAGACCGTCTACATAGATAGACTTAAAGAGGCACAGGGACGAATATGACGTGACGTTGACAATGACAATGATGATGAAGATGACAGTTACATTAAGGGCGGTACTGACACGGACACTAGTGCGGTCTCAGTGGGGAGTGAATAGAGAAAAAAGGGGATAAGCTGAAACAATCCTTGCCAGAAAAAAATAAGTGCTGGGAGGAGCAAGCATGAGCCCTGGGAACTAGATTCCAGTACAACTGAGTGGCTGGAGGAACACAGGGGATGCCTTTGTGATTTGAAGGACAGTTTTACAGTCATATGAACAAAAGTTAGTGGAGTAAATATGAACTCTTAGGGGTTCCCTGCATCAAATGACCCACCACCTTGGAAACAAGAGAGGAGGATTGTGGTTGATAGGCCCTCAGAGTCAAGATGAAGAAAGGCGACTGCTCTGCAGCTATTTGGTACCATCAAGGTGATGGAGTTCCCCAGCAGGAATGGGAATAAAATAGCTAAGTTAGTTTAGTTTAGCTTGGTTTAGTAGTTAGAATAGCTAAATTAAGAACGGGGGGAACTAGGTAAGGGGTATATTAGGAAATTCAATTGCCAAGGGTAGAAGGAAGGATGGTGGATAGAAAGTAGGTGGGACACCAAATACGTTAGGGCGCTTCCCCAGGTGGTGGATATGGGGATGCCCGCCTCTGCTGGGCGCTTGGAGGACTCGGGAGTGAAATCCCGGGCACTCTGGAGGACCCAGTGGGGGAGGGTATTGGGGGCGTAATATACCTGGGGTGGACCAAATGGAACTAGGGGTAGTTGAATTTCAATTTCAATTAAATTAAGAGCCAAAATCTGTTTTATAATTTTATTTTAAAAAGGAAATTTATATTGTAATTATAAAAGTAAAGTCAATATTTTGTGGAAAAACGGCCCGGGTTTAAAGTTTGAAAGATACCAGGCCTGTAAACACTGAACAATAATAAAAGTGTAACAATATATGACGAATAGTAAAAGCCATCATCTGAATAAATTCGTTTTGCACTAAAGAAGATAAATATTATATAATGGCTTTCTTTGATGTCTTATCAAACACGAAAGATAAGGTAAAAAAAATACAACAGTTTAGAATCCTTTAAAAAAAAATGTTGGTTATCTGTTTTTCTGCAAAATGGCTAGGATGTAATCCTAGACCCTTCAGTTGTAAATATCATATAAAATAGTAATATTCGAGCTTAACGTTTTAAAATAGATGTCGAAGGAGGCCTAGTGTTCAACTGACACATATATGTAGTTATTTTTGTAAAGTTTATGGGGTAGAGGCCAAAATGTGTTTTATTTTTCTTACCTAAGCATAATTTTGTCCATGGTCCTGAAGAAACAACATTAAGGTAAGATCTGAACTATCTTTCAACTTATAATATGTTTTTATTATCCACAAACCTCTCACATATTTTATTCATCGTAGACAGTTTTAAACACTTTCAGATATTGTTCTAATAAATTCACTGAGCAATATCAATTTCCATTAAACTTTTAATATCTAAATAATAACATAAGTATTTGGATAAGTATTCTTGATAAAAAAAATCTGTTTTTTATGGATATCATGTTCAAGCAAATTAACTAAATAATTCAAACACATGAATCTTTCCTTGTAAATTCAAGTTTGTTTAAGTTGTACATTAAAAATTATAATTTTTCTTTAAATTTTTTTATCATCAAAACAATTTTGGATTATAAATTATTTAAGGATACCCCAGGTAAGAATTTTTATGAAGGTTATAATGGCTATTAAATAATAACGTATATTGTGCATTTGTGTTAGCTTTTAATTTTGCATTGTAAGGTATTGAAAGTGTTGTATTATAGGTGTATTGTTTCTCTAAATGATCATAGCAAGATTTCTTCTACACTGTTAGTGAGGTGAGTTGATTTCCCTATCTGAACACCCAGTGGTTTCAAGAGAAGGGTCGTCGTGACACCGTCGGATATTGACTAGGAAAAAGTAAGATGTTTTACTTTCTCTTTAGTGGTATGCTTAGGAGTGGCGCCCACATTATATGTCCATATATATGTGAGATATTTATCAAAATAGTATTTATTAGAATGTAAATTCATCATAGTGATCTTAACATAACCTCCTGTTTTTATGTGTTTAACTGAATAGTTTCTTATTTTGTGTTGAAGTAACTTGCACCTAACATTAAAATATTTACCCTTTGTTTAACCTTAGCAGTAGCAAGCGTAAAGGCTAGAAAGGAAATAGGTTTAGAAGTGAACGCTGAAATTCATGAGTATATGATCACACATAAAACACAGATTGAGGATGATAATTTAGAGAAGACTGAGAACAACATAATATTTGACAGGTTTATTGATTTTAAATATTTAGGAACAATTTTAAATAGTAATAACGATATTAGATTGGAAATTAGGAACGAATAAAGTTGGGAAATGCATGCTATTTCTCTGCCAGTAAATTGTTGACATCTCGCTTACTCTCAAATAATGTAAAACTCAGAATATACAATACGTGGTGGTCTTATCTTGCATGACAAAAACAAATTTAGAGTGTCCGAAAATAAGGTGCTTAGGAAGCCATTTGTTCCAAAAAGAGATGAGGCTACTGGGGGGTGGAGGAGGTTACTTAATGATGGATTAATACCATGTAATCATCACAAGACTTTGTTAGGACAATCAAGTCTCGTAGATTACTGTCGGCAGGACATGCAGCGTGATTGGGAGGACATGACCGTGTTCGGGGTATTTATTGACTGACAAACCCATTGTAAAGAGATCATTGGAAAGAGGTAGAGGCAGATGGAAGGATTAGTATTAAAGTGGACCTCAAAGATATAGGGTGTAATGAGGTGGACTGGATAGAGATAGTTCAAGATAGGGATGGGTTGCGTAATTTTGTAAGTACAGCAATGAACATTCGAGTTCCTAATACCATAGAGTAAGTAAGATAGCAAGCTTACCATACTTGGTTCTACTATGGCTGTGGAGAAACGATGGGTGTTAACGGGACAAACAATGCTTCCAACCCCTATTCTAAGGTTTCACTCTTTCACTAGACTGGATTGCTGATGATTGGTAGATCAGGTCTCGAATCCCAGTTAGGTATATAATTGTTGGCGCTTTTCCTTAAGGATTGACAAATATAGGTACATTTCCTCTAAATTCAACCTTCTTGATGCCTAACACACAAACGTGGTATTATGCTTATGATCCGAACAAGTAGCCAAACACACTGACAAAAAAAATCTAACTTTTTTATGCCAGCATTAGTCATCAAATACCTTTTAGACAAAATATAAGGGAACAAGCTGCGTAGGGTTAGTATTAAATAACTGTACCAGCATTAATAAATTGTGATGAAACAAAGCTGATGGTAAAAAAATCCTCCCCATTTCAGTCGATCTAACACGCGTCTCTTGAGTCATATTCAGGAGTGCTGAACACTAAAACATTAACTATTGAGAAGTACCTAGTTAAAAAGACAGTTTATGTTTATTTTGAATTTTCATATTGGCCTGCTTTATTTTCAAATATTTTGGAATTCTCCCTTAGCCATTTTATTGTCATAATGCCTTACCACCAAAATGTAAGTACTTATATCGGGTACTCTAGCTTAGGGGTTTCCAAACTACGGCCCACAGTGCAGTTTTATCTGGCCCATCACCTTTCCTTCAATTGGTTACAAATGTTGAGAGAATAAAACCTTTATAGATAAAAATGGTTTTAACTGCTATATATTTCAGGAATCTATATTAAGAGGGGGCCAATATAGGTCTTACTGTGGTTGAGGAATATTTATCTAAAATTGCACTTTTTGATCATGTGTAATGGCAGAGTCCAGTGTCGAACCCCAAACACACGAGCGGTGTCATCGTACCTAATTATCTAGAGAGATTTGAAATGAAAATAACGTTGGCAGCCACTAAGAAATTACTAAAGAAGTAGTTTCTACAAAAAGTGAAGGTGCTTTCACAAAGTAGTTGTTTTCATCCTTGCTTTTGGAAATAGTTAATTCTAACCACAAAAATAAAATTCATATCAGAAAATGGTGTGTTTACGCATACATTAAAATTGTATGTAGAGCATTAAAAATATATGGCATATGTTTTTAAACTATGCACTGACCTGTAAAGTAAATTTAATAAAACCACTTCCCTACATTTAAAAAACCCACTGATATTTCGTTTTAATTTTGTTTGATATATAAGAAAATAGCTGTATGAGAACATCAGTAAAAACAACCACCATACTATGTACAAGTGTTCATCATAGATACTTGATTTGTTAATGGTCGCCATAGTAGTTGATTACTCACACGGTTATAGTCGACTTGTACTTAATTCAGGCTTCACTACTTATGTTATTGTAAGTGTGAAATAATTTTCGAATTTCTAACAACTGTTATGGTTTTTATTAGATAAAATAATTTAGATATAAAAAAAACATATAATTTTATTACACTGGCCAAACAAACGAGAAATAATTACACACACAATTACGAAATAAAAATCGCAATACACAATAAAACTCCCACATAAAGATTTAAATAATACGTACACACATATACATATATACATGTATAGATCTCTATCCATGTATGCGTAAATATTAATGTATATTTATACATATATATATATTTATAAGGAGAGTTAGAGATACAGTAGAGACCCGATTATCCGATATAAATAAAACGTGCTATTGGCATAGTTAGCGCAACCTCGCCGCAAAGAAGAGAAGCAAAGCTGGAAACAAACTTCAATCACTACTGTTTTAAACAGTGACTTTTGAATTTTTCATAGTACAGGATATATTAAAAGTTGCATTTAATAGATTTAAAATCCTTTGTTCTTTTTACGTAAATACAATAATAGTTCTGTAATTTATTATATAATTTATGCTATGAGTAGCTACTAATTCTTATTTTATACATATGTTCATTTAATTGTTTCGTTCCAGCCCCTTACTTCTTTCCTTACTATCCGACATTTTGGTTAAATGACCACATGACAGTCCCATTTGGATCAGAAAATCAGGAATCTACTGTAGTAAGAAACTATTTTGACACTTATAAAAGTTACTAGTTATTGTAGATTTACATGTAAAGTCTTATGAACTGCAGCTGCCCCTGTTAGTAGATTATTATGAATATCTATGAAATAATAATTCTAATAAAGAAAACTATATATATGTTAAGTTTAACAAGTCAAATTCGTCTCCCATAGCGAAAGCTTGGAGCACACTTTCCTCGCTGGTGAAGACCAACACTGCCTCCCGTGTCTGCCCATGGAACTACTGGATCTACTCGGCTCGTGAAATTGTCATGGGATTTATCAAGATGGATGTTCACAATGTTGTTTTATTATATTTGCGCCTTCAAAACAATGGCGGGGACAAGGATAACAGTTAATGGCTTCCAGGAGAGGATAGAAGAAGGTATGAGGATCCGCAGAGAATAATAAAGTTGTTTGGATACTAAGTTAAGCTTATGGCATCCATTTCAGGCAGGGATTTGTCTGTAGATTGAAAAAACGTAATCTATGGGATGAAAATGTGGGTGTGTGCGAAATGAAACAGTAGGGGAAAAAATGTTTTTTACCCAAATTGGTCTAATCTCCAACGCATCACATAGTGTGTTTTATTTTAAATGTTTTCCCACTCTTCCTCCACGCAATTGTGGGTATATTTACTCTAGGTCTCTACCTTTCTCATAGCAATCTCTTAAGGTGCGGTCACATAGCTACTAATACACAGTAAAAATTACTGATTTGCGATTGAAATTTTAGATAAACCAATAATGATATATTTTTTATTATTTTATTATGACTGTATGGACACTTTTCTAAATTGCTATTGAATTATATAATTAATTTTTTATGCGTGTAGTTTTAAAATTAATCCAAAAAACGCATTTTTGAAAATTGTTGGATTTAAAAAAAAACATACCATCTTAAGTTTTGTGTGTGTAATTTAGAAATATAATATTTTTAATCACGTAAACCTATTCCCTCGGCTAGAACTCGGTCATTAGTTACATAAATGTAGGTTTATTACAAGATAGGGGTGGAAACCCAGCCTTGAAACCTGTCAAGAGAACCGGATAAAACATTTTAAATGTATTTTTTTCTGAGTTTAAAAAAAATCTTTACACACTAGAAAGTGAACTTGCATCAATATTATTTCATAAAATATATCATTTAATTTTTTAATGGGGATTTTTAACGTGCAATTTATGAAAACAAGGATTATATCCGCACATGACTTACAAACTAACTTTTAGCTATGACATACATAACAGTTTACTAAAGTTAAATTAACGAATCTACCTGGTATCGGAACCGGGACCCTTAGCATAGTAAGTACAAGTGCTATCGACATAGCTAAAGTGTCGGTTAAAATATAAAGAGAAATGTATTACGTTAAATATTATAAACCACTTTAAATAAATGTTAAAAATTAATATAACGATAAAGCAAATCTGTGGTAAAATAATATTCAATACCAAAACTGGATTAAATTGGAATATTGCGCAAGTTGACGCGTCTTATGATGACTCTCAACACACAAAGTATATAATTATTTACCTTTATTTTGTATTGAAGATTGAATATTTTTCTAAAAAACACAATTAATTTTATGCTTCAATAGTAATTCACTTTTGGGGGTCAGCGTAGCCTTTCAAATTGTTCGGAAACTACATGCTATCCGTCAAATATACTCGAGATGGAGTGGACACTCTAATAGGGCGTGAAACCTGTATATGTAGAGGACGTAAAATATTTTGAAGAGCCCAAATTTTTTACCTATTTCCTGTAAAATAACTATACGAATTCTGGTAGAATTCAACAATATTCATTGATAGTAAAAATATTGGTAGTTCCAGCAAAAACCTTCAAAATATGTTTGTTTTTTCCCCATTTGTCTCACAGCATTGTTTAATATTGTGAATTGCATAAGTTATGTTCAATAAATATAGTAAAAATTTATGGACTAGGTGAATTTTATTTCACAAAAGTGAAAGAATATCAAACATTTAAGGAACAAATTGTACAAGATATTATGCTATATCCTTGGCAAGGATCCTCAGACTATTTGGGTACAGCCTGTCTCAACAACATCCGTCCTGAGCAAACTGGGTTCGTTTCGGAAAAAAGGAAGTGTAGACATCACACACCCAATTACCTCAACTAAACCTGACTTGAATCAGCGCTAAATACAAGTCCCTTCAAAGCAACACATTACAAAATAAATTTTTATTTTTACGCCAAGGCAAGCTTTTAGAAATTTTAAATTTTAAAATTACTAAATGAATTCAACTTTAAATATTCAAATAACTAGATCGTAACACAACTCCCTCCCCCTTCTTTGGAATATGTTTTGATCACAAAGTTCTCTCTCTCTCGCCATTTTCGATTTCTAATTTCACTAATTAACTTACTGTGACTAGTAATATTAAATTGACATTGAAAGTATTATTATGATATGATTGGGATCTATTTAGCCTCCTTTGATTAATATAATTATTATTATCTTCACATCCCCTAAAGAAAATACTGTTTACGTGTCGTATGTACAAAAAATGTATGGTAGTCGAAAGTTTAGAAAAAGATGATGATTTTTGGAAAATTGATATAAAATCAAAATAACTATATTTTATTAAAATTGCATATTTCCAGAGCCAATAGATCCTAAGCACACTAGAGCAATGAAATTAAGAAATCCAGAATATATTTTGAATGCACAAAAGACTAAAACAAAGTAGCCAAAGATTTTGGAAACAAAGTAATTATATAGATTTGTATTCTTTATTTTAGAAACTGTGGCTAAAAATCATTATTGATTAAAAATTTATTATATTGTAATATATTGAAAAAATGTGTTTTATTCTAATGGCTACTAGATATTTATATGTTCGTGCAGTAAAAGTCACAACTCCAAATTGTTCATGGTATATGTTGGCTGTTTTATCCATGTTCCTCAGCTTGTTAGAACTAATTGCAGAGGCAACGGCACATCAAACAAGAGTTAGTAAGTTCTGACTCGATGTGGGACTTTCACAAATATGTCTGTTTTTTTGTCACAGAAATTAATTTATTCATTTGGAAGAACTGGACTCTAATGTATTCCACAACACGCTGTAGTCCATGAGCCAAACTTGTAAGATGGATATCAGGATAGAACAACTGCAAAGCACTTGCGTTCATTAATATGCCGTGGTATCCAAATATAACACCAGGGCCTTCCCTACGTGAGCTCACCTAGGTCACACAATTTCAATTCATCATTCACGAATCTTACAACATGATACGTATGTTCCATCACTTCTCAGTAAATCAAGTATGGTTTGGAAATATCCTTATAATAATTCATTCACGACCTAAGTTTACCTGGATGATAGCTCGAAATGTTACTAGAAGTAATCCCTAATATATCACTACGCCAACAGCTGACATCTTTCACTTTGGATGACTGTAATGAAAACGTATGGTATTATATTAGTGTGATAGTTAACCACAGTAATTTAGGCCAATATTATTTATATATTTATTTGAGGACGGACACAAAGTCTATTTATCGTTTTATTGCACTTAAAAGAAATATTCACACCACTTTCACAAAAAACATAGCTTCATAATGGTCACTGACGAATTTAAACCATGTGGTTGAATATCTTAGATAATTTTTTATTTATAATTGTCATATTAAAATAATGCCTTATTTAATAAAAATGAACTTGAAGTCACTTCACGCTTTATTCAGTTAGTTGTTGTACCATATCCCTTAGGTTGGGTGACATATAATTTATTTTTAACTCTGAGAGGTATTTCCTTTTTTTTATGTTTTCTATGAGGTCCACGTAATCAACTTCCGCAGCTGGTGTGAGTTGCGAGATCTGAGTTTAGAATCTTCGATCTCAGATATTCACAACATAGAACTCCAATAATTCACTCCTATTGTCCCCTTTTATTGACCCTATTAGATTTTGTTGTTTTTTGGACCTCCTGCTTTTCCTTAATTTAGTTAAGGATGGTTCATAATGACTTCCAGAATTTTGCATCTTTACAATTTTCCTACAGTAAAACTATTAAAAATCTATTTTATTGTAGTGGCTACTAGATATTTCTATATAATTTTGGTATGTTCCTGTGATCTAGTGCAATAAGAAACAAACGCGTTATTCAACTGCAACTAGAGTGTGCCTCTCCAAAATGTGTTCAAAAGTAACGCTTTCTAATAAAAGCTATGATAAAATGTGTATTTTTTACACAATGGGGGGAAGACTTAACCCAAGTCCAAAGCTACAATAAAAACTTTTAAATCAGTCCGAGAAGTGTATAATATAAAAAAAACTTCTTCCATTGGTAGTTCAGGGGGTGGAGGACAGCTACCCTGTAAAAAAAAATCTCTTTCCAACCAAATAGCCTCCCACATTAAAAAATTAAGGAATACCTACGTGCTTGGCTCACACCGATTTGTGAGTAGACCCTGAATATGCTATGTACTTTTATCAAATTATGAATATATGAATAGAGGCTATACCTTTATTTATACGCATTTATCTAGACTCTAGAATAATTGGTTCCCGAACTTGTTGAATGGCGTACCACCCAAACAATTTCCGTATTTGGAGTGCCACCAATATCGTGATGAGTATTTAATATTTAGGTAAATTTTAATGGCGCCCAGGAATATAATGACACAACACTATTTATAGATTAACAGTTTTTATTTATCATTATTTAGCATTTCTACTCAATCAATACGGATAATAGGGCACCGGTATCAAAGAAATATAAATAAACACTTATATTTAACCCTCCAACAATGGTTTGAATCTATTTTCCTTTTGATTTGACTTGGTCGTAATATCATTTATGGTATTTTATGAGACATTATCTTATTACAACTTGAATTTTCTTGTTTTGTTTGGCTTCTCACGGCGTACTAGCTGGAATAAGTATACCTATAACGGGTGGGGAACCGCTACTCTAGATAATTGAGCCGAATACTTAGAGCGTCCTCTTACTATGATAATTGTTTAATTCCCTTTGGGGGACTATTACTTATCATATTTTGATTAATTTACAGCCTCTAGGTATAACGTGCATGAATAACTTTCCAATTAATTTAAAAAATCTAGAGAATCATTATAGTATATTATTAGTCACAATTTTCTCTAAACAACATAGTAATAAGCAATAGGAATAAAATAATTATGTTTCCATTAAACGCAGATTTATAGTTGTTTCAATTTAGTGGAAAAATAGTTTTCTAAGTGGTTTATATTAAGTGACCTGGCGGTCTAGGGGTAAGGTGTCAGACTTCTATGCTGGCGGCCGGGGTTCAATCCTCGGTCCCGGCACAAATTTATCTGATTACCAAACCCTTCCTTCACCTCTGACAAGACATCTTGTGAATGTGGGGAATGCCAGGCCTCCACCGTGGTTCGGATTCCACGTTAAACTGTAGGTCCTTCATTTCATCTCACAATCACCCTACCATTAAACATTAGCGTAAGTGCGTATAACCCGAACGGGTAGTAAGACGCGGTGCTAATAATATAATAATAATAATAATAATAGTTTATATTAGAAACAAGCAATCCCACACGGCGTTGCCCGCAATTCTTCAAACATTTGATAATAATTGGTTAATAATAGGCTAACTAAGAAACTAATTATAAATTTAAAAATCCGGCTTCGGGTGCATTCGGACCCCCTTCCGTCCACCTGTGTTAAAAATTTCAGATTTCTGCGTGCCGTGGATTTGGCTGGGTATTGCATACAAACAAACAAACTAACAAACACACACAGGCAAACACATCCTTTTATTATTATATATAGGAACAAAGTTTATTCAATGTAGGCTTTATTCAAACACTTTGTGAACCCAAAACTTCAGGTAGAGGCGGCCGACCGGTCTCTGCTTAGTTTGTCTTTCAGAATACAGAAAACCAATCGACCAAAAGAGTGACACACGCCAGGTTGGAGACAGTAATAGAGTGGTGGGGGTATTTCCTCTCCTCAACCAGGTACTCAGTTCGAGAAGGAAAGTAATAGAGTGGTGGGGGTATTTCCTCTCCTCAACCAGGTACTCAGTTTGAGAAGGAAAGTAATAGAGTGGTGGGGGTATTTCCTCTCCTCAACCAGGTACTCAGTTTGAGAAGGAAAGTAATAGAGTGGTGGGGGTATTTCCTCCTCAACCAGGTACTCAGTTTGAGAAGGAAAGTAATAGAGTGGTGTGGGGTATTTCCTCTCCTCAACCAGGTACTCAGTTTGAGAAGGAAGATAATAGAGTGGTGGGGGTATTTCCTCTCCTCAAGCAGGTACTCAGTTTGAGAAGGAAGTAATAGAGTGGTGGGGTATTTCCTCTCCTCAACCAGGTACTCAGTTTGAGAAGGAAAGTAATAGAGTGGTGGGGGTATTTCCTCTCCTCAACCAGGTACTCAGTTTGAGAAGGAAAGTACTAGAGTGGTGGGGGTATTTCCTCTCCTCAACAGGTACTCAGTTTGAGAAGGAAAGTACTAGAGTGGTGGGGGTATTTTCCTCTCCTCAACCAGGTACTCAGTTTGAGAAGGAAAGTAATAGAGTGGTGGGGGTATTTCCTCTCCTCAACAGGTACTCAGTTTGAGAAGGAAGATAATAGAGTGGTGGGGGTATTTCCTCTCCTCAACCAGGTACTCAGTTTGAGAAGGAAAGTAATAGAGTGGTGGGGTATTTCCTCTCCTCAACAGGTACTCAGTTGAGAAGGAAAGTAATAGAGTGGTGGGGGTATTTCCTCTCCTCAAGCAGGTACTCAGTTGAGAAGGAAGATAATAGAGTGGTGGGGGTATTTCCTCTCCTCAAGCAGGTACTCAGTTTGAGAAGGAAGATAATAGAGTGGTGGGGTATTTCCTCTCCTCAAGCAGGTACTCAGTTCGAGAAGGGAAAAGTAATAGAGTGGTGGGGGTATTTCCTCTCCTCAAGCAGGTACTCAGTTTGAGAAGGAAGATAATAGAGTGGTGGGGGTATTTCCTCTCCTCAACCAGGTACTCAGTTTGAGAAGGAAGATAATAGAGTGGTGGGGGTATTTCCTCTCCTCAAGCAGGTACTCAGTTTGAGAAGGAAGATAATAGAGTGGTGGGGGTATTTCCTCTCCTCAAGCAGGTACTCAGTTTGAGAAGGAAGATAATAGAGTGGTGGGGGTATTTCCTCTCTCAAGCAGGTACTCAGTTTGAGAAGGAAGATAATAGAGTGTGGGGTATTTCCTCTCCTCAAGCAGGTACTCAGTTTGAGAAGGAAGATAATAGAGTGGTGGGGGTATTTCTCTCCTCAAGCAGTACTCAGTTTGAGAAGGAAGATAATAGAGTGGTGGGGGTATTTCCTCTCCTCAACCAGGTACTCAGTTCGAGAAGGAAGATAATAGAGTGGTGGGGGTATTTCCTCTCCTCAAGCAGGTACTCAGTTTGAGAAGGAAGTAATGAGTGGTGGGGGATATTTCCTCTCTAAGCGGTACTCAGTTTGAGAAGGAAGTACTAGAGTGATGGGGTATTTTCCTCTCCTCAACCAGGTACTCAGTTTGAGAAGGAAAGTAATAGAGTGGTGGGGGTATTTCCTCTCCTCAAGCAGGTACTCAGTTCGAGAAGGAAGATAATAGAGTGGTGGGGTATTTCCTCTCCTCAAGCAGGTACTCAGTTTGAGAAGGAAGATAATAGAGTGGTGGGGTATTTCCTCTCCTCAAGCAGGTACTCAGTTCGAGAAGGAAAGTAATAGAGTGGTGGGGTATTTCTCTCCTCAAGCAGGTACTCAGTTGAGAAGGAAATAATATAGTGGTGGGGTATTTCCTCTCCTCAACCAGGTACTCAGTTTGAAGAAAGATAATAAGTGGTGGGGGTATTTCCTCTCCTCAACAGTACTCAGTCGAGAAGGAAGTAATAGAGTGGTGGGGGTTTTCCTCTCCTCAAGCAGTACTCAGTTTGAGAAGGAAGATAATAGAGTGGTGGGGGTATTTCCTCTCTCAAGCAGTACTCAGTTGAAGGAAGATAATAGAGTGGTGGGGGTATTTCCTCTCCTCAAGCAGTACTCAGTTCGAGAAGGAAAGTAATAGAGTGGTGGGGGTATTTCCTCTCCTCAAGCAGGTACTCAGTTGAGAAGAAGTAATAGAGTGGTGGGGGTATTTCCTCTCCTCAACCAGGTACTCAGTTCGAGAAGGAAATAATAGAGTGGTGGGGGTATTTCCTCTCCTCAAGCAGGTACTCAGTTTGAGAAGGAAAGTAATAGAGTGGTGGGGGTATTTCCTCTCTAAGCGGGTACTCAGTTTGAGAAGGAAAGTAATAGAGTGATGGGGGTATTTCCTCTCCTCAACCAGGTACTCAGTTTGAGAAGGAAAGTAATAGAGTGGTGGGGGTATTTCCTCTCCTCAAGCATGGTACTCAGTTCGAGAAGGAAGATAATAGAGTGGTGGGGGTATTTCCTCTCCTCAACCAGGTACTCAGTTCGAGAAGGAAGATAATAGAGTGGTGGGGGTATTTCCTCTCCTCAAGCAAGTACTCAGTTTGAGAAGGAAAGTAATAGAGTGGTGGGGGTATTTCCTCTCCTCAAGCAAGTACTCATTTGAGAAGGAAATTACTAGAGTGGTGGGGGTATGTCCTCTCCTCAACCAGGTACTCAGTTCGAGAAGGAAGATATTAGAGTGGTGGGGGTATTTCCTCTCCTCAAGCAGGTACTCAGTTGAGAAGGAAGATATTAGAGTGGTGGGGGTATTTCCTCTCCTCAAGCAAGTACTCAGTTTGAGAAGGAAAGTACTAGAGTGGTGGGGGTATTTCCTCTCCTCAACCAGGTACTCAGTTTGAGAAGGAAAGTAATAGAGTGGTGGGGGTATTTCCTCTCCTCAAGCAGGTACTCAGTTCGAGAAGGAAAGTAATAGAGTGTGTGGGGTATTTCCTCTCCTCAAGCAGGTACTCAGTTCGAGAAGGAAAGTAATAGAGTGGTGGGGTATTTCCTCTCCTCAACCAGGTACTCAGTTTGAGAAGGAAAGTAATAGAGTGGTGGGGGTATTTCCTCTCCTCAACCAGGTACTCAGTTCGAGAAGGAAGATAATAGAGTGGTGGGGGTATTTCCTCTCCTCAAGCAAGTACTCAGTTTGAGAAGGAAATTACTAGAGTGGTGGGGTATTTCCTCTCCTCAACCAGGTACTCAGTTCGAGAAGGAAGATAATAGAGTGGTGGGGGTATTTCCTCTCCTCAAGCAAGTACTCAATTTGAGAAGGAAATTACTAGAGTGGTGGGGGTATTTCCTCTCCTCAACCAGGTACTCAGTTCGAGAAGGAAGATATTAGAGTGGTGGGGGTATTTCCTCTCCTCAAGCAGGTACTCAGTTTGAGAAGGAAGATATTAGAGTGGTGGGGGTATTTCCTCTCCTCAAGCAAGTACTCAGTTTGAGAAGGAAAGTACTAGAGTGGTGGGGGTATTTCCTCTCCTCAACCAGGTACTCAGTTTGAGAAGGAAAGTAATAGAGTGGTGGGGGTATTTCCTCTCCTCAAGCAGGTACTCAGTTCGAGAAGGAAAGTAATAGAGTGGTGGGGTATTTCCTCTCCTCAAGCAGGTACTCAGTTCGAGAAGGAAAGTAATAGAGTGGTGGGGTATTTCTTCTCCTCAAGCAGGTACTCAGTTTGAGAAGGAAGATAATAGAGTGGTGGGGGTATTTCCTCTCCTCAAGCAGGTACTCAGTTCGAGAAGGAAAGTAATAGAGTGGTGGGGTATTTCCTCTCCTCAAGCAGGTACTCAGTTCGAGAAGGAAGATAATAGAGTGGTGGGGGTATTTCCTCTCCTCAAGCAAGTACTCAGTTTGAGAAGGAAGATAATAGAGTGGTGGGGGTATTTCCTCTCCTCAAGCAGGTACTCAATTTGAGAAGGAAAGTAATAGAGTGGTGGGGGTATTTCCTCTCCTCAAGCAGGTACTCAGTTTGAGAAGGAAATAATAGAGTGGTGGGGGTATTTCCTCTCCTCAAGCAGGTACTCAATTTGAGAAGGAAAGTAATAGAATGGTGGGGGTATTTCCTCTCCTCAAGCAGGTACTCAGTTTGAGAAGGAAGATAATAGAGTGGTGGGGTATTTCCTCTCCTCAAGCAGGTACTCAGTTCGAGAAGGAAAGTAATAGAGTGGTGGGGGTATTTCCTCTCCTCAAGCAGGTACTCAGTTTGAGAAGGAAGATAATAGAGTGGTGGGGGTATTTCCTCTCCTCAATCAAGTACTCAGTTTGAGAAGGAAGATAATAGAGTGGTGGGGTATTTCCTCTCCTCAAGCAGGTACTCAGTTAGAGAAGGAAAGTAATAGAGTGGTGGGGGTATTTCCTCTCCTCAAGCAGATACTCAGTTTGAGAAGGAAGATAATAGAGTGGTGGGGGGTATTTCCTCTCCTCAAGCAGGTACTCAATTTGAGAAGGAAAGTAATAGAGTGGTGGGGGTATTTCCTCTCCTCAAGCAGGTACTCAGTTTGAGAAGGAAGATAATAGAGTGGTGGGGGTATTTCCTCTCCTCAAGCAGATACTCAATTTGAGAAGGAAGATAATAGAGTGGTGGGGGTATTTCCTCTCCTCAACCAGGTACTAAGTTCGAGAAGGAAAATAAGACCAAAAGGAAATGGATTTAATTTTTAAATGAATAGATCAACTGTTACAATTTAGGTCAAGGTAAATACATATTTTTTGTTTTTATGTTAAGATTTTATCAAGTTCCTGAATAAATATTCTTTTAATACATGTTTTTTTCCTTTTACACAATTTTAAAACAAAGGCTAAACATTTTCTGGAGCAGCATCCACACTAATTTCAGCTTCAAGCCACCACTGAATATAAAAAATATTTTTATTTAAAGATAGGGTGTCTATATATACTTTATGATCATCTCTAAACCCGTACCCGCCTCGGTGTTGTAGTTGGCTAACGCGCTTGTCGTGTTGAGCTCGACTGCTGAGGATGGGGGAGCTCGAGGTTCGAATCTCGGTCGGGTGATATGGGGGTGGTTTTTCCTAAATGGGTTTACACTCCCCCTCCACGCAAATGCGGGTTCACTTCCTCTAATTCAACATTCCTAAATCCATTAACGTAATTAGTACTTAAAGTGTATAACCCGTCTTCACAAATCAAACTTGTATTTGTTTAACTAATCTAAAACTCGCATATGTAAATTGATTAAGTTACACTAATTTAATTTGTAAAATCTTTTGTATATTTACACATTATTGTGCCTCAAAAGTTACACAAGTCAAAGGGAAAGAATATATATATGTAAGATCCATTTTTTAATAAATTTTGAACCACATAAAATATTGATCCATCATAATTTTAGGCCGACAATGTTCATGATTACCATAATTTATTTAGTCTATGAGAAAGTAAAAAGGCTAATAATTTTAATCCATATTATTCTAAATAATATTAAGTACAGTAAAAGTAAATAATTTATAAACAAAAATAGGTCTTTATTCAATTATATATATTTACTATTACTAACTAATGTTCATCCATATTTTCGGGTTCGGATTATACGCTAATTTGTTTTTGAATACAATAATATGAGCTATTTATTCAATGTAAACAATTAGTAAGACGAGGTGCTTAGAAGATATAAAAAAAAATCAATCAATGAGTTAAAAAATAATATTCAATTATGTGCCCACCACGCGCAACAATTACATTTTAAAAATTGGTTTGAATCAATAAATATTTTCCTGTTCCTACTGTCAACTTTAGGCCTCAACCTAAACTACAATACCTACACTAGACACATGGCTTCTTTGGTGCTAACTGACAGCTCACATCTGACAGCTGAAAGCTTTGAAAAGCTACCAGACCAAATTGTGTATCCCTACGCCGAACCATATGATTTGCAAAACCATGTGTTTAGCAGCTGTCACTTCTGATGGTCGAACTTCAGGTATATACCTAAATGTTGACTGTCAAAAGTTAGCTGTGAGCTGTCAGTCAGCACCAAAGAAGCCATGGGGTTACTGTACTACCTTTCAAAAGGGGTGGGGGTTGAACTAAGCAAAGAGAAAGGAAAGGAACAATAAGTGCACTGGGTGAGCAAGTGTTGACCGTGCCGGTCGTAATTAACAAAAAGTACCATAAAAAGGTCCATTACACTGCGCAAAGTTTGTTGAGCAATTTCAAGATTTTTTTTCTCATACATTCTTCTTCAAATCATGTAATATTTCGGGCTTATTGGTGTAAACTCTTTCTTTCCACTAGTAAAAAGAATCAGGGGTCATTATGTTGGCGAGTTTTGCCAGCCTGCTGATGTCACTATTGCATGAGATGATTTGATTGCCAAATATTTCTTGCAACATATTAATAGTACCTCTGGCTGTGTGACAAGTGATACCGCAGTGAATGATGATCATTGATGGCCTACAGAGGTATGGATCATGTGACGTTCTCTTTTGCCATTTACAGCCACTGGCATAAATTTGAAAATTTCAAAAAAATAAGGTATGCCAAATCTTTTGAGTATAATTCTACATCATACAGTCCCTTTCCCAGAATGCATTAGCCGGGCCCGGGCTGAATTATTTGGGATATTCTGTAGCCCAAAATACACAGTTGTGTTTATTAATGGCCTTCAACTGATATCATTAGCCTAAAATTGTTTGCCTCTGTTGACCTATTCACAACATATTGTCTTGGAAACGGAAATTGAGTTTCATAGCCGTGTGAAAGATGTCCTCGATGTAACGACGTACGTTTTTCTCTACGTGTTGTTTTTTTCTTTTTACCTCCAATGTACTATTTTCAAGAATTTCTCGTACACATATATGTGCATTGTTTTCATGGCGCTGTACTCGTTGAGTCGCGATATTAGAGCAATTATTTCTAAAGTAACGCTCAACAATTTTCAAATTAGCAACCATCCATTCTAAATAAATATAATTTAAAGTCCAATTACTAACCCCAAACCAACGGTCAACTTTTTAAACATGTTTTAACCCCTACACTACTTCTGGTGAACCTGTATAACATAATTAACATAACATATTTTGTATATTGGATTTAGAATAGTCTACTGAACAACAAATCGGTACGGATTGATTATATGTAACTCATGAGATGAAACGACATGATACAAACATATTCCATTGATATTTATATTTAACTAGCAATACCACATGGCGTTGCCCGTGACCCACTGTGTGGTATAATAATTATATAACGCCTACCCCCCCACCCCTTCACAAAAATCGTTTGTAATTACGGTCGATTTCATACATTTTTTTGAGGTGGATGCGGAATATTTTTATCACAGTTATTTCTGAAACGTGATTCTAAACCAGATTAACCAAATTGTATTAAATTTTTTTTAAAAAAATAGCCCAATTGTAAAGTTAATAAAAATTTAATAATCCGGCTTCGGGGTGCATTTGGACCCCCTTCGTTCACCCATGTTAAAAATTTCAGATCTTTGCGTGTCATAAATTTGGCTGGGAATCGCATATAAACAAACAAACAAACAAACAAACAAACAAACACACACAGAGAAAAACACTAAATTTTATCATTATAGATTAGAAACATTGACTATCATATTTTAATAATCAATATATATATATATATATATTATTATATATATATATATATATATATATATACACGTGTATCTAAAACATTGCATCAAACTTTGGCAGGCTATTCCTTGGGTGAATATAGAATAATTCACATCAGCAGCCTAGGGTCCATCTTGAATATTAACGGCGGTATTCACCCCTAAACATAGAGATAAAAACGACTATTGTGTGAAAGAGAATTAAAACTGATTTAGGTATTACAACGAATCTTTGTATACTACTTATTGAAACCTTGATCATTAATAAACTAAATGTGCTGTTACCGTTACCCACCCAATCGTGTAAAAAGGGGGGGGGGGTTGTAACGATTTTTTCTGCAATAAAATTTGACAGAGTAAGTATTACTAACTTTGACTTAAGATTACAAAACATGAAGTAAAAATTAACAAAAAAAAGGTGTCTTGGAGAAACTGTCTATCTTTCCCCGATACCGAGATAATCATGAATGTTTGATTTCAAAGACAAGTGTTAATTCCCGCCAGGTAGGCAACCAGTATAGCTGTTGCGTAGCCAACACGCTCTCCTTACCTTAATCCGTTAGACTTCTTTCTGCGGGTCTTTTTCAAAGCTTAGTGTACGAGACAGCCATTAAAATCGAGGAAGACCTGTTAGCCAGGCTAGGTGATGCATGTGATAAGGTTCAAGAAACACCACGTGTTCTCGAAAGATTACACCAGTCATTGATACGCCACCTCAATTATTGCAATGACGTTAGGGGCCGCCATTGTGAACACTTGCTATGAATCTGCTTTTGAAGCTAGGAATTAAAACATACAAGAACTACGGTTAGTATTTCTTAATTTAAGCTTTCAATACTCCAGTGAGTGTAATGATTAAAATCCCACCCAAGTGTGAACTGTCTAAGCATAACTTGCTAATGTGATAAATAGCAACACATCTGAGCTTATGAAGAAGGAAAAGTATCGAGTCTCTCCATCATTACACACAAACCAGCCTTGTTTACCAAATTTACGTGATCCATAGTCGCACGTGCCGGTAAAAATGGTTAAACGACTGCAGTGCGAAGTAACACTGCGATTCTGGTTGCCTACCTGGCAGGCATTTACACTTTTCTCTGAGCCCAAACTTGTGGGATTATCTCGAAAACGGAAAAAGCTAGACAGTTTCTCCAAGGCACCTTTTTTTGTAAATTTTAATCCTTGTTTTGTAATCTTAAGTCAAAATTAGTAATATTTACTCTGTCATATTTTAATGCAGAAAAAAGTGTTACAACCCCCTTTTTTACATGATGGGGGTGGGTAACGGTAACAGCACATTTAGTTTATTAATGATCAAGGTTTCAATAAGTAGTATACAAAGATTCGTTGTAATACCTTAATCAGTTTTCATAATATTTCACATAATAGTGTTTTTTATCTCTATGTTTAGGGGTGTATACCACCGTTAATATTCAAGATAGACCCTAGGTTGCTGGTGTGAATGATTCTATTTTCACCCAAGGAATTGCCTGTGAAAGTTTGATGCAATGTTTTAGACACACGTGTATATATAAATGTACATATAAACACATTTCGAAGTTTCATGACCCCTGAGCCCTTAAAATTGGTTTTTGCACTGTCGTATGTGTGTCTATTTAACCCTAAATTAAGAGTAGTTTAATAAAGGAAAATGATAGATTTTCCCAAAGTCGGCCCTAGTGATTTTGAATAGAATTCGTACCCAGGCGTTTAATAAGATTATAAACGAAATTATTATTTTCATTTTCCCATGAAAATGAGTTTTAGGGTATTTACCAGAGCTGAAATTTCCATCTCCACAATTATAACTTATCATTGCAAAATTGTAGTACTATTAAAAATATAAAAATAATTTTTAATATATCTTTATAAAAACAATAGTTTCTGAGATAGTGGTAAATATATTATTACAATTTTGTGAGCTTTAGTTGTGCAGATATACTACTTAATTCTTAAAGCAATAATTTTCTAATTCCAGAGTGTAAGTAAATTTAGTAGGTCTCTAAAAAAATGTATGTTCTTTTTCTTTTAATTTGTTATGAAAAATGGTTTTACAGAAATGATCTATATCTTATCATTTTAGATTCAATAGTCAATATTTACCTTTTTATCGGTCTAAATTTATAAATGAGTTATTTAATAACAATGTGATAACCATAAGTTGTGCAATCCCTAATAAAATATCGACAACTTTATCTGGAAGACGAAATTTTAATACGAAGAATTGACCCTTGTGGACCCAATATCGATCATATTTATTGGTCCAAATATACAAATAGAGACATTAATTCCTTAAAAATAAGATTATAAAATTTAAAACCAGAAGTCAATAAATGTTTAACGTAAATATAGTGCAATTTTTTCTAGGGTTTGCTAGTGTATATTATTTTGTTTCACAATTATGAGTTTTGAGTAAATACTTTTATTTTTAAAAAATGTAGTGAGAAAGTCCGTGTTGAGTTCCGTACCATTTAAATTTAGTTGCTGTCCTCGGAAACTCTTTTGATAACAAAGCAAAAATAACGACAGAGCAGAAGTAACCGAGATTGTGTATCTAAATATTTATGTCGAGGGAATAGCAAGATACATTTTGCCATATGACACTCGTATTTTTAATAAACGGATCATAGCCAGGCAAAAACATCGTCTAGGTCAATTCTCTTACTTGTACAAGTAGTAACGCGCAGGCTAAGTTTAGGCGTTTTATTATATTGGTAAAAATATACAGGTCAAAACTTTATTTTAAATGTAGATTAAATGTATTCTGTAACTACTATTTGGATTGCAGATTGCAGGCCTAATACAGAAAAAAAAAATTCTATATTCATGGATTGTTGGTTTTTTCAAACACCTCGTTTCCAAGGAGACTTAAATAGAAGATTTATACATTAAAGTTAATATTATATTATTGAATTGTTGAAAATTTAAAACACAAATGTAACCACACTAGACAATGTTTCGCTCGTTAACAAGATAGCATATTAGTCTGTAGCTTACCGTTTATTCTTAGAAATAAGGAGTACAACAGAAGAACTCCAAACTAGATCCGATGAGTACTGTTTGAGTTTACTGGAAATAAACAAACACAATTAAAGCGAGTGTACAAACAAATTAAAATTGTTATTATTTTATATATATATATATATAACTAGGGGTGTGCAAGTACTCGAAAATTTGAGTTCGAGGTTAGTTTTAATAGCTGCTCAAGCTCAACTAGAATATTTTCACAAAACTAGAAAAATATGGGTATTCAGAAATTTCGATTGTTTCTGAAAAATTCAAAATTTAATTAATTTTATTTAATTTTATAAATTATTTTATTGCAAATCATCCCTCAATTTTTTTGTCCAATTCAAAAAAATTTACAATTATATCAAATATATTTAAAATTTCGAATGTGTGTGATTATAATTTTTTTCGCAAAAAAAAATCTATTTTGAAACAGCTATGCTTGTACTTATGATTTATAAATTGATCTATTACAGAAATTCAACTTGAAATATTTATAGCACAAATATTGCTCTTTATTAAACGAATTAGAGAAAACTCAATGTTTTCATTCAAACTCGATTTGAAATTAAAAATGCCAACTTGCACATCCCTACAAATAACAAAAAATATTAAAAATATAATCGCCATTAAAATGCATTTAATACACAAATAATTGGGGCTGCACTTATAAGTTAAATCCGAAGACTTTTCATCCTTCCCAAGCTCACAGGTAAATATGATGTTTTTAATTGCAACCAAAGATTCAAACCAAAATAGCTACCTCATTAGTGCCTGAAGAAGAGTGCCTAAGCAGACACGAGCTACCAAACTAGTTAGTGTTTCTTTTTAAAGAGGTAAGGATGAGTTGTGTAGGCTGAAATATATGCAAGCACCCCCAACAGCGTTGAGAGACGATGGGAAAACAACAATAAAAATCCTTGTAGATCTAAGCACAACTCCCAGAGCACCTAGCATGGATAAGAGCTTCAAATTCTCTGTTCAGTACAAGTCTAACGCCTTAGATTACTTAGTAATCGTTGTTAGTTTTATTTTACATCGGTAACTGTTTTCCGTCTGTGGACTAGGTCAGTTTTTTTAATTCACACCATATATTCTCCACTACGAGCTGGCTAGGCCTGTTGTAGCTTCTTATACCTTACAATGTAACTTAAGTTTAGGACAGAACAACGTCCAGTCCCCGGCCGTTAATTCGTTACTCTGAAAGGGTAAGGCCATATTTCATCACTGATAAATTTTTCGGCCATACCGGGACCCTTAACTCAGTAGGCAGATACGCTACCAACTGAGCGAAGGTGTAATCGTTGTAAGTTATGGGATAAAAGGAAGCGTACATAATTAAACGCATACACTGTTGTCAAATTTCTATGTGTCAAAATATATACGGTACATTGTATGTATTTTAATTTTTGGACCATGTCTAGCTACACGTCCGGGTATCCAAATTAAATTTCAATAAAGGCGTAGGGACATGTGAAGTATAATTTTTGAAGAATCGAACCTGCAATTATTTGAAGAGCGCGTGGTAGATCTTTTAAGAGGAAATTACTCTCAGTACACCCGTCCAAATTCTCCGTCACTTGAAAGCTAGAATATACGGTATTAACGCTTTAATCTGCGTGCTCATGGATGCGGGTGTTTTATAAGATTCATTGTTTTTTAATAGCTCCGATTTAGTTAACGTTTGTCTACCCCTGTTTCTATTTTATTCCTATCTCGAAAGCTCTGTGTGTTTCAAGGTTTTTTTGATGATGGACGTCTCGTAAGCTCTGTCAGGGTGGAACAGACGTCTCTTGGATTATTTGAGACAGTTTCAAGCATTGGCTTCCATTCTATTGGATACATTTAATCCAAAGATTTAGAAAGTTCCCCAATTTTTCCCCATTTCACGTCTGTTTCGTTCTTCTTTTTTTTTTTTTCACCATCTGTATTATTTCTTGTTCGGTGTTGAAGTGACGCAATGTCCGTCAATCTGCTGACCACTACTGAACAATTGAAACTACAGCTAACATCTAAAACTTGAAAATAAGTAAAACAAGAATCAAATTGGATTTACTTTCCCTTCCCCTCCACCTTCACCTCATGCTCAACGCTTTCTCGTCCAGGTTACAATCATTATGTAGTCTACACTATTGATTAAAGGAGAAGTAAGGTAGAAATTTTAAGAAATGAACATGCATTTTTGAAAAAAAAGATAGTGGGGAACCAGTTAGGGACTAACCTCCGTACATTTGTACGAGATTCAAACGACAGCCTCCCCGTCACTGTCAAGTCAGACCAGACGAGATTGGTGCCTTACTCCGCTTGCTGACAAATATGTACCAGTACTCGTACTGGCGAGAGAATTGGCTCGAGTTGAACATACTGTAAAAAATAAAAAATAAATGGTACGACACAATAGTACCTACTGTATCATAATATAGTTTATAACTAGTGATAACATTTCAAATCCAAGCGATCAGTAAGCTACCACTTTACCTCAGGAAATTAAATATTATTTATATAATCAAATAAAACATTCACAAAATATATATTTTAAACAAAATTCAAATGATATTTTTTTATATATAAAACTACAGATTTTCAAAAATCAGTCGTCCGCAAACTACTTTTAATTATTTTCAGTTTTGAAAAACCAGCATAAATTCTTATTTATCATTTTAAAACACTCCCCAAGTAGCTATTTTGAATACACTCTTTAATTCCATTTTCATTTTTTTTTTTCCATTGAATTTTTAAAACTAAGTAATTATGAAACTACCTTTAATTTGAGCGCTAGAATCAAAATGAAAAATACCCGAAGGAATGATCATGTAGTACCTAAATCTCAAATTTGAATAACATAGGAATAGATATAGACTGGGAGACAAATCAAATTGTAAGAGCCACATTTTGTTAGGTTTGGGGTCACACGTCAATACCCACCCAATATAAAATTAAGGCATGAAAATGTTCTATTTGAGAAAGTAAGCAGATAGAGCAAGCATTGAAACCATATCGCTATGACCATTGTTTCACCATTACAGATCCTGATTCGACCTCTATAAAGGTTTACTTAACGGAAGTGCAGGTCTCACCGACGTCGCTGCTCAATGCTCATTTTACGACGTGGAGAGGATCCCCATCCTACCTTTTTTTTTACAACCGTCATGGACGTGTGTGCTGGTGTTTCGCAGCTAAATAAATAGCCATGTAATGGTCAGGCCATTATCGGTCTTGTCTTTTACTCTCACCCGACACTCACACAAAGAGAGAGAGAAACACACAACACAAACAGAGACTGACAAGAACAAAAAGAAACACACACAAAACAGTCGGAATAAAAGAAGAACAAAAGGATTCGGAAAAGTGTTGGTTCTAGGTTAGGTGGAATTAAATTAACGGCGCTCACATGTCCCGCTCAGCGAAGAGTGTGTTGCCCGTCTGTGGGAAAGAGTGCTTCGTGAGAGTGCACGTAAAAAAAATAGTTCGTATCTACTTGATTAACTTGAGCGAAGTGAAGGCGGTCTGTTTTTCAGAATTAAATTTGTGTGCGTTTAAGTGAATTGTATCGGTACGTGATGGACTGATATTGGATTACGTTGGGTAAAGACCCGTTGGAGGTATCGATCCTATTTGAAGAGATATGCCACCCCCTGACCGCTCTCTTCTCCCACGGTGTCTTTGAAAAAATAATAAAATAGCCATACAATTTTACTTTATCAGACATGCGAAAGGGCGTAGATAGACAATACTGCAATAAAGAAATAACTATCTCGAGATTTTAACGATTTTTTTTTTAAATTTTTAGTTACAAAAAGTAATTTTTGGTATACCGTTTCACTGTATGTCCGTGCACTTCTGTAAGGGCTAAATGAATGTGAAAATTTTAAAAACTTTGAATTTAAGAATACTTTTATGATAAATTGGTGCTTCTTTTAATATTCGAATATGGCTTTGACCATTTTTATAAGATTTACTTACGCGGGTAAAATTTAGCAAGAGGATTTCCATACAGTTTTTTTTAATTCCTTAAAATGATAAATATAATGGCAGCAAGAAAATCCTGTTGGATTTTGGAGGTGCAGAGGTTGCTTTTTTTAAAAACAATTTCTACAAACCATATTAATGGGGGGTGAAAAAAAAAGTTACGTGTTATGTCTCATGGTCATTTTTAAGAAATGTCCATCATCAGTTTTTTTTTCCTATATCTCATTCCGAACGTACCAAGATGCGTCAATAATGATCCACAGACTGTATACGACCTAACAAATGGAAATATCATGAACTGATATACTCGGTGTGAGCCACAGAATAATACTGGACAAAGAAGCTTGTTGCCTGAAATGTTGTCAAACACGTACAGACTAACCAAAATTGTTTCTTGTAACTCACTTGGAATAGATCACGGGAAAAACATTTTCCTCGCTAGGAAACACAAAATAATGTTGCCCAACTGTTTTACAACAGTGGGGGAACAATTGGGGAACAGTTGGACAGCAGTTTTCCAACAGTTGGGCAACTGTTTTCCAGCTGGTTCGAAAATAAGAGCACCATGTTAAACCATGTTTCTGTGAAAATGTTTATAAGTGCATAAATATGCTAAAAAAAACTTATTAAATCAATTTCATACAACAATGGTAAATCTTCAAGACGCACTGCTTCGATCAAATCCTCGCTTTTGTGTTGAAATGAAGGTGAACATCTCATTGCCAAGTAACTGCAACTTCTTCGTCAAGAGAGATTTTCCATTTTTTTTTTTTTGTATAGGAGAACTTAATATCCAAAAAGTAGTCACATGCTTTGAACTGTATCTGCTAAGGGGGAGCCTTTGTTGTTCTATAAAACAAAGACAATTATTGGTCCTTATTCAGTTGAAAGTACTTTAAATGAGAGCATTTGGTATGATCTGTGAAGTAACACGTAGACTTCAGTGGAAATAATTTATGGAACAATGTGACAAAATGAAATATTCAGTTTTATTTTCAAATATTAAACATTTAAAGTTATACATAGATGACTAACAAACAACATCTATCCGAGGAAATAAAATGCACTTCTCAAAGCCCGTGTGACATTCAAAACGCTTTGCAAGAATTTAAACAAACTCATATAAAACGTATCAACATATTTCATTATCAGTCAGTGTCTATATTTGCACCTGTACTAAAAGATTTAATCTGTGGTGAGCGAGAAATGTATTGTATTTTACATGTATATAGCATTATGGAATGTTTACCAAATGTTTCATTTAATAAAGCTAATTATGCTTGATAGCTTACGTACTGTATATTTAATAATGGCCTGAAACTTCAAGATAAATATCCATTGAGCTATGATGAATGACCTCATAAATTGCCGTAACATACTAATAAAAGATTTAGTAGTGTCGTTACGCTCGAACAAGCTAGAAAGTACATCTGGGGTGGTAAATGAAATTAAAGACTCCATGTCATGGCATGAAATATACTTTAATAAAACCAATAGTCTCTAAGCCTTAAGCATATATATATATATATATATATATATATATGTATATAAGGAGGTCTTTGAACCGTGAAATTGGTTGTTATGCTCTTTGGTGGACAGATATGTTAATCTTTTCTCAATGTTTCTGTAAAATTGTATTTTATTTCATTTATGCTCTTTGGTGGATTGTTTCTGAATCAATTTATTTTATCTCGATTAAAAAATCTAACAGGTTTTTAGTAAATGTATTTATTTTAAGATAAAAGAGAGAATCTGTGCCGTTCATCATATTTATTTTTACAATGAGCATACTTCCACCTTCCTCATTTCATCTCATCATGTTAAATAATCAAACATGTAGTAAAAATCAGATCAAAGAATGATATAGCTATGTCATAAATTAAATGTTACTAGTCTATTTTATTATGTTTCTATTCAGTCAAGTGAAATAAAATAAAAGTAAAAATATTTGTGTTACTATGCGGAGTGTATGGTAGCGTTTAAGGAGATCTACAAATCCTTTTGAAAGCACGATGTAAGCGTCTAGGATTTGGTTCCAAAGAGATCAAATAAACATGGAAAAACAAACGACGGATGAAATGGTTTAGAACTGTTTGCACGCTGTATACAAACCTCCTTTGGTACACATCGGTAGGAAATTTGAATTAAGTTTAAACTGGGTTCAGATCTTCTAGTAGATATTTAACTGCTAGTGATGTTTTTTTATTATTTAGTCAGTGATTTTCAACTTTCGTTTTATTGTGTACCTCCTCGTTTGTAAACACTTATCTCAAGTATGCCAAGTGTTTAGCTTTTTTAAAATTAATAAACAATTATTTATTTAAAACCTCTTTCCCTAGTCGTACTAGTTTTTATTTTTTAAACTAATTACTTAAATTAGTAAGTAAATGTGTTACTTGTATTAAAAAACTATTTCGAGTATAGCTAACAAAGTATTTTACGTGTCAAGCTACATACATCACTATACATATATTTTTATCTGACTAAAACTTCTACAAATTTTACATGTGAATTAGGTACATTTTATTTGTAGCTTAGTCATACAAAGTAAGTGAAAATCATTTATAAAATTAATATTTTAAAGAAAATACAAATAATACATAACTAAAAATATCCCCGGGCTTTTTTCTTTTAACTACATTAATCAGATAAAAATTAGGTTAACTGGAGGAGATTTAAAATAAAGGTCACTTTTAATAAATTACTATCGTGTAGCTCTCTAATATTCAGAATACATTTGTTAGATACGCTTATTTACTTATCACGCTAATGTGTTAGGGATGAGTACGGTTAGATTTGGAGGAAGTGTATCTTTATTTGCGAGGAAAGCTAATGGAAAATCATTTAGAAAAAACCACCTCAGTTCACTCGACCGGTATTTGAACTCTAAACTTCCCATAATCGGAAATATAATCTACCGCAAGAGTGACGTCTTAGACCAGTGGGTGGCAGTAATTGAGTATGGAAGATACTCTCAAAAAGATAAATCGTTGTGTGAGCTACCAAGATAAATACTGGCCATATAGTTTATTGATTATTATAGTAAACTTTACAAAGGACTTTACCCTCACACCTTTATTAAATTGGGTGTGGTCTTTATGGACTAGATTCGTAATTATAATAGAAATAATTTTAAAATGTTAAAATATTTTGAATTAAATTTTAGTACATTTAGTACTAAAATGTAATTTTAATACTATAAAACATAAAATGTTTTCATTTAAAAAAAATTTAGTCAAATAAATTGTTTTTAAATACGCTGTGTTACTAACTTAGAGGAATGGTGTTCACTATCATCATTTAAAAAAATTAAATTGGTGAGTAGCTTTTCATGCCAATTCGAATTCAGCTATTAATATGTCCGTCTGTGTGTCAGCTTCCGTATTTGTATTTTTACCATCTTCAGATGATAATGACGACTTTCACAATGTACAGGGTGGTAGATCAGCACAACACCAAGTAGGTCATAGGCCTAGATGTCCTACATTCACCGTGAGCTACCGGAAGCTCGCAATCGACCGTTAGGCAGCCCCTTCCCTAGACAATGCGACCACCGAGGTGGGCTAGCGATAGTAAATATTCCACGTACCTCTTATGGTACACGTACCACAAGATGAAAACCCCTGGTCTTGTTGCGTCTCTGTAGGAAAACATCTGTTTGACAGTTCACTAAGTTACTTGATGTTTCCACACGCCAAACCATATGTACTACTATACCCAGGGCCAGCGCTCAAGGTTTCGTCAATAGTCGCACGAAAAAATCTTTACTGGTAAGCCTCTCTTTCTCGCTATTACACTCTCTAATTATTATTCTATTGCCTCTTCTCACATATTAAACCGATATAAAATAAGTGTACAGGTTTTTACACACAACACAGTTAGTAACACGCTGGACGCTGCACTGACCGGCAGATTAAAAAAAAAAAGCACGGTATCACGGAGTTCGTGCTTTCAGCGAGAAGTCACCCTGTATAGTAAGGTATGGGGTGGTGACTGGTGATAGGGGATTACAATACTTACCGAAACTCTCGTAGCATGCTAGGCCTACCTGAGAATGGCCAAGCCCTCTGCCATTCTGGCTACGATGTGGTTTGCTAATATTTTTAGAAAGTCAATTTGGTTCTGCCTGCACTTGATTATTCGTTGCTAGCCATAATATAATTTGGATTCAATTTCTACCGCCCCAAGAATATGCCGCGCTGTGAAAATGCACGTGTTGCACACCCGGTTGTGACGGCCCTGCTGACACCCATCACATTTAATACAAAGTTTCATTTTTGATAGCTGTTAGTGACCTTTTGGCAATGTTGGTTACGTAATGTTTAGTTTTTAAATGTTCTGAAAGATTCTTCGAATGTTTTTAATCATTACATTTAACTCAAGGTGCTTAGTATCAATTTTTTTATGTTGATATCTTTATGTTATTTTAGTTATTATTTCACATCCATAAATTACTTTCTGTTTACCACCTTACATATAGTTCATTTATTTTTGCTATAGTGTTACACATTGCTAATTTTGGTTTTTATGTGAGAGCTCAAGGTCGCTAAGTTTGTGGGCTGAACATATACTTTTGTTTACACTGTAAACTCCGTCTAAACCCCAACCTTTTCGTGTTTGAATACCACGCAGCCCCCTCTCATTTAATTACGTAAGCCCCGCTTTAAATTAACTATGCATTTGAACATACCGTCATATTGACATGGCTAAGTACTCAGAACTACTTAGTTTCTTTGACAGATAATTAGCTCCAACTATGATCATACCATAATAAGCCTATTTTCATTACGAATAAACATTTTAAATATTTATTCACACCTACCTCCCGAAAAACAAAAACTTAATCCAACGGATAGAATTGAAGAAAGCTGAATAGAAGAATGTGACTTGTCCAAGCTTATAGAAACTATGAGGAAACCATAGTATTATTCACGTGTGTAAAACCACCCCACAGTGCACTTGTTCGAGATTTGAACCTCGCCTACCCATAATCATTACTATTTCTACTTTAAAATCTTCCTTGAAACATATTTTTACTTTCTCACTATCTTACAGTTAGAAAAAGTATTGTGATCGTCAACAAAAAATTGAACACAAGATTTGATGAATGTCTACGTTTCATGACCCACCGAATCCGAAAAAGTGGTTTTTGAATTTCAATCTGTCTGTCTATTGTACCTTCAATTAGAGCCTAAACTATTTTACCGATCGGGCTAAAACTTGGTATCTAGGGTTTTCAGAGGGTTGCCCCGAGGGTTTTTGTGAAAATAGATATCAAACCCTAAAATTAAGGGTAGCTTATTGAAGGGCAAAAAGAGAAAAAATGGATTTTCTCAAAATCAGCTGTAACGATTTTGTTTAAATTTAATTTCAAATAATTTATAAATATTCCAAACAAAGTGGATACTTTCAATATTTCGGCAAGATGACTTTAAGGGTTCCGGTCAGATGCGTAAATTTTTTTTTATCATATCTCCGAAACTAATTGAGATATGAAATTACTTATAATAGAAAATACGTAGATCTATTTATAGTACAAATCTTTTATTTTAAATATATTTTATAAAACCAAAAACGTTCAAGCTATACCCAAATATATATATATAGCATATATATAGATATTATAGATATATAGTATATATATAGGATATATATAGTATATATATAGCATATATATAGGTATATATATAGGCATATATATAGGTATATATATAGGCATATATTAGGTATATATGCATATATAGGTATATATAGGCATATATAGTATATATAGGCATATATAGTATTATAGGCATATATATAGTATATATAAGGCATATATAGTATATATAGGCATATAATACGGTATATATAGCATTTATACATACATACATACACACTTTAACTTTTCAAAAACTAGAGGTAAAGTATTGTGACCGTCAAAAAGATCTAACCCGAGATGTTGATGGATGTCGACGTTTCATGACCCCCCAAACCCTAAAAAGTGATTTTTGAAACGCCATCTGTCTGTGTGTTTGTTTAAACTTAAAATTAAGAGTAGTTTTATAAAGGTTGAAAATAGAAAAATTCCATTTTCTAAAAATCAGCTATTACGATTTTGATTAAAATTCGTATTTAGGCGTTGATTCAGATTATAAATGAGATAGCTTCTTTCATTTTCCCATGAAAATGACTTTTAGTGTTTTTTACAGAAGCAAAACTTTTATATCTCCACAACTATTTGACATACTAAATAACTTCTCATTGTAAAATTTTAGTAATATTTAAAATAACAACACTTTTATTTGAAATATATTTTTATAAAACCAATAGTTTCTGATATATCGTCAAATATACTAATACAATTTTGTGAGCTTTAGTTGTAAAGATATACTATTTAAGTTTAAACGAAAAAATTCTCTAATGCCATAGAGTAGGCAAATAAGTAAGTCTTTCTCAGGGGAAGTGTTTGTACAGCACAGGGGCTAATCCAAGATTTTTGTGTGGGACGGGGGTGGGGGGGGAAGAGACGTGGGTGCTCCTAACGGGATTGGGTTGGGGAGAGGGGGGGGCATCTCAATAGATTTTTACATAAAAATACTTCGAAATTTGAGAGTAAATCCTTAAGTAATTTTAACATCATATAATGAGAACATCAACAAATAGTGATTATTAAGAGGGAAATAAGTTTAAACATTATAACAATTATTATATAAATAGTTTTGTTTAGCTATTCAATCAATTAGACAAAATAGATGGAATTATTCAGATTTAAAACTATCGAACTTTAACTTTACTTTATAGTATAGCTAGTTATTTCTCATTATGAATTGAATTTTACCACTAAGCCATGCGTTATATGTGTGCTATTATTAAAATAATTTGTTTGAAGCACGTTATTTAATATACATTATTTTACAGATCTTTATTTATTATTAATCATTGAAATAGTAATAATAAATATAATGAAATAAATTTAAACCTAAACAATGTTTGTGCAACAAGGTGAGAGGCGCGCAACTTAAAATTGGGTAATTTCATTAATGCCTATTTTCACCATTTTAATAATTAATGGGATTGTCTTAGGTATTTGTAATAATTACTTTATATTAACCATTTAATAATATTAACCATAATAATTTAAAAAAATGAAATCTGGTTAGTGAGATAGTATTACGTGACAGTAAGACTAGTAGTAGCTTTAACATTAATTTAATTGGTTTAATTTCTTGAAGGGGGGCGCGCGCCCCCCAGGCCTCTCTCCTGGTACAGCAATAATCTCTCTCTCTCATTTTAGACTCAGTAGTAAATAATTACCTAGCTTATTGATCAAAATTTATAAAAGAGAAATTTAATAGCAATGCGATAACCATAAGTTGTGTATCCCCTAATGAAATGCCGAAAATTTTAACCAGAAGTAGAAATTTCAATACAAAGTGTTGACCCTTGGGGACCCAATATCGATATTTTTTATTGTTCTAAATATAAAAATGAAGACGTTAATTCTTTAAAATATAAAATTATAAAATTTAAAACCGTGAGTCAAAAAATGTTTATGTACGTATAGTGCAATTTATTCTTGGGTTTGCTAGTGTGTACTATATTACTAATATTGAATAAATATCTCCATTTTTAAACAATAGAGCGATAAAGTCCATGCGGAGTTCCGTACCATTTATTTTTAAATACTTTTATTGAAACACATATCCACCACTTGTCTTTCTAAACGAGTGGTTAGGAATGTAGAGACAGTCTTATAAAGATCAAGATTTATAAAGATCTAGTAGAGGGGGTCTTATTTCAATCAAAGATGGAATAACATTTTGATTTTATTTGGCTTGGTGGTTTTAGACAGCTAATAACACTAGTATTTGGTAATTATTTTTGAGTCTGATGGCAAGCTGATTTTGTGCACCACATCTTACCACCCATCTAAGATATTCGCATATTATATTGAAAGGAGTACAGATGAGAAAGTTTTAATATAGTGGAAATGTACCCTCATTTGTGTTGAGGGAAAGTTGTTAGCCTATTTAGGAAAAATCTCCCTTCACCCTTCTAGGACAACTGGGTGCCGCTATCTGGGCACGCGCGAACTGGACGCTAAAAAAAACAGCTAATTTTTATTTTAATCTTTTAATTAACTTTTTTTGTAGTTTAATGCGATGCATTTTTTTAGAACATAAGAAAATGCACTATTTTTAACATATATTCTTCAATAAAATTAAAAGTGATGGGTAAAAACTAAAATGAACTTTTTTTAACTAATTATACTTTTCAGCGCAACATCATATATTTTTCAATTACGTAAATATTCATTTTTGGAGTTGTTAAAAAAATCTTAGTAGGGGAAACTTAATTAATTCATATTTATAAAATTTAACCTAACTTAACCTAGCCTAACCCAATTATTGCAACGGATTAATACAAGACAAAGAACTTTAAATAAAATATTATGTTTTGCATTGTAAACTAAAAATGAACTTTTTTTAACTAATTATACTTTTCAGCGCAACATCATATATTTTTCAATTACGTAAATATTCATTTTTGGAGTTGTTAAAAAAATCTTAGTAGGGGAAACTTAATTAATTCATATTTATAAATTTAACCTAACTTAACCTAGCCTAACCGAATTATTGCAACGGATTAATACAAGACAAAGAACTTTAAATAAAATATTATGTTTTGCATTGTAAAAGAGTGCATTTTTTCTTTTACTCATCACTTTTTAATTAAAAATATAAAAAGTGTATTGCATTATGCTAGAAACAAAGCGATTTTTTTAAAGAAAAATAGTGGGGTTACTTTTTACACCCAGTTGGCCGCACCCACATCCGTCCGGGATTATAATCCTGATCTCCTTATTACTCGTGAACCAGTCTATAACGAAGTGACACCTTAAGCCATGTGACCATCGATGCAGGTTGGATTGCCTTAGGTCTTTATGGCGTGTACATACATATATAACCGTTCACATATACTTAAATAAAAATAATTATAATAAATATTGACAATATTTCCTTTCAGTACTTATGCCTTTCATGCATCCGGTCTTTCAACGGTCTCGCCTTTAGCACACTAGGTAGTTCTCTATGTTCATTACTTCCCGCTATAAAGACACTCTTGGCAGAGATTGTGTGACGCTATCAAACGGCGCTCAAGTGTCGACTCCAACATTTCCTCCAATCGCTGCTTTGAGGGTTCACTCCCCTCTACCCTCAGAACTAAGCAAAACAAGGTATCGTTACGCCGTGAGCGTTGCCATTGAAAGTCGACATTAAAACACGTAGCTTTCGTTTCACTTGAGGGGGTTGATTCCACTTGTAAGGTCGGTTAAACCATCCGTGGGCAGGAGGGAAGAATAAGGGAGTTTGGGAGGTGAAATAACCGGGTAGAAAAAGTACTTTATCTCTCATTCCAAGTGAATCATTATTAGAACTACCGATTTTGTAGACGGAAGAGTTGGTGTGAGACAAGCGCGGCTCATGGATTGTCGTCAAGGCAGCCTCTGCTGGAGAGGACTGTTCTAATAAATGGTTTCCTCTTCCTCACTAACCATTTGACCAATCCTCCATAAAATAACGCTATGGACGGATGCATGTTTTGTAGATTGATAATTTATTTATTTAATGTATTTAACGTGCACTTTCTGAAACCAATGATTATATCATCACACGAGAATTTCTATGAGTGAGAACGAAAGGGAATACCAATTTTACCAGGAAAGGTATTTTCACATACCTTCCAGTGTTCTTTTACATGCGACAATCACATGGGACCGAAGCGCTACTGACCCTCCGGAGAAGGAGGTTATGTTACAGATTTTTATCGCTCAATAAAAACCCGTTGACCCCGGTTGGATTTCAACTCATGAACATCGGGTTCCGATGCGAGCAATTTATCCTAAGAGTACCAGGTCAACTAAGTTTTATACTGAATGGTAGGAAAATAATTACTAATACAGTTCTGTCGAGCAATGTTTGTCATGGAAAGAATCTGTGCCCACACCTCTGGTGGACCCTTTTACCACTCGTGGAGACAGCTCATGTCTTCACCCGTTGACACCAGCACCATTAACTAGAGGTTCGCGACCCAGACTGGGGCGCGTCACAACGAAACATTATAGAGAGGGTTTGCAAGAAGAAAGCACTTGAGATATTGTCACTTAAATATTTATTTAGGGCTTTAACACAAACCCATTTTTGATCCGGGTACACAACTAAACGTTAATCTTCTACGTGCCCGAGCGTGTGTGCAATTAAATATATCAACCAATGAACGCCACAATATAATATAATCATAACGGGGTAGAGAATATCTTCAAGAACTAAGTATTTCATGCTCTTGAGAGTCAACAACCGTAAAACAACTACGCACGATTTCCATTGTCACACGCGTGCGCGATTAAACAATCACCACTGCCCTGACCATGTTCGAGCAGACGTGCTCTAAGATAACCGCAAGATGAGACGAGCCGAAGCCAGAACCTCAGAGCTCGTGAGACCATACGCAGAACAAAAGAGTATCGCAGAGCACGCACACAAAAACAGAAACTCGGCAGAAATCCCTTTGCAAGCCTGACTATGACCTGGAAGTTTGAGAATATAAGGTCACCTGGAAGGGAACGCGAGTTAAGTCCAGTTTATTTTTTTTTTAGTTTCTAAAGCTTTTTTTTAATCTATAAATATATTATTGCTCCAGTAGATAATTTTAGTTTAATTTTCAACGCATAGTAATATCAACAGTTCATGTATATCTCTCATGAGCATCCTAAAATTTTATAACAATTTTCTTGATTTAAAAAAGGTTTTTCATTAAATATCAAATCTTTTTGACCAACATAAATATAATATTGATTCACTAGATCTGTTTATCAGTTTCGGTGGTACTATGGTCAATTGCTCACCTCAAAACCCGAAGTTCATGGGTTCAAAATTCGCTGAGGTCAACGGATTTTTAACGGAGCGATAAAAATCCGTTGCTCAACTTACTTCGGAGGGGATGTAAAGCTGGCCATCCCAAATATATTGTGGCATCTAAAATATTATTTATCTACAATTGTTTGAGAAAGGAAGTAACCTATCATTATAAAATTGTAGTACTCCTAAGGATAAAAAATCTTTTATTTTGAAATATATATCTCTATAAAACCAATAGAACCAATAATTTCTGTGCTATATATATATAATTATTTAATATATATTCTATAAAAATAGAACAATATTTTGTATATATATATATATATATATAGCACAGAAATTATTGGTTCTATTGGTTTTATAGAGATATATATTTTAAAATAAATATTTTTATCTTTAGGAGTACTACAATTTTATAATGAATCAAACAATTGTGGAGAAATAATATATATATATATATTTAATTAAGATATTTTAAAATTAATTTGATTCTTATGCTCTTTGATGGACGAGGATGTTTTTCGTTTCTCAATTTTTCAGTAACAATGTTAATATGTAGTTTGCTTTTATGTAGCTAGTGAATATTTACTTTTCAATTGAAGTGTTAATTTTCACGTTATTAATCATATAATGTTTCTCCCATCTGTATAAACAAACACCGATCGACTCATCGACTCGATTATCGAGCTTGGCGAACATGCACATACGAGTACGTTTCAATAAAAGGGTTATTTAGTCTCTACAATTAAAAACACTATTTAAATAAGGGGGATTGCGTGATATTGTGACATAATATAGAAGGGGATTCACAAAATTGTGACAGACAAGATGAGGAGGGATAAAAATAATAATAAAAACGTGACTTATTTTATATACAGACCCTTAGCTCTCACAGCCTTATTTGTGAAGAATGTATTTTTTTAGGTTTGGAGAGTAATACATAAATTATACCATGTATCGAGTGTAGACATATTTTTAAAAAAGGTGTATTTAACGAGCATCTTCTGAACCAACTCATTATACCAGGACACGATTAACAGATTAAATAACTCTTGGAGCCAACACAAACCTCAGTACACAATTCCAATATCCGGACCCTGAGGCAGTGCTGGATTTATAGGAAGGTTCAGGAGGCTAGAGGTCAGGGCGGAAAATCAGAGGGGAAGCTAATTATTTAAATAGGATATATTGTATATGTAAACATTTAAAAACAATTATAATGGTAATCGGACTCTATTTTATTTCAACACATTAAAGGCAAGGTTTGCCGGGCTGTGGTAAGAGATTGACAAGGGGAGGGGGGGGGGGGGCTAAACTACTATTTAAATTTAAAAATATTGAAATAAAAGCCAGCAGCTGAAGAGTAGCGGAACAACGAAAAGTTATGTAGTTTTTTATTCTTACATTTAGGTATAGCTAACGCGGGTAACTAAAGTTATTCATATGTGACTTCACTGTATGGTGTTACTTTATAGCTTACACAGTACAGGGGACTGAGGGGTGAGGATTACTGAGGATGGGGTTTCTAAAGGGGTTTCTAGGTTGGAGCTGGGGGCAGGGAGAGGGGGGTGGCAAAAATATAGACCCACTGGCCACCACAATCCTGAGCCGACTTTTTACCGACTGAGCTAAATTGTTGTAATATATTTAACAATGTTTTTGAAAATATCTAATATCTTTATTAATGAGAAAACTCATTATCATTCATTTCTTGGTTTTATTTGGCAGAAAGGGGCTGTTAAAATATTATTTTAAACGTTTAATATGGGGTATTAATGACTCTTTGAAGAGTTCAATATGGAGAGAATATAAAAGGAAATGCTTCCGCATTTAAAATAGGATGAAAATACCGCAGTGTTAAATCGCAGGAGAAAACCATCAACACTGCACCCGGATGGTATTTTAACTTCAACCTCCTATTAAATGTAGATCAAGGTCAATAAATGTCTAACGCCTTAGACCACTCAGCCACAGGTTCTGTTAATTCTAAGTAATATTATTAATTTTAGCTTAACGTCAGTGTATTTCCTGACCCAAGAGAGAGACAGGTATTACTCACTTAGTTTATGTAAAACATATACAATCCAATTTTCATAAGAAGAATCTTATATGACATGGATAGAAGTTAATAGAGATTCTTTAACGTAATGAATGTCAAGTATGTAACCTTCAGCTGTTACCTTTAAATATTATAAATAGCCATAAAATAACACTAATATTTAGTAAAATATTATATTTTTGATCATAAAAAAGTATTTATATTTTATAAAGTTTCCGCCTACACGAATACTACTGTAAATATTCTTACGCTGTTTTATATGTTATAAGAGCACAGAAACCTAGGCCATAATCACTTAGTGGTGAGGCATTATGATCTTAACAATGACCAACCAGACATCTTCAGTAAACTTTGGTTTGAGTTCCGGTAGTAACAGGCACATTTATAAGTGATTGGAGTTTGCTAGAACACTTGTGAATGTTGCAAAAAAAAACCCTTGAATTCAATGATTGTTAAATTGTAAATGTAAAAACATGCCTGAAAATGTGTATTATTTAAAAATAAACGCTGCGGACAGGATTCGAACCAGTGCGGGGCACAGCCCATTGGATTTCGAGTCCACTCCTTAACCACTCGGACACCGCAGCTGATATTAAAGTAGCAAATCAATTGTCATAGAATAGAATAAAAGTAGACTAGATTAGTCTTAATCTAATTTAAATGTGTAACTTGAAAAAATATAGCACACAATCAAAATTGGTTTCGGTTCTACGCCTGAAAACCAACTGAATAGAATCATTGATGTCCCCAGCCTGAAGAGGGTGGGGGAGGAGCAAGTGGGGAATTCTTCTCCTCCCTAATCCCCTTTGAAAACAATTAATTCTAATAAAAGCTTAACCATCGAGGTCGCATTGTCTAACGCGTCACTCTCGTGCCTATTGTGGTTAATATAAGAGTTCGAACCCAAACGGGTGTATTGAGGTGGATTTTCTTATATGGTTTTGTATTAATCACAACTTGTGAATGTGTGGAATGCCAGGCCTCCACCGTGGTTCGGATCCCATGCTAAACTGTAGGTCCTCCATTTCATCACATAACCACCCTACCATTACATATTAGCGTAAGTGGTATAACTCGAACGGTAGTAAGACGCGGTGTAATAATAATAAAATAATAATAATAATAATAATAATATTCCTATTGCCACTAAAACTCTTCCTCCCTCATTCCTATTCCGTAAGTATAAATAATGTATGCGTAAAATCCGAACAGGTACTAAAACGCGAGTTTTTTTTTAAACTTATGCAATACAACTAAAATACAGAGCAATGAAGATGTATGAATGCATTGGCTACAATTTAAGATCACACTTACGAATTGATATGCTGCCTGGTATTTTGCTGCTACACACTTTAAAAGTGTTCATAGACATCCCAATTGGAACAAAGCACAGACATAATAGTTTTGATGCATTATACACCCCCTCACCATGGGTGGTTCATTGATAGAATCTACTATTGATAGGCTATACATTGTGGGTAAAACAAAACATTATATTGTTAAATTGAAAAATGACACTTGGATTGAATCTATAGACACATTATTAATAAAAGTGTATCTTGAATCTTGTATTAATATTCCTTTCTCTAACAGAGTTGGTCCCTCATCTCGTATCAAAGTCTCAGACCGGCCGATTCCTTGACAATAAAGAAAACTATGTCTGGAACATTTTTTTTTGGTATAAATTAACACAATAGCGTAAGGTTTAATCTATGGGGGACATTTTAAATCATTGTGGTTTAGTTAGACTATGAACATTAAATTCCCTTCTGAGATTCTTTAAATCAAACATCGTTTTGGACGAAATTTAGTTTTCATATTGTGTGAAATCGGGTTAAGGAAAGTTTGTTGATTCATCGGTTCTTAACACGGTATTTTTTTATCACTGTGTTTTACTACATGTTCAGGTTATACATATATATTACAATTACTCTAATGGATAGGATTAGGAAGGAAGCATTAGAGAAATAATCTATCCACATTTGCGTGGAAGGAGAGTGGGAAACCATTTAGGAAAACCACCCTCAGACCCAACTGAGATTCGTATCACACCGTCTTTAGCAGGCTAGTCTAGCACGAGAGTGACGCCTTAGACCATTCGGTCACTGAAGCTGGTGATTATTAAGTGACGTAATGAAACGCATAGGAATTATGAGCGTAGTTATAATAGAACTACACGCATAATCATGTGGAGAATATGAGGAAATCCCAGTGATATATCTCATGCATACAATTAATACCAGTGGATATCATGCGGTAACATTGCACTAACCAAGATTTGAACCTCAACCTACCTATTATTGGAAACCCAGTATATTTAAATATTTACGCCTTAAACTGGATAGTTACGGGTTTGAGTGAAGTAAGATTGATTTCGGAGTCCACTTCAAGTATCAACAAAGCCGTGTTTTAAATGGTTCATCGATACTCTTTTCATAGGTACGTTTTTAGCTTGATGTTAAGATGAAGGAATGAATAAAGTTGAGTTTTCTTGTGATCGAGTGATCGATTAAAATACCGCAGTGTTAAATCGCAGGAGAAAACCATCTACACTGCACCCGGATGGTATTTTAACTTCAACCTCCTATTAAATGGCGATCAAGGTCAATAAATGTCTAACGCCTTAGACCACTCAGCCACAGCTTCTGTTATTCTAAGTAATATTATTAATTTTAGCTTAACGTCAGTGTATTTCCTGACCCAAGAGAGAGACAGGTATTACTCACTTAGTTTATGTAAAACATATACAATCCAATTTTCATAAGAAGAATCTTATCTGACATGGATAGAAGTTAATAGATATTCTTTAACGTAATGACATGTCAAGCTATGTAACCTTCAGCTGTTACCTTTAAATATTATAAATAGCCATAAAATAACACAACTATTTTAGTAAAATATTATATTTTTGATCATAAAAAGTATTTATATTTTATAAGAGTTTCCGCCTACACGAATACTACTGTAAATATTCTTACACTGTTTTATATGTTATAAGAGCACAGAAACCTAGGCCATAATCACTTAGTGGTGAGGCATTATGATCTTAACAATGACCAACCAGACATCTTCAGTGAACTTTGGTTTGAGTTCCGGTAGTAACAGGCACATTTATAAGTGATTGGAGTTTGCTAGAACACTTGTGAATGTTGCAAAAAAAAACCTCTTGAATTCAATGATTGTTAAATTGTAAATGTAAAAACATGCCTGAAAATGTGTATTATTTAAAAATAAACGCTGCGGACAGGATTCGAACCTGTGCGGGCAGAGCCCATTGGGTTTCGAGTCCAACTCCTTAACCACTCGGACACCGCAGCTGATATTAATCTAAGCAAATAAATTGTCACTAGAATAGAATAAAAGTAGACTAGATTAGTCTTAATCTAATTTAAATGTGTAACTTGAAAAAATATAGCACACAATCAAAATTGGTTTCGGTTCTACGCCTGAAAACCAACTGAATAGAATCCATTGATGTCCCCAGCCTGAAGAGGGGGTGAGGGGGGGAGAGCAAGTGGGGAATTCTTCTCCTCCCTAATCCCCTTTGAAAACAATTAATTATAATAAAAGCTTAACCTTATCGATGGTCGCATTGTCTAACATTAGCGTAAGTGCGTATAACTCGAACGGGTAGTAAGACGCAGTGCTAATAATAATAATGATAATAATAATAATAATAATAATAATAATAATAATAACAAAAATAATAATATTCCTATTGCCCCTAAAACTCTTCCTCCCTCATTCCTATTCCGTAAGTATAAATAATGTATAGGTAAAATCCGAACAGGTACTAAAACGATGGTCTAGGGGTAAGGTGTCAGACTTCTGTGTTGGCGGCCGGGGTTCAATCCTCGGTCCCGGCACAGATTTATCTGAGTTCCAAAACCTTCCTTCACCTCTGACAAGACCTCTTGTGAATGTGGGGAATGCCAGGCCGCCATCGTGGTTCGGATTCCACGTTAAACTGTAGGTCCTTCATTTCATCTCACAAACACCCTACCATTACACATTAGCGTAAGTGCGTATAACCCGAACGGGTAGTAAGACGTGGTGCTAATAATAATAATAATACTAAAACGTGAGGATTTTTTTAAACTTATGCAATACAACTAAAATACAGAGCAATGAAGATGTATGGAATGCATTGGCTACAATTTAAGATCACACTTACGAATTTATTAGAGTTGAGTGAGCGAATACATGAAGAAAGGTATTGTGGGGAGTTGGAGGTCAATAGTTTCTTTATGATGGTCATCGAGCTAAAGTTCGTCTTACTTTAAGTCGTAGCCAAGTTAAGTCTCTTATTGTATGTGGAAATATTATCACGTGACTGGGGAGGCGCTAAAGTGAGTGTAAGGCAAAGAACACATGTTTTACATATTAATTCACATGATTATTCCATGTTAGGTTTTCATTTATATGTAAACCAAGGTTATTAACAACCAGCACAAATGAAATTAGGGCGCTATTTAAATTTATTTGTTGTGCAGATGTGAAATCAATGTGGGTAGTAATTTTTTTTGACCCTATAACAATAGATTGAGATTTTTTAGGATTGACATTAAGACCATTTTGTAGTGACCAATTATGTGTTGAACTTAAGTCAGCATTCATATTATTCACGGCACTATTAATATTTAGCACCGCGTCTTACTACCCGTTCGGGTTATACGCTTTAAGTACTAATTACGCTAATGGATTAGGAATTGGGAAGGTTGAATTAGAGGAAGTGAAACCGCATTTGCGTGGAGGGAGAGTGGAAAACCATTTAGGAAAAACCACCCCTATTTCACCCGACCGAGATTCGAACCTCGATCTCCCCGTCCTCAGCAGTCAAGCTCAACACGACAAGCGCGTTAGTCAACTACGCCACCGAGGTGGGTAGCACTATCAATATGAGAAAGAGATTATGATAGATAAAGTTGTAAATCATCGGCAGATAGATGAGGTTTAGAATGTTGCAAACAACTTGGGACATCATTTATAAACATTGAGAAAAGAAGAGGACCAAGGACCGAAACTTGTGGCACTCCAGATGTCACTGAACGCCATGTTGACCGAGTGTCGCCTATCATGCCACATTGTTGGCAGTCAGTTAGGTATGACTGCATCCATTGAGCTGAACTTACTGAAAAATGAAAGTTTGTTTGTAAATCAGTAAGAAGAATATCGTTGTTAATGGTGTCAAAAGCTTTGCTAAAGTCTAACAGTGCTAACAGCGTCAACTGTCTTCTATCCATGGCCAATCTTATATCATCAGTTATATTTATGAGTGCTGTGGTAGTGCTGTGATGTTGTCTAAACCCAGATTGGTATTTGTCTAGAAGCTTGTGATGATTTATGAAGCGATAGCTCTGTTTGTGTACGATATATTCAAATAATTGGGATAGCACTGGAAGTATGCTTATAGGTCTATAATCTGTTACTGAAGAGGTTGGTAGTGGAGTTTAAGGGATAGGCCTCACTATTGCAGATTTCCACAAAGATGGAAAAATTCCTACTTGTAGAGAATGATTAAAATTATCTCTTATAGGGTTTACAACATAAAAAATATTTTTTATGAATGTAATTGGAATTTGGTCATTTCCTTGTGTATTTGTTTTGATTTGCTTAATTGACTGTACAACATCAGCTACCGATATTTTATGAAAATTGAATTTATTATGAGTTGAGGACTGAGACACTAAGTTAGTCCTATTTTTTTGAACGGGATCAATTAAATTAGGACTATTCACAAGATGAGAATTAAGATCATGAGGCGATATGGGGATTCCATTGTTACCAATACGTTTGTATCCAACACCTAATTGTCTAAGGCCTTTCCATAAACCTCTAGGCGAGGAGCTATGTGATAATAAGTTATGTGTATACAGAAGCTTAGCTTTGAGGACGTCCTGTGTGCATCTATTTCGAAGTAATCTATATTTCTCAAATAATTCAGATGCCATGTCAGGGTTGTTTTTTACTTGATTGTTTAAACAGTCTAAAGGCAACATCTCTGTGGGACATTAGTACTCGTATATTCTGAGTCAACCAAGGGGCAGGTGGTCTAGTAACCCGTTTTGTTATAATAGGAGCCTGTCTGCCAAACAGTTCGAGTATCATTTCATTCAAACAATTCACTTTTTCATCAACATTATTAAGAGCTAGTACATTTTGCCAAGAAATGAATGAGGCATCTTTAATTAGAGAATCCTCGTCCAATTTTTTGAGGTTTCTAGCTTTAATCATTCTGGGTTGAAATTTAGGAATGTTGAGAGAATAAGATATAAATATTAAATCATGATGTGAGAGGCCAGGTGCAGCAGCTATCTGTCCATGATTCAGTACTTTGTCTGGATTGGAGGTCGCAATAATGTCGAGCCAAGTATGTGAGCTAGATGTATGATGTGTTGCGTCAAGTGTACATATAGTTAAATTACATGAATTCAACAAGTTTATATTTATCAGGCGAGTGTGAGAATAGATCCGTGTTAAAATCTCCCATTATCTCAACATGGTCATAACTAACGATATGAATCATTATTTCAGTTTCAAATGCTGTCATAGCCCAAACTTTAGGTGGTTTATAAACTACAGCCAGCAAAACTTTTTTGTGTTTGTATAACTATTTCTAAAATAAGAAACTCTGTGGAGGCACTGTAAGGGCCAGGAGATAAAGAAAGTACACTGTAGTTTACGTCACTTCGAACATACATTGCCACTCCACCACTCTTTTATGATCACGATCGTTTCTAATAAGATTATAACTGTCCACGCCAAATGAAAAGAGCCAATCGCCTTAAACTATTGTATTCATCAAATTAAAATGAACGTATCTCCTGGAGCAATATTTTATTTATTTTGTAAAATTAATTTTTTACAATAAAAACCACAAAAATACTAGACTTAGCTTGTATTTCTTCCACTCTCCCCATTTTAAGGAATCAATTTTTTTTAACTCGTCCTAGAACTAGTTTCCTAGAATTAATCTCCTACCAATGCATCAGGGAGGCGCCCCCACTCGAATTGGCAACACTTTTGTTGATGTTGATACGAACCTTCTTAGAGACCGCTCCAGTATCTACTGTGGAGGGGTGTCGGCAAGTTAGCCTACTACTTACCGGCCTCCCTCCGCTACCAGCTCGTTTCTTCTCCTAATCCTTTGATCGCCCTCAGTCACGAAATTGGCTCAACTTCTTGCCGCGAGGGGAGAAAAGTGTTCGAAAGGGGAAAAGGGGTGGGAAGAGAGGGGTAGTGGTATCGCGGCCACGTGCCGATATCAAGTCTGTGGTGAGATGAGGTCGGAGAGAACTGTCATGGATTAAACATTATTTCAAGATTCCTTGGTGGTAGGTTTTCACGGAACGTTGAAGATGGCACTGTTTTGAAGATATATCAAGGTCTTTTGATATCTCGAGTTTTCCCCTCAGCGCTCTCCAGGTTTCCACAACCCTGAAAGGCTGGCAGCTAACTTTGATTGGTCTCGCTATGGTGTAGCTTATATGGTAAGACCACAGTTAAAGGGGGGATGAATGGGACGCGAGAAAATGTATTTTTTGCAGTTTTTATAGGAAACCTTTTTTGAATAAAATACATAAAATATTTTGCTTCTATACCCACATAAAGTTTAATTTTCTTTATATGGTGATATCAACAGTTGTTGAAAATCTGTCACGATTGACCTGAAATTTAATTTTAAAAAATTCTCTTCATTTAAAAAGTTTGCCACTTAATGCCGCCATGCTCTTGAAAGATATTCAGATACCACCGTTTGAAGAAAATCAAACTCTATGTTTCTACTGGAGCAATATATGATTTATTTTGAACAACAAAATATTTTGATATAAAAATTGCAAAAAACAGAGCTTTTCTCATGTCTCCTACATCTCCACATTAATAATTATTCCAGATAAGAATGCCCCTTGCGGGTAAATGGGTTGAGCGTGCACACCAAGGAGGTTAAATATTGTAGAGGAACTCACATAGAAATCATTTCAATAAGTTACCTCAAGAAAGCGTGTTTTCAGGTATAATCAAATATTCATATCAAGAGCCTTATAGGAAACACAAATATTTCTTATTGAGGCCAGCAATAATAAAAATACAATTTTTCCTTTTGTTTTTGTCATGATCGGCATGTACCTTATATTATAAAACAACGCCATCAGATTGGACTGAATATTCCAGTTTTACTTCTTCCAAGCCGCGAGTTAATCTGATGTAATATCTTCATCCTGGGCTAATTTGTTGACGATATAAAATTGTTGTGGAAAGGAGGGATGGGGAGAGAAACTTACACAAGATGGCTGACGCTGTACCGCTGAAAGAACCAGAGGATTATTGTGTTCCTGAGTTTATGAATAATTTATAGATGGTGGTTACACAAATACGTACACGCTATGACAAGTCTTCAAATAACATCATTAATTTTAATGTACTGCATAATATGCTTTGGTTATTATGTGTCTACGCTCTAAGGAAAAAAACAAAGTATTTCCGATCTCTTTGAATTTCGTGATAGAAATCATAATTAAATTATAACAAGACAGTTCCCCTCCCCTAACTGTGATTTAAAAATCCATGTTTTTTATTTAGATTTTTTAAAAGGTTTAACATTTAATTTTAATGATTTAAAAAAAAAGTGAATATCAGTTACGCCTTGAGCTGGCATTTACACCACTAGAGTGCTAATTACGTCAAGACTAGAGCCATGATTGTGAGCGCGATGAGACTCATACCAACTTATTTCTAAAATAGTTGGATGCCTTAAAAATATTGAGCCTTGTTATAGTCTAGAAATTCAATTAACTAGAGTTGTAACATATTAAATTTATAAATATATTATTTCTAAGAAATGTGACGGAATTGTCGAAGGTTTTAGAGTTTTTAATAATAATGGAAATAGCGCGGTAAATAGTTTGTTGCCTGTAAAAGTGGACTTAGTGTCAAGCTCATCTTTTAGTGGCGATGCAAAGGTGACCTGGTGGTCTAGGGGTAAGGTGTCAGACTTCTGTGCTGGCGGCCGGGGTTCGATCCTCGGTCCCGGCAAAGATTTATCTGATTACCAAACCCTTCCTTCACCTCTGACAAGACATCTTGTGAATGTGAGGAATGCCAGGCCTCCACCGTGGTTTGGATTCCACGTTAAACTGTAGGTCCTTCATTTCATCTCACTATCACCCTACCATTACACATTAGCGTAAGTGCGTATAACCCGAACGGGTAGTAAGACGCGGTGCTAATAATAATAGTGGCGTTGGGGAGAGTGGGGCTCAAATACCCACAAGAAGGATGTTCCTAACCCATTTTCTACTCTACCTTCACGAAAAGAAATATACGGTACAGATTATAACTTCCCTGTGTCATTAGTGTATTTAGACACGTATAGCCCGGGTAGGTACAAAAGATGTGGTGGAAAAACAAATACAATTTTGTGTTGTGTTGAGTTGAGTTGTTTAACAAAATTAGATTTTAAGTAAAATACTCAGTCATTGCATAGCTATTGGGTTGGCCTATTACTTTCGAATTAATTTTAATATTTTAGTTTTTGTTGAAAACCTCTGTTATTTAAAATTATTATTTTATAGTTCCAAAATAGACATTGTTATAATCTTTAAAAAAAAATTTTTTTTATATGAATAATAATATTTATTTGGACTTCACCATGAACCTTAAGTGTTTTGCGTGGCAACTAAAATGCAAATATTGTGTAAGGCCGCAAAATTTAAAACAATTCACCTTTAACTTTAAGTTAGTAGTTTTCAATAAATAATAAAACACTAATATTGGTGCGTTCTTATTACATTCATAAGTATAAAATTGTATTAACCTACCATTTTCGACAGAGAAATATATTAGATTTAGGAATGTGCTAGTTTAAAAATATACACATAAAAAATGTAAATAAAGAATAACACATGTTTAAGATCGATATTAATAGCTAATAAAATATAATAATCTAAGCAAAACAACGGTAACACCCCTAATTGTATTACAGTTTCACACAACTTTAAGGGTTTATTATTTAGTATTGTCCGTCGTGTACGTAACGCGCTGTACATTTCTGTCACAAGGTTAGCCTACACGATAATATTCAGGCGCAAGCCATGACGTTTGTCTGAATAAATCTCTCAGCAAATAAACTCAGCGGAAAATATAAAATTATTACTAATTAAAACTAAAAAATACCCTTAACTATGTATTTCTATTGTTACCCATTTACTTTATTTTCAACCAAATATCCAGGTGGTTAGACCTTAGTAAATTATTATAATGCTCCATTAACTCAATATGGGGTTTATTTATATTTATTATTCTTAGCCCTTTAATTACTAATTACGAATTTGAAAAAACTAGTAAATTAGGTAAGCCTTTAGGTTAGGGAAGCTACATAAGGCATTCCAAACCACATCTACTGCTGCCAAGCTATTCAAATAAAAGCTGAAGGATACTTTTTTTTGTCTAGTACGCTGCATTCAAAAACACTTTTTAATATTATTATATAGTTATATTATTCGATTTAAATAGCACTTGGTTTTGATGTAGAGAACAATAAGGGAGAATTCTCTTGTGGCACCTTAGCGGTGGGACCTGGAAAACTGGCGCTAGTTCCAAATTAATGTGCTTTTCAAAAGTGTGTAACCTGTAAATAACTGAGCTGGATAACTAAGATATGTTAGTCTTACTTACTAGACAAAAATTATATACAGATAGATCTATTCGTGTGTATTTATATATGTTTAGTGATACATATTAAACTAAAATATCTTTTTATAATATACAAATTGTATAATTATTTGTTTAATTTTTTCCATATTTCTTAGGAGCTTTGAATGTTTGAGATCTCCGAAAGTAATGCATCTGAATGCGTAATTATTTCCAATTAATTGCTCCAACAGCTATAAAAGCTAGTATATCTACTTTCACGTATTTATACGCTAGGTCATGTGATCTGCAGTGGTCAGTTTTCATAGGCACAGTATTAGAAATATCTAGTTTAATTTATCAATATTGACCGCAATATATATGTTTTAGTTTCTAAAAGTTCCTTTCAACTAGAATCCTAAAACTGTATACATACTCGGTTTAAAGTTATCCGTATTGTTGCATTACGAAACACGAACACGGCTGGGATTATCTTTCCTCTTCTTTCATATTTGTATTTAGTTCCCTCTAAGCTGAATAAATATTACGTACTATGAAGACACTCGTACGTTCCTTTTATTTAATTATACCACCGCATACAGACATTGCCTTGCATTCTTTTCGTTATGTTGTTTGTTTGTTTTTGTGTACCCACTTTCATTTCACCCACTGTGCCTAAAGAAGGACATTCCATTTTAGGTTTTACACAAGAAGGGAACCAGGAATTTTAAATGTGGTAATCCATTTTAGTTTTAAAATTATCATTTTTCTTATAAGTGCACGTTAGGACCAGTGTGCTGGCTATTGTTAACTTAAAATAAATACTTAAATATCTAACAGGATGAGAATAAACTTTTTAAGAGCCGATCTCACTCCATGAATAACACCTACAAACCAGACGGCAGAGTTTTCTGTGATATACTTATTTTTTTTAAAAGGCACACTCTTTTAACAAATTTTTAAAAATCGTCTACACTTGGGATAAGGACCCTGCGGTCTTTTCACATATACTATCAATTATATCTCTTCATTGTTTATAAATTTTACATTCTCAAACTCAAATTGTATGCTTACAGTATAATAAAATTAAGTATTTTTCTAACTGTTGAGATATTCACTTCGTATAACTTGATTCTTGAGTGATGTTCTATTAGATTTTATACTCACTATTCGTAATTTAAAACTCAAGAAAAAAAAAACTGTTTATAAAATTTGTGTAATTCATGTATCCTTTTAAATGTTTTACTCTATTGATATATAATAAATACATATATAGTTGAAATTTTCTCTCATTGAATGAAGAAAAATATCATCATTAAAAATAATTTGCTCCTTTCTTGGTCCTTAAATGATATTAAATGATATGTAGGTAAGGTAGGCCTATGCTTTTATAGTTTTGGCAAAATTTACTCTAAATGAAATGATACATGGCCTTCTTCAGTCCTGGGCTACAACAATATTGAAATATAACTATTCTAAAACGAAAAAACTATTAATTAAATTAATTGAGATTTCACTGTTAGCAAATGAAGAATGCATAAAACCGCACTTCGATACTTTTCTGGTTTGAGTGAGTGATGAAAATAAAATAAGTTACAATTATACATCTTAAACTGGTACGAATATATAATTTATGGAGTGTTTAAAATGTTTAAGTTCATTTGATTGAAATATATATAATGTCTTGAGACAGGAGTGTCACATTTTCAAGCTTTGCCTAAGGCGGCAAAATGGCACGAGCCGGCTTGAAAAATCCATTGTTGCTGACAAGACGCTTACGTTTTCTTGGTATACAATTATTCGTTGATGTAATTACACACAAAATATTATTATTAAATTTTAACCCAAATATTTTTCTTGTATTTTGTAAAAAAACTAAAGCTATTGTTTATGTATTTGCTCGTTAAATGATTTGTATTTCTTTCCTTCAGAAATCGATAGTCATTATTTGTACCTCTATTGATATATTCATCCAATGGTATACGTCTCTTAAATGAATGTCATATACACTTACAGTGAAAGCTAACAGTCTTACCTTGATAGACTCAACCATGGCCCTATTTTATATTCTGTACCAAAGAAAATTCGAGAAGGTAAACTCTTTTACCTTTTAGGTTACATGTAGTTGTAGACTTGCCTTTCCAGACGATATTAGAAGAGTTTCAACATCCCCATGGTCTTTAAAATAACAAATGATTTATGTGTATGGTTACAAGTCCTTGCTTCTAAGGTACGATATATCCCCCTCTAGCCCCACACTAAAATACTTTGGAAATAATATTTGTATTTATATTGAACATTTAGGTGTGAGCAGGCAATATATATATATATATATATATAATGAAAATAAAAGTAAAGTTAGATTAAGCTAAAATATATCAAACAACACTTAAAATTTATAACATGTCTATTTTTTATTGTTTTTATTTATGGGTCTAATTTTTTCCCCATCTGATCTCCGTATATACGGTCAAGTATTTTAGAGCATTCAATCACAAGACAAAGAGAATCCTGGTTTGATTCCGAGTGGTGATGAATACAATAAGTATGGAAGTGGATTATATATATTTTTACTGCCCAGATAACATTCAATATAGGGGTCATCACTAAACCACGTAACGCTGTTGTGAAGGTGGGGGGGAGGGGGGGAAGGGGGAACTATAATATCTACGTGGTGTTACGTGGGGGGGGAGGGGGGGTACATCACAATGTTACGTAACACAGATCTAATACTTAAATTATAATGTTAAAAAAATAAAATTATTTTCCATATTTTGAAATAATTTAGATTCAGGATTTAAAATATATTTTAAGTTGTATTAGACCTGAGTTCATATTTTGATGATACAAAAGCATCCACTATTGTTATGAGAAGTTATGTAAAACAGATTGTGAAAAAAAAGGTAAAAGGGAAAAGAACTTTATTTTATTAAATATATTTATATATATAATTCTCCTAAAGTTGTATATAAAAAAAATAGTTTATATTATTTAGCTCAGTTGCACGAGGAACTTAATCTCGGGACCTCTGGATTTAGGTAGGCACTTATACTTAAAGTTTATATTACATCGTAATGGAAACAAATTACAAGGTTATGAAATTTAAAAAATATTAAGTTATTTGTTTGGTTATTTATGTATTATGAATATTACTCATATCAAATCCTGCCTATGGAGCTCCGTTAATTTACATTACTAAGGTAACATAATTTTCTTGAAACAAAACAAAACAAAAAAATTGAAACTTCTCACCATAGCCATTCTGTAGTTGAAAGCTACATATCTTTATATTTGATTAAAGATATGTATAATCTTCTCTCTTCCTCTCCAAGTTAAATTTTACACTCTTGGGTAAAACGTTTATAGTTCAAAGTTTTAATAACTTGCAACACAGTGTCCCTTTTTGTCTCTTGATTGGGAACTTAAACATTCCAGCTTTATTATATTTTTAAACCGACGCCAAAAGAAGACCAAAACTAAAAACTTATCGTCCACAACAATTCTTCAAAAACCAATAAACAAACAAAAAACAAAACAACTTTCCAAATACACACCAAAGAGGTGATACAATTTAGAGCTAGGAATATTGCTAGAATAGTGACGTATGGATAAGAGCTTTAGTAAAAGGAAATGGCAAAGAGAAATACTTTAATGAATCGTAAGACCAAACTATATGTATATTTTAAAATTCTAATCATCTTGTTGAGTTTTTACCATGTTAAAGAAAGCTCAAAGTTATTTTATTTGGGAAGTGAAAATAAATAAATACAATGTTGGCACAACTATACGTAAATCAACAGAATAAGAGTAAATAATAGATATTTTGTTACTCTAATTAATTATAATTAAAGGGGAGGGTTTTCTTTGTCACAGATTTGCCCCCTAATGTTTCAGAAGTTAGTTTTAGTATTGAAAACTGCTACTGGAACATTTCCAGCTTTTGGTGCACTTAAAGTGCGAGGAGTTAAGGTCCATTGTCTAACGACTTTTACTTTCTTCTAAACTTGGCACCGTTGAGATCCTTGCAGGTAAGGTTGCTCGGAAATGTACATTCATTTAACCCTTTACATTATTGGTTTACAGGTTTTGAAAACGCGCACTTGTTATATTTGGGTGTCCTCGCAACCAAAGCGACAAATTAAAACACATGATCCTGGGTTTCAACCGTATTACACCAGCTATTTGAGCAAATTCAAATGGCATTCTAGCTGTCCTTCAGGTGAAACATTTGTCTACTACCTTTGTTTTTACATAATTTTATTTTTTTACAAATATTTACACAAATAGGTTACATGGCTAATGCTTGCTTTATATAGCATAAGCTGTCAGCATTCTATAGACCTATATACAATTGAATTACTAACACAAAACAAAACTACCCTTATTACATTGAAACAAAACCACACTTTAGAAATAGACTTTTCCTCAAATGTACTGTGCCCCCCAATCATCTTTAACTGACCCACTAAACTCACCCTAACTGTTTGGGTACCTACAGCCCCCTAGGCTTCTTATTACACCACTGGTCGCGAATGCTGACTCTCATAATAAGAATTTCAACTTCTTAAAGTGAGATTATCATAACAATCCTCTGCCAGGTGATCTACATACACCATATGAGAAAATTAAACAAGTTAAAAATGATAATTACAAACATTAGTTGATTATATGAAGAAAAAACCTTTTTAAAACCCTGATATAAACATAGACTACAATGACACAATATATTAAATAATATAGTAGTTTGACATAACTATTAAATGAAATTATAGGTTGTTTAGAAATAGACATACAAAATGTTATATAGTGCCCTATCATAAGTATAGGCCTACCATGGAAATACTGGGCCATTTTCACATAAATATCAAGCACTTATCATAAGATGCTACACGGATGAATAATTTATAACTTGATAGGGTGTTTTAAAATAAATACTAAGCGAAATAATAAAAGTACATTTACACAATGTTGTCTGTTATAAGATAATGGAAATAACTTCCTTCATTCCTGACTGCAAGGAGCGTAATGACGGAAACCAGGTACCACACTTGCTGGGGCCTGCTTATGGCGACTAATTGGTGAAATCAAAAGTTCCGGTGCGTCTCTTCTCAGCTGTTGGGGCTACACATCTCAAGTATACAGTACATACTTGTAAACACACAAGCCCTATCATAGGGTAACAATTGCAGATAAAGTTAATGGATTTAACTTCCTTTTCTTAAAATAACTTCATTATAATTAAACTGAAAATGCTTATAACGTCTTAGACCTCGTCATGTTACTTGTCTGCTTCCCATACATGAATAAAGAATGACCTTGGTTGTGATGTTACTTTACTCTCAGAAAATCCCACTCTCTTGTCTCTTCCTCTAACTATATTTTCTTCTGACATATACAAAATATAAATAAATAACCTTCAAAGTTTCACCATAAAACAATTAATAATTCTCGATTCTATTCATTTCCAATAAAAGTTGTGTGGGTTCCTGCCCTTTCACAAGTTTTAATATTCATGTGACTATCACAAGTCTGCCCAGTCTAACAGCTACCGGCACAGAGGGACTAGCCTTAATGTTGACGCTGGTTATAACCATTATACATATATTTTAAATACTCACTTACAGGATTTTCTCTCTCTCATTTTGTAGGCACATTCTTATCGTGTAGGTCTTCGGGGTGCATCTTCTCTTCACATGGGGTACTTCTTAACTTCTTTGACGTAGATACTTTAACAATAACAAATAATCTATTACTGATTGTCGAAATTAGCCATTATAATTCTTAAGTAATAATTGTGGGAGAAATGACCCTTTCCACAATACAAAAAAAAATATCTCCACACTTTTGTTTTATCTTTCTCATCTTTCCTTACATAGATGCCCGACTTGTATAATACGGTGTGTACCTTCCAACCTTGAGAAAAAAATGCCGCAGGTTATTTGTTGGATGCTGGGAATTGTTCACCAATCTTTCCAAGAGTTTCTAAATTCTACTTTTTTTTTTGTAGTTTTAAGTGTTTTAATTGTGTAGCCGGCTTTAGATATAATCAATTGTAATCCACATTGTTGTGTCTTTCCAGGCCGCCACCTATGCAGTGCTGGCAACTCGTAGAGCCATGTAGCTCATTTCACCGGAGAGGCGGCTCATGAAAGGGTTGACCAGCCCTTAATGTTAATATTTAATTTGCTTTTAAAATAATTGAATGTTTTATTAATACAAGTCTATAATCACCTTTTTAAGATATTGATATCAATATTGTCTTCCCGTGTTCAAATTTGTAGTCAAGGGATGACATATTTAATTATTTGTACAAAAGTTGGCTACTTCTGTTCTTCTGACTGACAAACACATCGATGACTCTGTTGCTGAAGTTTAGAAATTCAACATTTACATCCTTAATTAGAGAACAAACAGCCAGCGAATTTAACTGATCTTGTCCTATGGTGCTCCTGAATCTAATAGACATCTCAGAGATAATCCTTCAACTTCTAACATAAGCTCTGGGTACGTCGGATTTCCTGACATCTCCATTTCTTCCTTTTCATTTAGTAATCCTTCCCTAAGATCTACACCAAGGGTGTTAACTTTTTCTTGACCTACTAAAAATGCTCCCAGAGTGTGTGGAACCTGCGACCGGTCTGGGCTGCCTACATCGCAGGTCAACAGTTTCCCTCTTTGACAATTACATTTACATCAACTGGTTGAGGATGATGACTAGAACCACGGGATGCTTGCCCTTGAAAGACTGGACCTATGTTAGCTGGTACCCTATGTTGAGGGTTCGTCTGGGAAGGTTGAAATGGGGTATGGGAGTTACTCCTAGACCTAAAGTCCCTGTCGTTGTCCCCATAAGGGTGGGTTCTAGGGTGGGGAAAAGGTCCGTTGACTGACCTCTTGTCTCTTACCTCAAGGTTATGATGGGGGTTTTCCCGACCTCTACCAGGATATTGGTGCTCTGTCTGGGCACCCCAAACTAAACTACGGACTGAATGGTCGCGAGGAGGTCTATCTCTCCTCCACGCTTCCTGTGGACGTGCTCTCAGTTGAAACTGTGGAGTAGGTCCTACCCGCTGTTCCACGTTCGGCCTCCTATGAAGCGGGGAACTGAACTGTCCTACTTTGTCCCTACGCCTATCCTGTTCCAAGGCGTCCAAGCGCTGCAGTCCGGCCCTAAACTCCTCCAGAGTGTTGTAGGTAATCCCTACCAACATCTCGCGGTACCGTATGGGTAGTTGATGCGTGACCATATATATCAACTCAGAGTCACTGATGTTCGACTCGAAATTCCTACTTTTACTATACATGTCGCAAGGTAACCCTCCAGAGTACCTCCGTTCTCATGGTACCTTGACGCATGTAATTTAGCCCTCATTTGGCCCTGGATCTCCACACTCCAAAACATGGCTAGGAATCGGGTTCGAAACTCCTCCCAGCCTGTGATGCTGTCGCGCACTACCGACCACCAAGTCAAAGCGTCACCAGTGAGGGAACTGCCCCCTAACCTTATTTTTTCCTTATCATTTAGTCAACGCCCTTCAAAAAGTTCCTCTAGAGTGTTGAGGTGGCTAACGGGATCCTGCCCACTCCTGCGATTGAATTTAGGGAGTCTATCCCCAAGAGCCCGGTCTCCTAAAAGGGTATACAAAGATGAAGAAAATGGGCTTAAGTCGCCCAGCCCTCCTAACCTGACCTGGTCTGACAATCCCTCAAGCTGGTTCTTTACCATTTTTACCTCCTCGCTGTGTCAGCCACCTCTGATCCAGCCCACCTGGGTTCTGGCTAAATCCCGGTCTGTACTTCAGTGAGCCAAAGTAAGTTAGAATTCCCAGTGTATTTGTCTGACTCTCGTTTCCTGTGCGCACCTTTAGGCTTAGTCTATTCTATCCTTCCTCTAGCTGTGCGACCTGCTGTTCTTGCTTCTGTGCCGTAAACCTTTGGTTTGACTCCAAGGTCAGGCTAAACTCATCCCTTGACTCCAGGATCTCTTTCTTAACACTGGCCAGCTCCTGCCTGAACCGCTCTTCAGTGTCCTCGACTCTAACCTCAAAGTCGGCCCTGGTCTTGCCTATTGCCGCTGAAAACTCTTTCCTCATACTGACCGTTAATGACCGATGTGACGCATAATCTCACTGCGGGTTTCCTCCTGATGGAAACGAGCTTTCTCTCGAGGACTAACTGCCCTTCCTCATCTCCACTAATTGTCGGATACCGCCATAAGGTCCAACGAAGGGTACTGTGGGAACTACCATAGGGAAAGGAGGGATTTTGTCCCCGTCTGGTGACGGACCCTCAAAATAAGTTTGGGATGAGTCGTCGCTCAATCCTCAACCACTACTTGGTCCCTAACTACCTTTTCCTGCTGTGGTGTTGTGGTAGCAGCATCATCCTCCAACCCTACATCAATTGATTGTCCATCCATTATTGTGGGTAAAACCTCAGCCTCATACCTAATGTTTATCTTAGACTGTCCTCTGTCCCTACTTCTAAGAAAATACCCTTCGTGGCTCATAACCTAAATCACATTGAAAATACTGGTTGCTCTATCCTAACCTTATCGAAAAGCCCCCGTTAAGGCGCCACTGTGAAAAAAACAAGAGAGGAAAGGAAAAAAACCACTTTATTTTATTAAATATATTTATATATATAATTCTCCTAAGGTTGTATGTAAAAAAATAGTTTATATTATTTAGCTCAGTTGCACGAGGAACTTAATCTCGGGACCTCTGGATTTAGGTAGGCACTTATACTTAAAGTTTATACTATATCTTAATGGAAACAAATTACAAGGTTATGAAATTAAAAAAAAAAATTAAGTTATTTGTTTGGTTATTTATGTATTCTGAATATTACTCATATCAAATCCTGCCTATGGAGCTCCGTTAATTTACATTACTAAGGTAACATAATTTTCTTGAAACAAAACAAAATAAAAAAATGGAAACTTCTCACCATAGCCATTCTGTAGTTGAAAGCTACATATCTTTATATTTGATTAAAGATATGTATAATCTTCTCTCTTCCTATCCAAGTTAAATTTTACACTCTTGGGTAAAACGTTTATAGTTCAAAGTTTTAATAACTTGCAACACAGTGTCCCTTTTTGTCTCTTGATTGGGAACTTAAACATTCCAGCTTTATTATATTTTTAAACCGACGCCAAAAGAAGACCAAAACTAAAAACTTATCGTCCACAACAATTCTTCAAAAACCAATAAACAAACAAAAAACAAAACAACTTTCTAAATACACACCAAAGAGGTGATACAATTTAGAGCTAGGAATATTGCTAGAATAGTGACGTATGGATGAGAGCTTTAGTAAAAGGAAATGGCAAAGAGAAATACTTTAATGAATCGTAAGACCAAACTATATGTATATTTTAAAATTCTAATCATCTTGTTGAGTTTTTACCATGTTAAAGAAAGCTCAAAGTATTTTATTTGGGAAGTGAAAATAAATAAATACAATGTTGGCACAACTATACGTAAATCAACAGAATAAGAGTAAATAATATATATTTTGTTACTCTAATTAATTATAATTAAAGGGGAGGGTTTTCTTTGTCACAAGGTTAGAAGGAAGAGGGGTATGGCTAAATGTGTACTTGTGTTACATGTGGGGAAAGAGAGGGTCTAAAATAGGTGGAACAAAATTGTTACGTGATTTATGTATGGCCCCAAATAATTGACAAACCTTCCTAACCACTTAGACATTGTAACGGCTCATGTTTGATTAGATACCTTCGATATCCCACATATGATACCCATTGCGAATAGCTGGCTTACCATTACGGCATATTGACTCTTTGGAACACCACGAGTAGGCTTTTCTTCTCCTCCATTTCCCGTTTAACATTCAATAAAGGGTCCTCAACAGAAGAAACGTTATTGGTTCAATCTCCGGGAGCAACGCCGTCTTAAAAGAACACGCACGCACGCACACACATAAAACAACGGAAAACTGTTGTACCCGGGCTACATGATATGGCCAAATTATTACAAAACGCTTCTATACAAAATTCCCAGTTTTAAGATTCCAATAGAAAACTAAGCTTATAATTTGAATACTAAAATAGTTATTTGAGACAAACTTACATTTCTGTCAAATTTAGTAAAATAATATTATTATATTATTATTATTATTATTTATTATTATTATTTTTATTATTTTATTATTATATATTTTAATTTATTTTTTTTATTATTATTGCACCGCGTCTTACTACCCATTCGGGTTATACGCACTTACGCTAATGTGTAATGGTAGGGTGATTGTGAGATGAAATGGAGGACCTACGTTTAACGTGGAATCCGAACCACGGTGGAGGCCTGGCATTTTTCACATTCACAAGATGTCTTGTCAGAGGTGAAGGAAGGTTTGGTAATCAGATAAATCTTTGCCGGGACCGAGGATTGAACCCCGGCGCAAGCACAGAAGTCTGACACCTTACCCCTAGACCACCAGGTCACCAATATAATAATAAAACTGAGTGGATGAATTATATAAATACTGTTCAAATTTTGTTATATTAACATTAACTCAAGCCACTCGGTGGCCAAATGGTCTAAAGCACTACTTTCACAATAAACTAGTCTGCCGATGACGGAGAGATCGAGGTTCGAATCTCAGTCGGGTGTACTGAAGGTGGTTTTCCAAAATGGTTTTACACTATTAAACACAAGTACATTTCCTGTACATAAGTACATAAGTGTATGGCCCGAACGGGTAATAAGAGGTGGTACTAAAACAAAAGAAGAACAATTCACTCGAAGTACATTTTAAATGTTAAATATGAACTTGTATTTAATTATTGTCTGGCTCAACTAAGACACTTTTTTCATTAATTCCGTGCTTAAATTATTCGGGAAAAGTTAATACATAATTGGTATAACTTAAGGCCCCTGGCCCTGTCGAGTGCAAGTCTAAACCCTATTTTGTGGGATGGTGGTCGGGAGGGTGAAGGGCGTGGCGTGGCTTCACAACCGACCAAAGTATCCTTCCGCGCCAACAATAACAGATGGATCACGGAAACAGTTTGATAGTGCTATCTACCGGACAAGTCTTGCGGAGAAATCATACGTTTGAAAATATCAGTTTTCTAGAGAACCAGTGAAATGTTTATGTTAATATTTTCAACGCCCCTTTTAAGATAATGTATTGATGTTTATTAATTGTTTCATTTTATTATTTTTTTATTATGAAGCCAGCAGTTTTCTATTTAAAAATGTCAATTTTATTAATATTTGATCACTGTTAAATTATAAGGAGGTTTGTTTATAAAAAGTATAACTTAATCAACATGCTTCTAGTCTTGAACAAACCGTTTCCGAAAAGAAAACTGCAAATTAATAAAAATTCTTGAAGATAACTGTTTGTTCCCATAGCTCTGCATTTTCACGCCAAATTAAAAGGGCCAATCGCCTTAAAGCTTTTTCCAACTATATATTTTTACATTGTTTGCAATATTAACAATCTTAAGGGCCAAAATGGGTAAACTCAATATTTATAAGTCTCATAGTTATCAATTTTATATTGACGCATGTGATAGATTGGACTGTAGAATAAAAGCCGTATTTTACAGCACTTTCAGTAAAATATTATTTTCAAAAATTGTATTAAAAAAATTGTTAGGTAAAAAGTTTCGCGAGAGAGCAAAGTTTAGAAAATAGCGCCACGACCACAACTTTACAGATTTTAAAATATCTTTCGTTTACGTTATCAGAGCTCTTAAACTATTTATAATGTGCAAGCCTTGTAGATTTAAAAAAATGTATTATCCTTAAAAATGTGCAAAACTATTTTTTAAAAATAGTAGAGATTTTTCAAAATATTAAGGTCGTCCCAAAATTGACAAAGCTACCTCATCAAAAATTACGTGCTGAAAGGCTTGTTTTTATTATTATATTTATTCTGAAAGTATCTTTTAACAGGTGTAGCAAATTTTGGGATATCATTCATTTTATATATTATACATTATTTAAATTATAAAAATGACATGAATGCAATTTTTTTTACCACCTCATCCTAACCTGAATCTTACAATATTAGTATTCAAATTTTCGAATCGAATCTGAATCCTGCTGGGATTCGGGTATGTATTCTAAATTTCGAAGGTTCGCACAGGCAGAGTTAGAATGCGACCAGTGCAAGTGACTACAATTCTTTGTGTTGTGGGTAAGTGTATTTCCATTTCTGTGGTCGAGATGCCGTTACTGGGCTCTATAAACTAGTGACTCTCAACGTGGGGTGCGAGGGGACATTTTAGGGGGTACGCAAAATTTAAAATATATACATACATAAACATATACACATTTCTCATTTAACATTTATTATTTAATACATTATTTTGGATGTAATTTATTTTATTTATTTTGGACATTGTTGCTACCCTCTTCCCTGTAGGCCTAACGTATCAGAATGGCTTTCGGGGAAGGATAAGGACGGTGGTAAAATATATTGCTGTGGGTCTGTAATTTATAGACAGTTTTGGTTTTTAGGGTTTATTATAGCACTACTAACAATTAGAAAATGTGATGTTATAAGAAATTTACAAAAAAACTTTACTTAGGAGCCCGCTACAGAACTGGTTTGGTAAAAAGAAATTCTTAACCGATGATCTGATTGACACACTCAGCGGTCTTACACGGATACGAACCCGGTACCTTGGATACGATGGTTTCCCTCCAGCACAAGTACCATACGACCCGGTTTTCTATCCCACGAAGCCCCAAAAATGAGCAGAGTGACCCCTCTGAACAGATATTATTTTGTCAGCCCAGATAGAGCTAAAACAGAACCATATATACTAGAAATTGGCCTGGTTGCCAAGAACAGTGCTGACTCACTGTTTGAGTTGTTACTAACTAATCAGAACAAGCTTACTAGACTATATATCACTTGCAACTTTCAACACTTTTAACAAACAACACAATTTAGGGCAGGGCGATTACAGACGTCGATTATTTAAAATAGATAGCTTGCAATATACATCAACAAACTTTGGTGTACAAAGTAGAAAGATAGATTATATTTGAGGGTACGCGAATAAAAAAGGTTGAATACCAGTGCTACAGACTGTTATATTATTATTATTATTATTAGCACCGCGTCTTACTACCCGTTCGGGCTATACGCACTTACGCTAATGTGTAATGGTAGGGTGATAGTGAGATGAAATGAAGGACCTACAGCTTAACGTGGAATCCGAACCACGGTGGAGGCCTGGCATTCCCCACAGTCACAAGATGTCTTGTCAGAGGTGAAGGAAGGGTTTGGTAATCAGATAAATCTTTGCCGGGACCTAAGATTGAACCCCGGCCGCCAGCATAGAAGTCTGACACCTTACCCCTAGACCACTAGGTCACCGCCCCCCCTCCTCCCCCTAGTTAGAGAAGATGTATCTGTCAAACACACTTAGTACATCTCTGTTCCTCGAAAATTCTTACAGAAAATATTGTGTATTTATAAAAAAGAAAAAAGTAGAAGTGCATCCACTTAATAAATTGAGAAATGCGTATGGTACTGTACTGAAGTGTTTTAAAATCAGATTTGCCGCACCAGTGGCGGAATGGTGCGTTGTACTCGATAGCTTTTGACTAGGAGGCAAAGGTTCGAATCTTGGCTCAGTGAACTGAAGGTGATTTTTAAAACTTATTTATTGTTGTGGTTTTTTCATACTCTCTCCAAACTAATGGTGATTCTTATTTGTAAAGGCCTACTTTGATTATAATATTGAAGTATTTTAACATATCGGGTTTACATATATACATTATATTATTTATGGTCTTACCAATTAAATTAGGCCATTATTATTATTATTATTATTATTATTATTAGCACCGCATCTTACTTCCCGTTCGGGTTATATGCACTTACGCTAATGTGTAATGGTAGGGTGATTGTGAGATGAAATGAAGGACCTACAGTTTAACGTGGAATCCGAACCACGGTGGAGGCCTGGCTTTCCCCACATTCACAAGATGTCTTGCCAGAGGTGAAGGAAGGGTTTGGTAATCAGATAAATCTGTGCCGGGACCGAGGATTGAGCCCCAGACCTCCAGCACAGAAGTCTGACACCTTACCCCTAGACCGCCAGGTCACCGGGCCATTAATAGCAAGTGTGTTAAACCTATCACTGATAGAAAAAAGTCAAATATCATGTCAAAATGAGAAGTTTCCCCAGCACTCAATGAACCAACATACAATAATATTGCCTAGCGCCTGTAAACTAGACTGTACCGGGTCGAGCGCGCGCGCTTGAAAAATAGAACCAGTTCTATCTTTCAAGCGCACGCGCTCAGTCGCTCGCTCGCTCGCTCCAGTGTGGCCACCCCCATTACAACCAATGTGATCTATTTTATATTTTAGTCGCTCGCGCGCTCGCTCGCTCGCTCGCGCGCTCAGTCTGGCCGTACCCTTATACTATCTTTGCTTAGCACCGCGTCTTACTATACGTTCGGGTTATTCGCCTTGTTCCACTCTTAAATAATGCAGAACAGGTTTTATGGAGCGCGTAGCTGCCAGATCTTACCCTCTTAAATCCTATAGACCTTTTTCATTTTAATTAAAACTTATCAAATGAATTCACTTAATGGCAATACATTTGAGGTTTGGTTTATGTCAATAATTGTGTATATTATGCTTAGATTTATTTTTATTATTATTACTAATATTATATTGAACCTGCTTTAAATATACACTGCACAAAATCCCTTGCGATGAGTAGGTTTGGGTTTTTATTCAAGCACGTCGCTCTGAAGATGGTTTTCACAAGCCGGTTAAAACCAATTGTATATATTTCCTTCTTTCTGTCTTTTGTTTTCTCTTTCCTTTTGTTCTTAGCTAGCACACTATCGTTGTTATTTTCGGTTCCGTTTTGACCACTATTCTATTTACATCATTTTATCTATTTTTGTAAATGGTTTGCCCTCATTAGTTGTATCTCTTTATACTCTCCTTTTGATCTCGTGGTTCACTCTCTTTCGTCTTTCCACATCTATTCCATCCTCTCAGAACCAAAGCAGTTCTGTTTCATCTTCCATCCCTACTTTATGTTTTCTGGCTCATTCTGTCTCTTCCTCTAATTTCGTCTCCATCTGTACGCCTCATCTTCTGCTCTCCTCGTCTCCTGGCTGCTAAGAGTCAATATTTGAGTTCGATTAGCGCCCGTATATCACGGACCGGCGCTCCATTCAACGCAAGTCTCCACCGATTACAATCGGAAATCTATCTCCAATCGGCGGGAATTTGATATGGAAACACCCCTCTACCCCCACGTAGCTGCGGGAGAGTAAATTAGACAAAAGAGTAGGGGAATCGTTGATGTTTGCTGAAATACGGAGACATATCTTAGAACAAGAGGAGAGAGCAGGTTAGGTGACCGTACATGCTACCTCACAACATTCAACCGGATACCTTGTTTTTTATTATCCGCGTGAGTTTTTTCCCGGTCTCTCTTCTGGAATATCCTTGTATGAAAGCTCTTATTTAGTAATCTTAGTAATCTTGTGCATGATCGTCTTGTCTGGGGTTTCAGATAGGGAGGGGAGGGGGTTGAGGTTCGAATCTCAGCTGAATGTTTTGAAGTGGGGTTTTAAATATTTGTCAACCCTCCCTAAAAATTATGTTTCACTGATCCTAACTTAATTGGTTTAAGATTATGGATATACACATGGCCAGATAGTGTAGGTAGTTCCGCTGGGTAGTAAGATGTGAAGTACGAATCAAACGTTGTATTATGGCCTGACACTGACCAAGGAGTTCGGGTTTCTACTTCTACCGGGTCGATCGGTGACATTCCTAATAACGATATTATCTTTAATTATTTACTTAGCCGTGTTCTGAAAAACTCCCTGAACACATTCTTTAGATTTGCTAACACTTTGTTTGTTCATGTTAATATAAATTTTCTATTAAATTTTACCAAATTCCCATTCATGCTTCCTTGTTTCCTGACATTGTACACCAATTTGGGAAATGAGGAGTGCTCTTTATTAGGCTTCATCTACATTCTAGATTAAATGTCGATACATGTCTGTTCAGTTGCAGGTCGAATTTTACAGCAATATATTATATTAAATTAAAATGAACTACTTACTAATATATTTTTGACACTAACTTTTTATTGTAGTTTAAAAAATTATAAAGATAAAAAGACAAACCTTTCGATAAATAGAATTTATTTCTTTGGGTGGAAATTAAGCCTGCAAGAGATAATAAACGTGTGACAAAGTAATTTGATTTTCGATAAAGGCTGGACGTTAAATTTCACATCAAGAATATATAGATAATATTTTAATTAGAACAGTACTTTAATGATATTAGTTGGTCAGCTAAGTTATGGCCATGTTCCCATCAGCCTACCAAGTGCTAGTATAAGCGAGGGATTGTTGACAGAGCAACACATGTCTAGTAATACAATGCTATATTTTTCAAGCTAAAAAGAATGTTTAAGGCTGCTGTTTCGGTCGTTGAGAACAGTATCAATCGCTGCCAGGCCAAATGGTTTAACGACTGTACCGAGGAATTTTCTTCCTAAATAATTTGTCTAGCACTCTCCACGCAAACATGAGTGCATTTCCTATAAATTATACCTTCCCTAGTTATAAACAATTAGTTTCAATATAAGATTAGCCAGGGGGTCAATAATACATGGCTAAAAACATAAAATAAAGCTTGTACAAGCTGTTATCTTAACGTAATGATATCACAAACACAACACACTGACCACATATAATTAATTTAATTGTCACGGAAAGGGAAAACATTTACTCTAGCACTGATAAATTTACAATTCTGTTTGAAATAATCCCTAGATGCACGCTCTACTGAGTTAAGTCATACGGTTGATAAACATTAAAAATATTCTTTGACTAACTCTTTTTATTAGAACCGGATGATATCAGTTTTTTATCGCGTGATAGATATCAATCGCTGGGGTGACACCTAAGACTATTTGAGTGTAAGAATCAAATAGCTGAAGCTATTATTTATGCTTTTTAGTGAGGAATTCTCCATTTAGATATCATTTTCTGAAAATTAAAAAATTATATCTAGATGGAAAATTCCTCACTAAAAAGCATAAAGCTATTTGATTCTTAAATATGCTATCCCTTACAATAATAATAATTGTACAAATGGCAGCAATAAGCCAACTACCGAGTCGAAGGGGGCTGCGTTATCTGATAGCTCGTGATCTTAATAAATCACACATTTGTAGCCGATGATTTCCACACGTCCATCACAGACTCTGCCTTAAAATATGAGGGAATAATGACCCTGAGTACGGGACAATTCCTGGATAGCTCAGTGGTTAGATCATTGGCGTACTAAGCCGAAGGTTCTGGGTTCGATTCCCGTGTTCAGGTGTCATTTTTCAATTTTCAGAATACGATATTTGAGTGGGGTATTACATGTCTTTGATTTAGTTTGTAGTTACTGTTCTGTGTGTTAGGAAATACCCCGATCAAATCCTAAAATGGCCTATCCGAGTAAAATCCTCGGATCCCTTGCAATGGCATGACGGGGTCCGGGACGGTATCTAGGTTATCAAATATTCAGCCGGTCTTCATTGGGGGTGGGGGTGGGAAGGGGAGTGTAAAAGGAAGGGAGGGTAAGAGAGAAATCGATACGTTTTGCCGCGACGTTTCTGGCCGCCCAAACACTACAACGGCGCTGGGAGTATTTAGTACATCACCCCGTCTGGCCTACTGTCCCAGGGACAGCGGCTGCTCTAGGGATTGGGGAGGCCGTTGAACTTCAGACACTGGCCGAGCGCTTGTTAGGAGACTGGTTTGAATCCCGGCTGGGTAGTGTGAAAGCAGGAGAGGTGCGAGTGGCCAAGAGCTTCCCTTGAACAAATTAAAATATAAATGCTCGGCACATAATTTATTTACTTTAGTATTGAGATTGTGATGATGATGATTATAGTAATAATACTATTATTAATAATATTGGGGGGAGGTTAGGGTTCAAGTCTCGTCCAAATTATTATTTACTACGTGGTAGAATGCTTCATTTTGTACCATAATCCTACTGTATAGTATAATTTTGGTAGGGCTTCTTACCAAAATCATGGTATAGCTATCTCATAAGTATTATAGTTCAAAACAGGCATAATGGCACTGTTTCATGAATTATACTTAAAAAATAATGGAATTGGGACTAGTGAAATATATCTACCATTTTTAAAAAATTAATACAATTGAAAAATAATTCCGTTGTTTAATTTTTTAATCGTATAACATATATAACCGGGAGGGATATGAAAGCTAGGTTAGGCCGTCTTATGTGAAGACTATTAGTCGCTCTGGTGGCTCAGAGGCATCAGAGGTTGTCTACACGTCATTCCCGCAATGATAGTGATTATGAAGTTGTGGAGCTGGTGTGAGTAGCTAACCAAACTCTGGTGGCCGTTGAGATAGTTCCGCTTAGGATTAATCAAGGTACCACCTGGGAATTGAACCCATGACCCCTAGGGTCATAGCCAGGTGCAAAGACCACTGCACCACGGAGCTGGTTCGCTGTTAGTTGAAGGATGCAGATAGCCGCACGTCAATACATTTTTTGGTTAGAACAAGTTTTTGTAGCTAATATTCCGATTATATAACCGTGAGATGGTATATTATTGCCGTATTTGTTTGCATTAAAACATCAATCATAGACTAATTTTAAGTTTGGCAACACATCAGTACATTTTTAAATTGTTTATAAAATAACGTTTAACAATACAATCTACTGTTTAATGTTCATATTTATTTGGTAAGGAGTAATAAATGATAAAGTAATATCTTATTGGTTATTATTTTTGATTCCCTTCTTATTATTTTATACAAGTAAGTTTTCTTGTTGGTATGATTATAGTAATAGTTTTTACTTGTGTTTGTTATTATAATATCTAGGCCCGATGTACAATATAATGTTCGACCGTTTACCGAAGGAATTTTTTTTGCACCGCGTCTTACTGCCCCTTTGAGCTATACGCCCCCGAAGGTATTTTGTGGTCAAAAAAGGTTATCAAAAAGTCACGAATTTTTGTTCCTCTAACTGAGTAGACACCCTGTTTTTGCGCAGGTCTGATTTGAGACTGGGACTCACTCTTGTGTTTGTGCAGGTCTGATTTGAGACTGGGACTCACTCTTGTGTTTGTGCAGGTCTGGGTAGAGACTGGGACTCACTATCGTGTTTGTGCAGGTTTGGTTAGAGACTGGGACTCACTATCGTGTTTGTGCAGGTCTGGTTAGAGACTGGGACTCAATATCGTGTTTGTGCAGGTCTGGTTAGAGACTGGGACTCACTCTTGTGTTTGTGCAGGTCTGGTTAGAGACTGGGACTCACTATCGTGTTTGTGCAGGTCTGGTTAGAGACTGGGACTCACTATCGTGTTTGTGCAGGTCTGGTTAGAGACTGGGACTCACTATTGTGTTTGTGCAGGTCTGGTTTGAGACTGGGACTCACTCTTGTGTTTGTGCAGGTCTGGTTAGAGACTGGGACTCACTCTTGTGTTTGTGCAGGTCTGGTTAGAGACTGGGACTCACTCTTGTGTTTGTGCAGGTCTGGTTAGAGACTGGGACTCACTCTTGTGTTTGTGCAGGTTTGGTTAGAGACTGGGACTCACTATCGTGTTTGTGCAGGTCTGGTTAGAGACTGGGACTCACTATCATGTTTGTGCAGGTCTGGTTAGAGACTGGGACTCACTCTTGTGTTTGTGCAGGTCTGGTTAGAGACTGGGACTCACTATCGTGTTTGTGCAGGTCTGGTTAGACCTGGGACTCACTATCGTGTTTGTGCAGGTCTGGTTAGAGACTGGGACTTACTATTGTGTTTGTGCAGGTCTGGTTTGAGACTGGGACTCACTATCGTGTTTTTGCAGGTCTCGTTCGAGACTGGACTCAGTTTTGTGTTTGTGCAGGTCTGGTTAGAGACTGGGACTCAGTTTTGTGTTTGTGCAGATCTGGTTAGAGACTGGGACTCACTCTTGTGTTTGTGCAGGTCTGGTTAGAGACTGGGACTCACTATCGTGTTTGTGCAGGTCTGGTTAGAGACTGGGACTCAGTTTTGTGTTTGTGCAGGTCTGGTTAGAGACTGGGACTCACTCTTGTGTTTGTGCAGGTCTGGTTAGAGACTGGGACTCACTATCGTGTTTGTGCAGGTCTGGTTAGAGACTAGGACTCAGTTTTGTGTTTGTGCAGGTCTGGTTAGAGACTGGGACTCAGTTTTGTGTTTGTGCAGGTCTGGTTAGACCTGGGACTCACTATCGTGTTTGTGCAGGTCTGGTTAGAGACTGGGACTCAGTTTTGTGTTTGTGCAGGTCTGGTTAGAGACTGGGACTCACTCTTGTGTTTGTGCAGGTCTGTTTAGAGACTGGGACTCACTATCGTGTTTGTGCAGGTCTGGTTAGAAACTGGGACTCAGTTTTGTGTTTGTGCAGGTCTGGTTAGAGACTGGGACTCACTCTTGTGTTTGTGCAGGTCTGGTTAGAGACTGGGACTCACTATCGTGTTTGTGCAGGTCTGGTTAGAGACTGGGACTCACTATCGTGTTTGTGCAGGTCTGGTTCGACACTGAGACTCACTATCGTGTTTGTGCAGGTCTGGACCCCTAATTTTGAAACTTGCGAAAATACTCGCTTGCGAGCTAACTCGCAACTTATGAACTCGCAAATCGCAGGCTGTACTGAAACAGAGCTAATTTTGAAAGGTTTCTAATGTCGTGCGAGTCGGTGTAGTGTTGTTTCGCTTGCGACTGAGTTTTCAATCCGACAACACTGTAAAACCATGACGTACCAAAGGGTTGGGGCGATGGTATGCCACAACACGTCATTATACAAGATACGTAACTGAAAGTAAACATTATTATTTTATTGATTACATCATATACAACGGTTAGTTTAGTTTCATTGGGAAACCATCTTCCAATTATATACATCTAAACGTGTTAACTCAAAATTTTCTCAAAGTTATTTAAGTAAAATAAAAACCGCCTCTCTGAAATAATCCAATTTCGCACACTTGGTAGCGCGCTTGACCCAAATTCGTACTCCCACGAGTTCAACTCCAACCTAGGTAAAATATTTTAATTTTTGTCTGAATTTAAATCACGTTTTCGTAATTAGAATTCAGTAATATATTTTTTTATTCTCGCAACTATTTTTAAAACATAAATATACCCTAAAAATTTTACTATGCGAATAATAATTAGCTTACTTAGCCTTATTTTAAAATGTGTACAAGCCTTATTTTAAAATGTGTACAATTTTATGTCATAAAACCCATTATTTAATTTTTAAATAATCACCTACATACAAAATTTCAAAATTAATGTAGGCCTAGCTTTTTTAATTTAATACCTTTTTAATTTATTTTTAACGACTGTTATGTTAGTCTACTTAGGCTCAAATACCTTGTGTATTTCTATAAAATATATTTAAAACATATTATATGCTTACTAATACGATCATTTAAAATTAAAGTTTAAAGTCTGATAAATTAAAAAAAAAATATTTTTAAGGATTTGAACACGCGAATCTTAGATCACGAGACGGTCACGTTACCGACTCATCCAAATTGAGAATTGAGAAAACTGAAAAAATTAGAATATATAGTTTCGTTTTCAACCAAACAAATATTTGTATTGAAGGATTGCATAAAGTGTACAAAGCAATCATATTCTTTTCTTCTGTAAACCTATTTTGTACAGTGATAGGTTTGTTTCAACAAAATCACTCTCAGAAAGCTGCAACCGAAGAGGGGGATGGCATCCATTTTGCTATTTTATTGCCTATTCGATAGATAAGGCCTGTCTCGCACGGTGTGAGGCTGGCGAGTAGAATCCGCTCGCTATTCGATCGTGTGACGTCAGTTTTCGCAGCGCAGAAGTTTCAAAATTAGGGGTTTGCGAGATTGTGTGCGAGATGAGAGAAATACGCTAGCGAATCGCTACTCGCACGTTTCAAAATTAGAGGCCCTGGTTAGAGACTGGGACTCACTATCATGTTTGTGCAGGTCTGGTTAGAGACTGGGACTCACTATCATGTTTGTGCAGGTCTGGTTTGAGACTGGGACTCACTATCATGTTTGTGCAGGTCTGGTTTGAGACTGGGACTCACTATCGTGTTTGTGCAGGTCTGGTTAGAGACTGGAACTCACTATCGTGTTTGTGCAGGTCTGGTTAGAGACTAGGACTCACTCTTGTATTTGTGCAGGTCTGGTTAGAGACTGGAACTCACTATCGTGTTTGTGCAGGTCTGGTTCGAGACTGGGACTCACTATCGTGTTTGTGCAGGTCTGGTTTGAGACTAGGACTCACTCTTGTGTTTGTGCAGGTCTGGTTTGAGACTGGGACTCACTATCGTGTTTGTGCAGGTCTGGTTAGAGACTAGGACTCACTCTTGTATTTGTGCAGGTCTGGTTAGAGACTGGAACTCACCATCGTGTTTGTGCAGGTCTGGTTAGAGACTGGGACTCACTATCGTGTTTGTGCAGGTCTGGTTAGAGACTAGGACTCACTCTTGTATTTGTGCAGGTCTGGTTAGAGACTGGGACTCACTATCATGTTTGTGCAGGTCTGGTTTGAGACTGGGACCCACTATCATGTTTGTGCAGGTCTGGTTTGAGACTGGGACTCACTATCGTGTTTGTGCAGGTCTGGTTCGAGACTGGGACTCACTATCGTGTTTGTGCAGGTCTGGTTAGAGACTAGGACTCACTATCGTGTTTGTGCAGGTTTGGTTAGAGACTGGGACTCACTATCGTGTTTATGCAGGTCTGGTTCGAGACTGGGACTCACTATCGTGTTTGTGAAGGTCTGGTTAGAGACTAGGACTCACTATCGTGTTTGTGCAGGTTTGGTTAGAGACTGGGACTCACTATCGTGTTTGTGCAGGTCTGGTTAGAGACTGGAACTCACTATCGTGTTTGTGCAGGTCTGGTTAGAGACTGGGACTCACTCTTGTGTTTGTGCAGGTCTGTTTCGAGAGTGGGACTCACTCTTGTGTTTGTGCAGGTCTGGTTAGAGACTGGGACTCACTATCGTGTTTGTGCAGGTCTGGTTCGAGACTGGGACTCACTATCGTGTTTGTGCAGGTCTGGTTCGAGATTGGGACTCAATATCGTGTTTGTACAGGTCTGGTTCGAGACTGGGACTCACTATCGTGTTTGTGCAGGTCTGGTTAGAGACTGGGACTCACTATCGTGTTTGTGCAGGTCTGGTTAGAGACTGGGACTCACTATCGTGTTTGTGCAGGTCTGGTTAGAGACTGGGACTCACTATCGTGTTTGTGCAGGTCTGGTTAGAGACTGGGACTCACTATCGTGTTTGTGCAGGTCTGGTTAGAGACTGGGACTCACTATCGTGTTTGTGCAGGTCTGGTTAGAGACTGGGACTCACTATCGTGTTTGTGCAGGTCTGGTTAGAGACTGGTACTCAATATCGTGTTTGTGCAGGTCTGGTTCGAGACTGAGACTCACTATCGTGTTTGTGCAGGTCTGGTTTGAGACTGGGACTCACTATCGTGTTTGTGCAGGTCTGGTTAGAGACTGGGACTCACTATCGTGTTTGTGCAGGTCTGGTTAGAGACTGGGACTCACTATCGTGTTTTTGCAGGTCTGGTTAGAGACTGGGACTCACTATCGTGTTTGTGCAGGTCTGGTTATAGACTGGGACTCACTATCGTGTTTGTGCAGGTCTGGTTTGAGACTGGGACTCACTATCGTGTTTGTGCAGGTCTGGTTAGAGACTGGGACTCACTATCGTGTTTGTGTTGGTCTGGTTAGAGACTGGGACTCACTATCGTGTTTGCGCAGGTCTGGTGCGAGACTGGGACTCACTATCGTGTTTGTGCAGGTCTGGTTAGAGACTGAGACTCACTATCGTGTTTGCGCAGGTCTGGTTAGAGACTGGGACTCACTATCGTGTTTGTGCAGGTCTGGTTCGAGAGCGGCGCACTGAGAGGGTAGCCCAGGAAGCTGCCCGAGTCCCACTGTGATGCGTGGTCGCCACACATGTAATATCTAGTCTACAACTAATCATGTGAGGACTTTAAAAGTTGTGCGACTGTTATTTTATATTATTTACTCTAAATTTTCATGGAAAAAATTTATTTATTTTTTGATTTTGCAAAAAAACACTTATTTTGTATATGTATTTGGTATGAATGTATTAAACAAATTGTGTAAATTATTCCATCATTTATATTAAATAAACAACTTTTTGTCTGTGTATTTTGAGTGACAGAACATACGTATCTTCTTACCTTTAATACATTTTATTTAGGTATCACTTGCTGTGTAACAATAACACAGTTTAAATGTCTAGGGGGCAGCTCAGTAAGCAAGAAATTGCCGCACAGATGTTCAGCTCTTAACACAATATTTAATTCTATAATGTGCTATTTCAAAATATGGTTCATAACAAAATAAAGCTGAAAGATTCAAACAAGGCTCCTTTCCCTAAATAATCATATAGTTTGAGACTAGGGTTGATGAAAAGGGCTCTAGATTTATTTATCCTTCCTCTATAAAATATAGCAACTTATTGATAGGCTCACAAAAGAAAATGTTAAGATATTAAAAAAACTAGCTGAGAGCTTTCCTCTTGCCTTAAGATAAGTTTCAAAGTTTTATTTCACCTCTTTCTTACTGACATGAAGAAGGGAGTATGAGCCTAGAACATAGTTGTAGAAAACAACACAGACTATTGTATGATAAGTTGTGTGATCTGACATAAATTTAGATTTTCTCAATGACGGAGGCAGCCACATTAAAACACAATCTTACAAACTTTCTTATCGAGTCTATTATAGTTTGAATGAAACATTTTCTTCAGAAAATCAAAAATTTCCTTGTTAATAATAAGAACCACTCTTCATACTTATATTTTAAACTAGTCCTTTTCTCCGTAAAAAATATTGTAAGGAATTCTGTAAAACAAAGCTTCAAATCATCCATCATGTCAATATAAAAACAAAACTTTTTTTTAAATACAGTCCTACCATCACTGTATAGCCCCTTACCTCTTTTTATCCTCCCTCCTATTTTCATCTCATTCCTCTTTCCTCACCCCTACCCCCCCCCCCACCCCATTCACCAACCCCACTTTCCCTTCGACAACTTTTTTTTTCCAACGACTATATAATATACTATCGACATTTTTATGAGGAATAAATTAAATTTTCAAAATAAAATATAGCCTATGTTACTCGCTGATAATGTAGATTTATATTGGTGAAAGAATTTTTAAAATAGGTCCAGTAGTTTTTGAGTTTAACCATTACAAAGAAAAAAAACAAAAAATCAAATCTTTCCTCTTTATAATATTAGTATAGATAAGCTTTAGTCTTCTATTACGACGACATGTTTCAGTTATGTTACACCATTTTCAGGTCTTATTTGTAATAAAGATTATTGATTTTAATCGATACTATTTGAAAGTTTGAGAATTTTTGAGGTGTCATAAATTAGTAATCCCCATTCCAACAATTCTTGATATCCTCTCCATCTCCATTTAAACCTACTCGAACAATAGTTAAGAAGATTAACACCGTAAATTCATCTACCTCATATTATTTCAATACCAAAATTTTGACAAAATTAGCAATAATATATCTATATATATCTACTCATGGTCTAAATTACTGTCTATGTGACATTAGCAACACTATCTAATTTATCAATTATTTAATTTTATTTATTCATATTGGTAGCTTTTTACTTGTTGTTGATCATCCCCCAAGAAGATTTTTCCATAATATAACTCCTAAAAAATTCACAAACTTTCCGATTGTATGGATTAAATAAATCATCTTTATTAAAATTAAGGTATTTATTAGCTTGCTAATTTAAGTGATTATTTATTTAATATTTCATGTCATATTCTGACCTATTTTAACTATTTCCATTTCTAATGTTTAACTTTTTAAATTTATAATTTTATTAATATATTCCTATACAATAATTTACAATTACATTAATTTTCCTCAAACATTAAAATGACGTAACATCACCAAAACATGTCGTCATAAAAGACTATAGAGTTTATACAAAATAAGGAGAAGGGAATAAGAAATAAAACCAAGAAGATATACAATCTACGTTATATTATAAAGCTACAAAAAGTTATTATAAAACTCGTTTCTTGGTAGTTTCATGATATTAAACGGTTTTGTATGCTTTTTATTTTATAGTTTTAATTCTAGCTTTCACCGCTCTTAGCTTTAATTTTAATTAACATTACTATTATTTTAAGAAATTAATATTGTAAATGGAAGTTGGCACACAATCGTGGAAATGGACTTCTAGGGTAGACATACAGTATTTCAGTAAGCCTTGCGTTAAGTAAAATATGAAGGGGGAAAAAACATTCACTTTTTTTTTATAAATATCTGTTTATAAAGAAATATTTTTTAAACAACTAATTTGAATTTTAAAATTTTCCTAAATATTCTTATAACGAATTTCAATAGTAGTAGTAGTAGTAGTAGTAGTAGTAATACTACTACTACTACTACTACTACTACTAATAATAATAATAATAATAATAATAATAATAATAATAATAATAATAATAATAATAATAATAATAATAATACTAATTATAATTATAATAATACTAACCATAACTGTAGTTAATTTTATTAAACATACATATTAATTAATTCTATTTTATGAATTTGCTAGTGTATTTTATAACTGTTCTATTATGTAGTCTACTTTAATAATATAGGTCCTATGATAATTTATCAGCGTTTACCTGGAAAATGTACTTAAGTACAAACATTCCATCTTTTTCTTCATGTACCCTGAAAGGTAGCAAGCTTACTTTGACGTGTTAGACTATGATCCTAGCTACACCATGGTTGAATAATGGAATGCAAGCTTGTTACATTTCATAGCGAACAAAGGGTACATACATGCATACATACGTACATATACTTCTGGTCATAGCCTTAATAATTTCCCAATAATGACTCTCCATGAAAGGATAAGGCGTGTGATGATATATAACCATACATTTTCCAATATCTTTGCTGACAAGTGCTTTCAGAACAAAGCCAATCGAGCTAGCGAAACTGTATGGTAGTTCACCATAAAGTACTATTAATTACCGCTAGAGCACACGCAGGTAGCATTTGTATGCATGTTTATCGGTTACAGTAAGTCCCATTGGGTGTGTGAAGTAGGTGAGCGAACGATCCCGAGCGTAGCTTAGACCGTTGGTTACACGACGCCGGCTCAGGGCAGTCGTGACGTGTGGTTTGACCCTAAAGCAATAGTTATAAGTTCTGTCTTTTGACAGGATTCGAAAGAAATCAACAACCATTCAATACCTATTACTGATGACTGGTTGGAAGATTATCAAGATACGATAAATAGCTGACGTAATATCTAATTGTCAACGCATCAGGTAAACTGTGGATTGATACCTGTTTAGTATTCGTCCATGCTCTTAGTTGAATAATTAATATGGCTTTAAGTTAATTTAACTTAGTGAAATAGAATTAATTACAAATAATAACTATGCAGAAATAATAAGTCGTAGGCCTACTAAGTTTAAACATACAGCTATGCTATGTTTTTTTAATGTAGAGTAGAAATTGTACACCTAAAATGGTAGCTTGACTTGGAATTTAATTAGACCTATTTAATAGTGAGTCGAACATAATACATAATTTTGAAAAATAATTAATCTCAATATATTTTAACTAATTTTAATATCTATATGATCGTATATCAGGATATCATTAAGATTTACAAAAACATATTTAAGAAAAAAGGCTCATTTTGAATGGTACAAGCCAACCCAAAATTTAATATTTTTACTAGCTATAATTTTTAGTATTTTAAATAAGAAACAAAATTAAATATATGATTTTAAATAGAAATTCCATACTATGAAAATAAAAATTTGAAACTATCATGGGGTTCGTAGGAATATATTCTGGGGTAACAGTTTGGGGAAGGCCTTGTTATCATATTAATATTTACTATTTTATGCAAGGTATAAATTATGCAAGGCCTTTATTTAACTCTGCACATATTCAAGTATACATAATTAAAATAATGAACGTATATTATGTAAACACAATATGTTTTCCTATGTTAATACATTTTAATAAATTAAAACTAAAACAATTGATATTACGTGGACGCCGCACTAACTCGACGCATATATAATCTGGGGTGGCTGAAATATATCTTTGAGTGTAGTTTTGATATTTAAGCTGTGTCTGGAGGAGGGTTACAACACCCACCCTTGAGCAAGCCTCTGGAAACTAGGACACAATCCATGATAAGTAGCCACACATTTTATAGATAGCTAATTTCAACACATTTACTTAACTAAGAGAAACATACCTACGGCACGATTTAGAGTAAAAGAAATAAAGAATTGTTTTTTGACTGTTATTAAAGCTAATAATTTTTTTCATAAACAGTATATTAACGTTTTTTAAAAGTTTATTTCTACCAAAATACTTCTAAAGCATTGGACTCCCTAAAAACAAGGGCAAGAATGCCAATATTTTGGTGATAAAATGGACCCAAACGCAATTATTAAATTATTGTAGGTATAGCTAAAATCTAACTAATGTGTCCTAGATTTTAATTAATTAAACCTAACAAAAATTCTCACCCTCACTGACGGTCACGTTGACTAACGCGTCATGCTTGTAATTTACTTAAACTCCTTCCACGGAGGGTCAGGGTTCGAAACTCATCCGGTTTTAGTGGGGACGGTTTTTACAAATATGATTTATCATTGTGGTCTCTAATAAGGGTGCACTGAGCTCTACCCTTGGATGAAGCAGTTTAAAATATTGTGTGTCTAATGTATAATTTAAGAAATGTGGCTGCCAGTTATATAATTGACCTGAATCGTTGTATATGTCGTGTTGGACTATACATTCTTAAATTCACAAACATATTCAATTAAATTAGCTGGAATAGACTAAAGTTTAATCATCATATAAGAGAAACTTGAGCTAAACATACTGCGGCCGAAGAGAGAACGAACACCCCTCCCAACACCCACCCTAGTCCACCCTCTCTACATACCACCCACCCACCAAGCAGATCGATAACTTGCACTGAGAGCTCGGTACTGCATTCCAGACACTGTGGACTGCTTGGATTGCAATGTTGCCAAACAACGCCTCTAGGTATATATTGAGAGGGTCCCACACTCTGGAGGCGATACTTACAAATGTTGTAAATTACTTCATTTAGACCCGCCTCGGTGGCGTAGTTGGCTAACGTGCTAGTCGTGTTTAGCTCGACTGCTGAGGACGGGGAGATCGAGGTTCGAATCTCGGTCGGGTGAACTGGGGGGGGGGGGGGGTTCCTAAATGGTTTTCCACTCTACCTCCACACAAATGCGGGTTCACTTCCTCTAATTAAAACATTCCCAATTCCTAATCCATTAGCGTAGTTAGTACTTAAAGCGTATAACCCCAACGGGTAGTAAGACGTGGTGCTAAATATTATTATTATTATTATAATTACTTCATTTAGAATCGACAAGGTCATATTAACATGTCTCCGATTTGCATCAATTAAGATGTTGGAGGTATTTCAATTAACAAACATGTTTTTTAGTGTGATTTTCTTTTTTTATTAGTGTGAAACGTGGTATCTTACCTTATATGACTAAATATATATATATATATATATATTTGGTTTTTGAAAACAAGGTGGTGAGAAAGATATTTGGAGCAAAAATATATGAGGTTAATGGGGAGTGGAGGAGGTTACATAATGATGATTTATATACCCTGTACTCTTCACAATATATTATTAGGATAGTTAAATATCTAAGATCACGGTGGGCAGAGGACATGCAGCGCGAATGGAAGATTCTAGCACCTTGTTCACGCCACTGACTGACAAACCCAATGGGAAGTTCTAGACGCAGGTGAGAATATAACATTAGAACTGACCTGAGGAAGACGGGGCGTAATTAGAGGGACTGGTTTGAACTAGCTCAATAAAGGGATAGGTGGCGTACTTTTATAAGTGCGGCAGTGAGCTTTTGAGCTGCTAATGCCATACAGTAAGTAATTAATTACAGTATTTTATATTAACTTACTCAGCAGACATATTATAGCCAGCACACAACATACAAATCAATTTAAATAATTTGAGCTACTACAATATGCCTAATCCTTCTACCGAGCGTTAGCACCTAAATAATAATAATAATAATAATTGAATACCTAGACGAACGCGTGTACAAATAGTAAAATATATCTTCATTGAAACAAACAGGATTTGAACCAAGGTACCATACATTTGTGATCAAACTCTCTATTCACGAAGTTATGGAATGGATCACTTGGGTGTTATACATATTATGGAGCAGCAGTTTTTCAGCTGAAGTCTTGCGATTGGCGAGAAGTTGGGCTGTGGGAGTTTGGACGAAGATAAAAAAGAAGGGAGAAAATAAAATTTAAGAGATAAAACTTAAGTATTTTTTAAATCCAGTATATTCCCGCTTCGGTGGCTGAAAGGTCTAACGCGCTATTCTGACAGTAGATCAGACTGCCGATGACAGGGAGATCAAGGTTAGAATTTCTGTCGGGCGTACCATGGGTGGTTTTCAAAAAATGCATTTCCACTCTCCCTCCGTACAAATGCGGGTACACTTCATATAAATAAATTCTTGCTTACACCATTAGCGTAATTAGTGTATAAGCGTGATAAGCGGTGATAAAATATCCAATATAAACTTATTTAAAAAAATAACACTATCATTAGAATTTTAGCTTTTGAACTTTTAGACACAATTTTAATACAAGATTTTTTTTAGTGATAACATTTCTCGTTAAAAAACTGATGCTCTGTCTTGACATTTCTAGTGACCTGTTCAGTGTTCCACGAGTTGAAAAAGATTGACAATCATTGTTATAGTTTTATACATTATAGTTTATTGATATTTTCAACACAAATATATCAAAGTCTTAGTAAATTAGAGCAAGGATGATAAAGGTAGGTTAAATAAAATTCACCAGCATTCCCCAGGAGAAAAGAAGGAGAAACATTTGTTGGACACCTTTTGATACACCCAAGTGGGATGAATGGCAGCCTTCAGTGAATTTATGATATTTTTATTGGTGACTAGCATTTGCCCACGGTTTTGCTCATATCTTTGAAACTAAACATTAATTATAAATCCTCTTTGTTCCCTATCCCGTGAGAATTTCAAAAATTCCGGCCTTGTTGCTTGTGTACATAATAAAGGTAGCCTCTGTGCAAAATTTCAGCTTTTTAGGTCCAAGGGTTTGAGCTGGGCATTGATGAGTCAGTGAGTGAGTCGGGACTTTTCTTTTTATATTTATAGATTTCTTTGGATGTTCCCATGTCATACTACTCATGCAGCTGATTACTAATAGAATATAAAGGAGTAAGGTCAAATTTAGAGTAAATGTACCCACATTTGTGTGCAATGAGAAATACCTTAAGAAAAACATCTTCGGTTGGGATATGAACCCAGACCTCCTCGGGCGAACTATACCAGACGAGACTGACACCTTGGTATATGTGCCAAATGATACGAGTAATTTGTGTATTTAATATTCACTTGAGAGTTAAAGTTTTTTAAATGTGATGGTGCCGGTTTGTATAGGCTTACTAGTGGCTTAACATATTTAATTTAAGAAAACAGCGTAGGGAGGATTAAGTTTATAATTAAATGTAGCAGTGTTCACTTGGAGAGAAACTCAATCTTTTTTTTTGTGAAAAAACCGCAACATTGCTCCCCAGCCAGTCTTCGAACCCAAACCTACATGGCTAAGATCAAGTGAGGTAACCATTAAACCAGGGGTATTCAACCTGTGGCCCGTGGTAACATTTTTTTTTGCAGCCCACTGGCTCATGAAAAGTATAAAATTATTTCAAGAGGAAAAATGACAAATACAAAGAAATATTTTACATAATCAAATAATAAAATAAATACGTATTTTACGTTATTTTATATATGATTTTTGATCTTTCCAAGAAGAACAGTATTGCTTTTTAGTACAAATGTACTTTGAACCTGTAGGAAAAACCCACAGAGAACCTACTTGACGAGAAATGTGGCCTAAGCTCAGTGTGGAGTGACTATCTCGTGGAAGGTGTTCATTTGACCCCGGTCAGGTATTTATCCTGAACGATCTCTATGATACAGGCATTATAGTCGAGGATTTGATTGCAGGTGTGTTCTACCTGATTTAAAAAAAATGTTTATATTGGCTTAGATGTGAGATTACGGAAACGAGCCTACAACGTAAAGATGCCTACCTTACCCTACAGTTACGTATATTAAAAATAAGAAATAATAATTGGTATGGAACACCGCACTTACGTTCTCACTTTATTGTTTATAAAAATGAAGTAAATTTTCTTTAATAATAAACAAATACATGTTTACTTAGCAACAATGACCTTAAAGATCTTTTGTCGGTGTGGAATATAAACATAAACATTAAGGTCTGGCAATTTCATAGATTTGGGTACCAGTTGAGGGATTTTTGAATACTATTTGGGTAAAAATTAAGAGTTATTTGATTCGAGTCTTGAAAAACCAATGACAGAATAGAGTTTATCCACCGTGGTTCGGATCCCACGTTAAACTGTAGGTCTCCATTTCATCTCACAATCACCCTACCATTACATATTAGTGTAAGTGCGTATAACCCGAACGGGTAGTAAGACGCAATGCTAATAATAATAATAATAATAATAATAATAATAATAATAATAATAATAATAATAATAATAATAATAATAATAGAGTTTATAAGCACTGATAAAAAGATTCTTTAAAATTAAATGGTATATAATAATTTTCGAAATTTCAGATACATTTAGGTATAGATTGATGGTCATCCGACTGGAATTTCAAAAAATGTACATGTTTGTGTTTAACTGTGTTATAAACCACCAGAAATCGAATTTCAACGCCAGTGAACCAAAATGATGGTTTGGGCCATAAGGTACGAATGGGGAATCTTTGGGGCCACATATTCAGCCATTTTTAAAAATTTTACAGGCTTAGGATTTTTCCCACCATTCCAGAGTCCCTTGAAACTCCAGGCCAAATTTCAACCTTTTAACTGACCGGGAATTACGAAAAAATCTCTGGAAATAAAAACAGGCATACGACATACACGGAATGTATTTTAGGTTATAGATTGATATTTTAAGGGCCCTCAAACTCACATAGGTCTTACCATTCTGGCCAACTCTCATGTCTGTTTCTCTGTACGTCTGTACTTTAGGCTACAGCTGAAACTATTAAATAGATTTCGTTCAAACTTGATATCCAGAAGTTACATTGTCATGCCTTGAGGAAAAATCTTGATTCTAGTTCTAGTTCTAAAATTAAGGGTAGGTACTAAATAATGGGTCTTGAAAATTAGATTTTTTTTAATATAGGTGTAGTTCATTTTTCTTTAAAATTCATATCTATTTTATATAAATATCCAAATAACAAATGGGTTTTCTGAAGAAAACTTATTTTGGGTTAGCTTATCTATGACGAAATTTTGAAAATTTGCTTTCAAGCTAGACTATACTACATGAGATAGTATAGAGAATTGTATCTTTTAATCTGTGTTTTTATTTAAATTTGTCATTGTCTTGTTCCCTGAAGCGTTGGTTGGGTTGATACATCGGGCAGACTTATTAATTGTCTAGACAACAGTGACTGTCCCGGTGTATTTTTTAATTTTTTTTTTTCCGGGTTTTGTGTGAACTGTGATAATATTAGCGAGAATTATTGATATGGAAAGGATTTATAGTGAAAAAGGGAAAGTTCTGATTGTCTATTATAATTATACGTATCGACAGGTGAATCAATTAAAGTTGACGAGGGAAGAGAGGTGGAGATGCACTAAAAAAGACTGCAAGGCTAAAATATTTACTCTTGACGGTGGAAACATTTTCTCGCGGACTGAAAACGAACACAACCACAAACCACTACTAGATCAAGAGTTGAACAGAAGATCCATTAGCAACGCAGTTAAGAGGAAAGCTGATGAGATTGAAGTAAGGCCTTCAAAGTTAATCCACACAGAGGTACAGACACAGAAAAAAACATAAAAAACATTGACCCGCAAGGACATTAAATTTATCAGGAATAACATCAACTACACTAAACTAAAAACACTGCCAAAGTTGCCTAAATCTTCCGAAGAAATTCAATTTGCCATAGATTCAATTGAAATAAAAATTATTCAAGAACACTTTTTGTTGAGAAAAGAAAAAGAGAAGGGGATCGTGACATTTTCTTGTGACTCGAATCTTGAGTTTTTGTGCCAGAATGAAATTGTGTTAATGGATGGAACCTTTGAATAAGCACCGAAACATTTTCTTCAGCTTTTTACTATACATGGGTATTTCGAAGTGTCAAACATACCTCCAGTTTTTTGTCTACTTAAAAACAAGAAAAAGCAGAGCTACATTGACATTATGAGAATCCTAAAGGAGGAGTGCGAGAAGAGACAACTTCACCTTCAACCTTTATACAATGTGATTGATTTCGAGCAAGCGATTCACGAGTGCATCGTGTCGACTTTTCCACAAACCAGGATAGTAGGCTGTCGATTTCATTTAGCGCAAGCATGGTAAGCAAACCAATTTTATTTTACAACTTTACATAAATAATGTTATATAGGTTGTGACTTGATTATTATATTTTTCACTCTTGAAGATTTTTTAGAACTGCGTTTTACTACCTGTTCGAGTTATAGGCTTCCTTATGTACTAATTATGCTAATAGGCTTTGGTATGAGATAGGTAGAATGTAGAGAAAGTGAATCCGAATTTTCATGTAGTGAGAGTGGAAAATCATTTAGGAAAAACCACCTTCAGTTCACTCGACCAGGATTCGATCCCCAACCTCCCAATCATTGGCTTGAATTTTTTTTATTTAAAGTGTATATCTGGAGCACTTTTCTAAATGATGAATAGAACTGTATAATCGATCTTCAGAAAATAATTGATCTATGGGCAGTTTACTAATGATTAATTTGAAAATAATTTAAAATTTCTCAAAAATATCTTTAACAATTTTGATTTAAACATAGGCTACATTTTGGGTGTATTTAAGATGAAAATTAATACTATTTATTTGGTTTAGGGGGCAAAGTTCTTTTAAGGGTAGTAGATGACTAGTTTTCAAAAACTCAAAATATTTTGAAAATATTTTTAACGATTTTTTTTAAATCGGCGTGCATTTATAATGAATAATAACATTTTGAGGGGCCTACTTAGTTTTGGGTAAAACCAACTATTTCAAGGATAGTTTTTTATCCCCTCGGGTGGCCGGACGGTCTAAGGCGCAACTCTCGCATTAGACTGGCCCTCGAGACCGGGGAGGTTGGGGTTCGAACCCAGCCGGGTGCACTGAGGTGGTTTGATCCTAAATGGTTTCCCCACTTTCTCTCCATGCAAATGCGAATGCACTTCCTATAAATTCAATCTTCCCAATCCCTAACCCATTAGAGTAATTAGTACATAGGCTATAGCCCGAACGGGCAGTAAGACGTGGTGCTAAAAAAAAGGATAATTTTTGGTGACTAGTTTTCAAAAACCATTAGCAACTTGTGCACTTAGTAAAATAAAACAAACATATTGTAAATAAATTTAAAATACTCAAATTAAAAATATTAGCCAAATAAAATGATTTATTATTTGGTTTTAACACAGAGATCCATATAAGTGTAATTATCAAATCATCGAATAATATTGTCTCAGCTGACCCATTAATTAAAAAATTGAATATACGCTATGATAAAGTATTTGCGATTCTGTCGTAGGCCTACCTTTTATTTGTTATTCTTGGCCATTATATGCCAGCCAAAAAAAGTGAAATGTTTTCCTGTCTGTGTGGGTGTCATCACATTTTTGGACATATGATTACGGCCACATTTTTTTAGCTACGGTCAATGATCGGCTATTTTGTAAAATATATTTATGATCTGTATTAAATCAGACTATGATTCAAAGAATACTACGTTCCTATTTTCCTTCCTGATTCCTTTTAATATTTTTATCATTAACATCCACTATGATTCCTTTTAGGTGGAGAAAGATTCAAAAGCTCGGTTTGGCTGCCACGTACAAAGACGAAAACTCGGATGGAGGGAAATGGCTCCACTACTGTTTTGGGCTCATTTACTTGAGGCCCGAAGAAGTAGAAGACACTTTCTGCGATCTGATCAGCATCCAGCCAGCTGATACAAAACTGACGAGCTTCGCAGATTACCTAACTGAAACATATATAGATGAGATGGAGCAAGAGACATTCCCGCCGCGCATTTTGGGCAGCTGACTCATCGGACTTATGGAGGACAACAAATGCGTGCGAGAGCTTCCATTCTAGATTTAATTCATCATGTGCTTCTCCACACCCAAACATTTTTGTCTTCGTACAAAATTTAAAATCGGTCCAAACTGACACGTGCATTCGAATCAACAGTGTAAGAGAAGGTAATGTGCAAAAGACGGATAATAAGTCTAAGTTGAAATAATCATTCATTGAAAAAAAACTTAAACAGTTTAGGAATGGATAAATAGACAGATTAAGCTTAGTGAAGTGTGTGTCCTTCCAAAACTCCTTTGTATGACTTGTTTATATTATGTTTGTTACACTATTATTTAGCATACATATAGCTATTATTGACAATGTTTTAAAAACGGAAATTTCACTTTGATATAATATTGTTTGATTTATATTTTTTGACTTGTGTCCTTCTTACCGCCAGACATAGCATTAATATTTGTTTATGTTCAGAGTTGGCGCAATTCGGGTCCTGTCTTGGAAGGGGGGTATTGGCGCAATTCGGGTCCGGTCTGGGGGGGCACTTTTAAGCTCTTGGCGCAATTCGGGCGAGCCCGATACATCTACTTACTGAACTTGATGTGAGGTGCTGCACCGGTTATGGTAGAGGAAGGCCAGTTTATAATTGCATAGTTACTGGCAGTACAAGACTATTGATCCTGAAAACCAAACCGAATTCACTTGGGGGGGGGGGGGAGGGGCAAAAGACCCTCTCTTTCTACTCCCTTACCACAAAGTAAAGGTTTTTCATTCCCTCATTGCTAGTGCATTTAAATAAACTCACTCTACTTACTGTGGACTGTATATGTTAGGTGGTATGTTTCTGATAGGCTGTACTGGCACTAAAGCTGGTAGTAAATACAAATTAAAGTATTCGATTCCACAATGGAACGATTGCAATTTAATCAACTATATTATTTAAACTCATTCATCAGGACATATTTGATTAGACCTAAACAACAAGTTGTGTGTGTGAGAGAGAGAGATAAAGAGAAAGAGAGGGAGAGATAGAGAGAGAGAGAAAGAATCCCCTTCATTATGAGGCGCACAGCGCTTTTCATGTTTTCAAACAAACCTCTCGTCCTGATGACGTATTATATTGGATGCTCTGATACGTACACTCTCACAAAACACATTGCAAACATTCTAGGCGCGCTGCGAAATTAATTGATTAGAGATAATGTATTTGTTAAATCGAATTGTAAATACATCCGTTTAAAAGAGAATTGTTGTAAAAAGTAAATAAGTTACCTTATGTTGATAACGAGGCTGACAAAATGCTGAGAGTGATTATTTCAAAGCAATAATTTACCAAAGTATGTATATCCATTAAAGGCACCACCTAATCGAAGTTACATAAGCTTACACTTCATTGAGAGTGGGTGGCAGTAAAATGTCCTGAAGTTATTCCGTAAAGACGTAAGCTATCTGTTTTAGGAACGGTATTATCTGTGTTTCAAACTCATACACTTTGATCTCAGACTTGCATTATTTCACGTGAAACGTCGTTGAAAAGGATTTAATTTCACCTTTTCTTGTTGTTTGAAAAAATATTATAAAACTTGAAGGGTAAGGTTTCTCATACTAAAGGGATAAGTTGATAACTATTGCCTCCGTTTTGGCGTGAGATGTATTTTAAAAGAACCAAATTCCAAGAGTTAGACCACTATTGAGCCATACCAACCAAGCGGTTGCCAATTGTTGGCGAAGATAGTGCCAAACTCTGCGATAGAAGGTGTCATGTGGTCAGCACAACAAGCCATCTGGTCATCAATCTTACATTTCAGAACTAATCCTCTATCTTTTCACTCAAGTAGCTCCTTATTTGTCCTTACGAGGATGAGTTGACCCCGTTCCAGACTCGCGGCTTCACAGACAATTCTGGGTGCCTCAAAGACCAAGCCCGGGACCTCTGTATCTGTAGCCAGGAACTCTTACCACTAGACCACAGAGTATTATTAAAATCAAAATAAAAACACCTGGATATCAGGAAGTCTGCAACGCGTGTTAGTGCTCCAGTAGATGGCTCCCTTAAGTTCAACCTCTTAAGCCTAGTACGTACTAGGAAACATTGTTTGCCAACATGTTGCATGTTGCCCTTGTTTTAGAAGCAGTAGGTAAACCGTTGGCCAATTATTGTTCTCAACTCTTTCCCAACTGTTCCACAACTATTTACCAACTGTTAGCCAACTGTTAGCCATCTGTTGGCCAACAGTTGGGCAACATTTTTTCATGTTACCTTTGTGTTTCCCAGCGGGGAAAACATGTTTCCTATGATCCATTTCAAATGGGTTACAAGAAGCAATGTTGGCCAACATTTCCGACAACAAGCAACGTGAACTAGTAGGTGAGATTGCTGATCTAAATCGTGTGTCTCCAAATATTTGTAAAATAACTTCAAAATCTGTAGAAGACACTTGAGAGTGAATTTCCTAAAACCACTGGTGTCTTCGTTCTTCAGTTCTGTCAGAAGATTATTTGCATAGAATGAATCATTTTGAAGCACTTTACTAACCCACCCCCATTTTCTTCTTTTCTTTCTTGTTGAACAGATCATAGCTACATACAAAGCACAAGCCATAGCAACACCTCCTCAACAGACATCTTTCCCTCAACTGAACTCTGAACGGGAAACAAATGTTTCATCAATGTAATCTGGACGCGAAACAATGTTTATTTAATGTTTGCCAACAAGCTGTTTCACATGTTGGCCTACAGTTGGGGAACGTTTGGAAAAATGTTGGGGAACAGTTGGGAAACAGTTGGGCAACAGTTGGGGAACAGTTGGGGAACGTTTGGAAAACAGTTGGTCAAAGGTTGGGCAACAGTTGGCCAACAATTTTTTCAAGTGCGTACTAAGCTTTAGAGTCCACGCCTATATAAGCACGTGGGGAATAACCTCAGTGTAGTCTTCTTTTGTTTACCGGAGATTGGGAGGTTTGGATTCGAATCCCAACCAGGTGTATTGAGGTTGTTTTTTCCTCAATGATGGGTCGCTCATCTTCCACATAAATGGTGTTACATTTCCTCTACTTTCCTCTTTTCTACCCTATTAGTCTAAAATTTTGGAGCGTTTGATTGGGTAGTAAATCTCAATATACCAAATTCCTCCCATTGATGAGTCTTTATTAACTTTCTCTTTGAAGAAAATGTAAAGTATTCTGATTTAGCTGAATCATCTCCCATCCCAAAGGAGAAAGGGATACACCTTTCGAATTAGGAATGAAAATACATTTAGTCAGCATCTGATTTTTTTAAAAATTGGTTAAAAGTTTCATTTTTAGCTTATCTTTAAAATTTTAAACTTAGCCTTACTTATTTTAATGTATCATACTAATGTCCTGGAAGAGATTTTGTTTATTATCTTTATTTTGATGAAAATGCTTAAATTAATATATATATTATTTTAACTTTCATTTATTTGCCTACAGTTTATGTTTTGTTTTTCTGCAGAGTTTATTTGTCTAGGTGTTTTCCCAATGTAAACATAACCGTGAATAAGGTTCCAATGTAAACATAGCCGTAAAGAAGGTTTCGATGTAAACATTCGTGATTTGAATATGAAGAAAGAGAGAGATCGAGGGATCAATACTGATATTTTACTATTCTACCATTTCAAGCTTAAGTGAAGCAGACCACCACTAACTAAACATTAACAGTAACTAATATTTTAGTCATCGAATCATAATAAATAGTATAAATAATATACAATAAAAACATATTAAAGCAATGCTATAAAATGAGGTAATTAATTATCTCTTCAAACTATAGTTGGTTTTTATTTTCTTGTTTAATATTGCATTTATTATTTTGTTTCACTTTGCTTACATTTAATACGGGACGGAATTTACACCGCATGATGCTGATAGTGGGATGGAATTTACAGTCCCTAATACAAATGGTGAGACGGAATTTACACAGGAAATCAGAATTATAAAATCTTTGGGACTGAGTTTAGCTATGTCAACCCAATTATTCTAAGGTTGATTTACTTTTAAAACAATCCACTAACCATGTCAAAATGTAATTAAAGATGGTATCACTTTGTTTTATTAGGAGATACAACATCTATTTTCTTATCATACATTTTTTATATTCACATGACTAGAACGGTACCTAGGCTAATATTACAATTTACATACCTAATCCAAGCACCTAGATATTTATAAATTTACCATCGGGATGTACCCGTTTATCCTCGTAAGTACCATCAAGGATCGATAATCCTATAAATTTAGTATTTTTACACATACAATAATGAATGCATTTGAACAACTATGTATATTATTGAAGCAAATGTCAGCTCTTAATAGGTCTCAATTCATACATAGGTATTTGATACATTTTTGCATCCTCATGTTGATTGACTCACGTGTGATCTCCACTCCTGTAGATAATGCAGTTTTCACAATTTGTAGTATCGGCAGTTTGACACTGATGATAACATTAATTGCTGAACTCTGAATTTTGTGCAGAACGATTGGTCAGCATCCAGAAAATTGAATGTTTATAACATTCCGTGTTGATTTGACACAGCGATATATTCAGGGGAATGTACTGAAACTAAGTAAATATTATACACATTCATATTTAAATGCTAACGAAGATTCAGAGCTTCATCAACTACAAAAGAATGTTTATAAATAATAATATCTTCTTATATTTGTGCAACACATAACATTTGTATTTATTGCTAATACTATTTCTCACTTTGGTGGCCGCATGGACTAAGGTGTCACACTAGAAATATATTGACTGTATATAACGGGGAGACGTGGGTTCAATCCCGGTCAGGTGTACAGAGGGTGGTATTCCCTAAATGGGTTTCCATTCTCCTTCAACGGAAATGAGAGCACACTTCTTCTAAACTCAATCTTCCTCGTTCCTACCACATTAGCGTAACTAATACATTTGCGTACAACCCGAATGAGTAGTAAGACGAGACGCTGAAATATAATCCAACATAACCTCGTTAATCCAAACAAACTTGGACCTAAGCTTGTTGGATTAGAGAAAATTCAGATCTTAAACGGGAGAATATGGAAGGATCTTTCGGGGGAGGGGGGGAAATGTTTCCCAAATTTTAAACTACAGTTGAATGAGTTCTATAAAATGTACATACTGTAACATCCCTATCCTATTTCTGACAAAACGGTGTAAGGTCACTGGTTTTATCTGGGTGCCTGGTAGCCAACCCTACTACAGCACTACCATGGCACCGTAGGGACTTACATGGTTCGGATGGACCCCGAGTGGTAAGGGTTGGGATGGGTGGTTCGTGGGGAATGAGACTGGTGAGTTAGTCCAATAAGATATATTTATTAATCTAGTCAGATGCTAAACTACTACATGAGTCACCGGTTAGATCTCCCATGACGCAGGAGCAAGCACGATAACTGACTAGAAACCTTCCTGTAGACCCGCGATTGACCCTCCGGCGGGGTGAACCACCAGATCACATTTTATATAATCATTTCGTCAGACGTGCTATATACCACCACACACGTTCTCAGCATGGCTTCCAACATTCAACAGTCATGTGATATTCTCACATACAAACTTGCTGATCTCGAGTTTCACCAGCCAGGAAGGTCCATCGGTCTCACTGTGCTCGCTCGTCAACAGGATGCAAGCTATATGAGCTAAATGCCATTCTCAGTAGGATGGCAACCCAACACTCTTGACTTCCAAGGAAATGAACAAGAGTGAGTTAACCTCCTGCCAGAATAAACCTTAAAATAATTATGCTCTTATAAAACATTTAACTAATGTATAACACCTAACAGGTAATGTAGTTTTACATTTAAATTATTGTTGTCATTTTCCCTTACAGGAAAACACATTGGGTTGACTACAACATGTAAATATTAAGACTTATTTATTATCACCGTTTCTTACATTTATCTTTTAAATTTAAGATTGTTATCAATAAAATCTATTTCATTTGTCTGGGTTTGTGTTTTTGTCACCCCCGTTTTCAGAAAATTATGTTCAGATTACTCAGAATTTCGGACTATCGAGATTAGGTCTAACGAGATTTTACTGTATTTTGTTACTACCCGATAAAATGGCCAGAGAGAAATATTTTGAATACAGGTTGAGCTTGTTCTTGTAAACAATATTATAACGTAATCTGTAACGTAGCAGTGAAACTACTCGCGTCTTTAACAAGCCGGTGTTTGAAGGTTCTCCTATTGTTCGTTTGATGCGCTTATAAAGCTTTATTTAAGCACGTTCCTGTGATCATATTTAATCAGGGTGAAAAGAGACTTTTACGGGGTAACGTGTGGTCGCTATGGTCACCTGACCAATTGTTTTGATATAAATAGTTTTGCGAAAATGTTTGGTAAGTTTCTATTTTGAAAGAAGAGGACATAAATTGAGAAAACGTCCTCAAATTAAACAATAAGAACCTTTAAATTATTTTTCACTGTACTATACATTTTAATTTGAGCATCTAACGCGTAGGTCTACTTACAAAACATTATATCAGTAAGAATACACACCCACATCGGCGATCACGTGGGATAAATGTCAGGCACATCTAGTCTGGTTTGTCGGGAGGTGGAGGTAGGGGATCTGATCCCAGCCTCTATGTACTGAGGGTGAACTTCCTTAAACATTTTCACAATATTTTTAGATGAAAATTAATGTACATTTTATATACATTTTAATTTACTCATCCTTATCGATTAACGCAATTAAAATGCCTATGGTCAAAATGGGTAACTTACCAGGGTAGAAATAAATGGAACGGAACTCTTCACGGACTTTCTCGCTCTATTGTTTAAAAATGGAGATATTTACTCAAAACTAGTAATATATGTGAAACGAAAAAATATACTTTAGAAAACCCAAGCATAAATTGCACTATATTTATATAAAATATTTTTGAGCTCCAGTTTTAGATTTTATAATTTTATTTTTAAAGAATTAATGTCCTCATTTGTATGTTCGGAGCATCAAAAAAAGATCAATATTGGGTCCACAAGGGTCAACACTGCATCTTAAATTTCGACTTCTGTTTAAAATTTTCGACATTTTATTAGGTGTTGCACATCTTCATGTCATCGCATTGCTATAAATTCCTCATTTATAAATTTTGACCTAAAAAAAAGTAAATATTGAATATTGAGTCTAGAATAGAGATAGATCATTGTTGTACAGACATTACTCCTAAGAGGTTTAAGGAAAAATAACATAAACTTTTTGAGAGACAGACTTACTTATATTTAACTACTCTATGGCATTAGAGAATTATTGCTTTGAAACTTAAGTAGTATATCTTTACAACTAAGGCTCACAAAATTGTAATAATATATTTGCCAATATCTCAGAAAGGTTGGTTTTATAAAAATATATTTCATATAAAAGTGTTTTTATTTTTAATAGTGCTACCATTTTGCAATGATAAGTTATTTAGTATCTCAAATAGTTGGGGAGATATAGAAATTTCATCTTCTGTAAAGTACCCTAAAATTTTTTTCATGGGAAAATGAAAATAGCCAGTTTATTTATAATCTTAATCAACGTCTAGATAAGAATTTAAATCAAAATCGTAAGAGCCGATTTTGAGACAGTCGACTTTTTCTCTTTTCACCCTTTATTAAACTACTCTTAATTTTAAGTTTAAACATACACACAGACAAACGGCATCGCAAAGACCACCCTTTACCGTTTGGGGGGTCATGAGACGTCGACATCCATCAACATTTCAGGTTAGATTATTTTTTACGGTCACAAAACTTTACTTTTTGTGTTCTAAAAGTATAAAAAATATTAATATTTGCGTATAGCTTGAAAGTTATTGATTTTATAAAAATATGCTTCGAATAAAATATCTGTATTATAAATATATATATTTATAATGATAAGTATATATTTCAAATAGTTTCGGAGATATGATAACAAAAAATATAATTTACGCATCAGACCGGAGCCGTTAAAGTCATTTTTCCGAAATATTGAGAATAGTCATTTTGTTTGGAATATTTATAAATGTTTAAAAATGAAATTTTATCAAAATTGTTGGGTCCGATTTTGAGAAACACGACTTTTTCTCTTGTTACCCTAATTTTAGGGTTAAATGTCCAATTCCAACCCCCCACCCCCACCCCACTCCCCCGGGGCAACCTTATGAAAATGCTAGATACCAAATCTTAGTCCAATTGGTAAAATAGTTTAGGCTCAAGTTGGAGGTACAGACAGACAGAAATTCAAAAAACACTTTTTAGGATTTGGGGGGTTATGAAACGTCGACATCCATCTAAATCTCGAGTTTGATTTTTTTGACGATCACAATACTTTCTCTGCCTGTAAGATAGCGGAAGTAAAAACATACATTTTACTACTTGGTTTACAAATAATTAACCTTGCCTAAGGGTAGGAGAACAAAACTACACATCCGACCCTAGGGTCTATATAGTAATTAATTTAAAACCAGGGTCAAACCCTTTACAAATAGTCCAATATCTTTGTCAGCACCTACCGGAATCGAACCAAAGTCCCCCCTGAGCTGGCAGATAATCATTATAACCCTGAGAAACTACTTGCGGTGGGCAAAATAGCTAATTAGAAATTGTTTACATCTATAATAATAAAAGGAAGTGTTTGTATATGTGCGTTTGTTTGTGTGCGATGCCCAGGAAAATCTAAGGCACGCAGAGATTTGAAATTTTTAACTAATTTTTGAAAGGGTTACGGGCAACGCAGTGCGGGATTGATAGTTAGGAATAAAAGCTATTCAAATGTATATGTTTTTATTATGAAAAAAAGATAAATACTTAGAAAACTGTCATTGTCAAATTTTCCAGAGTTGTAGCCATATTTTCTGTGTGTGTGTGTGTGTGTGTGTGTGTGTGTATGTATGTATGGTAGGGGAAAGAGAGTATCGGGTATCTATGTGGTATATTATTTTTTTTAAATCAAAATTTAGTTTATGTTTGTGTGTAGTAGGGAATATAGGGTAGGTAGTTTATGTTTGGAATGATAATTTTTTTTTAAAAAATTTATTTTCTCTATAAATCTACTTAAAAAGAATTGTCTAGTTAAACGGAGATTCCTTCTGGAAAACCTGGAAAATATTGATAATTTCACATAAATAAAAAAGTAAACTCTGATTACAGTATTTGTTAAATATTTTCTCCTCATACAGAGATAATATAGCAGGGAATTTAGTATTATATGGTTTATGTTACAGTCTGAATATGCGAAGAAGAAACTTTGAGGATATGCACTTTTTTACGATCTACATTTATGTTATTTTACTATATTATTAGTAATATTTACATATTTTAATTGTAAAAAAACCACATCTGTGGCCGCGTGGTCTAAGGTGGTACTTTTTCAATAGACTAGACTGACAATGACGAGGAGATCGTAGTTCTATCCTTTTCTGGTATACTGAGAGTGGTTTTTCATAAATTGCTTCTCACTCTCTTTCCCCGCAAATGTGCGTACACTTCCTATAATATCAACCTTCTTCATACTTAACCCATTAGCGTATAAACAGAATGAGTGGTAAGACGTGGTGCTAAAATTTAACTTTCAAAAATTATCTTAGTATTTAAATCAGACAATAGATCGTTTAGAAAGTGAACGTTAAATACCTACAATTTTATTTAGAAAGAAGGTACTAAATAATAATTAAGTTTTATCCCAAGACATCATACGACAGCGTTGATATCCGTTGAGGTAAGGGTGCTAGGTTCGATTCTTGGTCTGGTCAAAAAATTTCACATGGGAAAAATTGAATGCTCCCCTATTCCCATGGATGAATTGATGGGTTATTGAATGTTCCCCTATTCACATGGATGATTGATGGGCGATTGAATGTTCTCCTACTCCCATGGATGAATTGATGGGCGATTGAATGTTCCCCTATTCCCATGGATGAATTGATGGGCGATTGAATGTTCTCCTATTCACATGGATGAATTGATGTGCGATTGAATGTTCCCCTATTCACATGGATGAGTTGATGGGCGATTGAATGTTTCCCTATTCCCATGGATGAATTGATGGGCGATTGAATGTTCCCCTATTCCCATGGATGAGTTGATGGGCGATTGAATGTTCCCCTATTCCCATGGATGAATTGATGGGCGATTGAATGTTCCCCTATTCCCATGGATGAATTGATGGGCGATTGAATGTTCCCCTATTCACATGGATGAATTGATGGGTGATTGAATGTTCCCCTATTCACATGGATGAGTTGATGGGCGATTGAATGTTCCCCTATTCCATGGATGAATTGATGGGTTATTGAATGTTCCCCTATTCACATGGATGAATTGATGGGTTATTGAATGTTCCCCTATTCACATGGATAGTTGATGGGCGATTGAATGTTCCCCTATTTCCATGGATGAATTGATGGGTTATTGAATGTTCCCCTATTCACATGGATGAATTGATGGGTTATTGAATGTTCCCCTATTCACATGGATGAGTTGATGGGCGATTGAATGTTCCCCTATTTCCATGGATGAATTGATGGGTATTGAATGTTCCCCTATTCACATGGATGAATTGATGGGTTATTGAATGTTCCCCTATTCACATGGATGAATTGATGGGTTATTGAATGTTCCCCTATTCCCATGGATGAATTGATGGGCGATTGAATGTTCCCCTATTCCCATGGATGAATTGATGGCGATTGAATGTTCCCCTATTCACATGGATGAATTGATGGGTGATTGAATGTTCCCCTATTCACATGGATGAGTTTGATGGGCGATTGAATGTTCCCCTATTTCCATGGATGAATTGATGGGCGATTGAATGTTCCCCTATTTCCATGGATGAATTGATGGGTTATTGAATGTTCCCCTATTCACATGGATGAGTTGATGGGCGATTGAATGTTCTCCTACTCCCATGGATGAATTGATGGGCGATTGAATGTTCCCCTATTCCCATGGATGAATTGATGGGCGATTGAATGTTCCCCTATTCCCATGGATGAATTGATGGGCGATTGAATGGGTGTTATGTCTTTTACAGAATAGAGTAAGTTTTTATAGTGTGTTGGTTTAGTCAGTTGGTCCAGAAAGCGCACATTTAAATACCCTTAGTAATAATAACTTTGTCAAGACGCCGTTTAACACATTGATGCACTGGGTCTGTTTATTTATACTCTAGCTAGACCAGAATAGTAGACATAATAATATGACATCCAGTTGTATTTGTGTGTGTATAAAATGTGGCATACTCATATATATATGGCTCAGCTTGCGATCGATTCATAAACTCAGTCCACAGAGAGAAATAAAGTTTTCATTATTCCAGTGACGTCACAGGCCAGGCTTTAGGACGTGTCATGCGGGTAGCCTAGCCTTCAACTCCGGCCCCTGTACGCGCGTCGAATAATTGAACAGCTTAGTGCTATAACCGTTCAAATCCATGAGTATTTTTAAATATAATATATTATTCTGTCTTTATTAACTGCTATGGCCGTAAACTACTTGAAACTACTAAGTCTAAGGGAGCAGAATAAAGAGAATGCATACTAATATTCACCCAAATGGAGGATTTAAGATAGTAATATGAATAATAAAACAATTCATTGCAATTCACACTAGTATGAACGCAGAATAAACGTTAAGATCGTCTAATTAGTTTGGTTTGCCGATGATGGGGAGGTCGGCGTTCAAATACCGGCTGGATGTACTGAGGTTGGTATTCCCTAAATGGTTTATCCCTCTTCTTCCACCCATATGTGAGTGGACTACATCTCCTCTGAATTATATTTTTCCCATCCCTACCTCATAAGACCCAGTAAATTTGTATAGACCAACGCGGTGCGAAATAAACAAACTTTGTAGCATACAAACTTTTTGTGGTTCTTAAAAGTACAAGTCCATTTCGTGATGTCACAAATCAAGAAAATAGTCGGCTGAACGTTTACGTTGCATGTAAAATGGATTAGAGAATTTATATTTTTTTAATTCATAATTTGTGAGTCAATGACAATAAATATTTAAGAAAAGGATAATTTTAATTTCAATTAAATGTGATATATTATGATATATGTTATAGGAAGAGTAGTCTATACTCACAGAGTTCGTTCTTCCCCCCTCTGGCAAAGTGACTACCTAGGAGGAAGAATCGTTATCCAAAACTAACCCTTTCTGCTGTGCGTGATCGGATGTATGACTACACACTTTTATACAGATACCAATAGTGTTAAATACGCGGTGTTGTACCATACTTGAGGTGACCTGGAGGTCTAGGGGTAAGGTGTCAGACTTCTGTGCTGGGGGCTGGGTTCAATCCTCGGTCCCGGTACAGATTTATCTGATTTCCAAACCCTTCCTTCACCTCTGACAAGACATCTTGTGAATGTGGGGAATGACAGGCCTCCACCATGGTTCGGATTCCACGTTAAACTGTAGGTCCTTCATTTCATCTCACAATCACTCTACCATTACACATTAGCGTAAGTGCGTATAACCCGAATTGGTAGTAAGACGCTGTGCTAATAATAATAATAATAATAATATGTACCATACTTTTAGAGCCCATATCATACTTGGATACACCTCTCTTAGGTAAGTAATATAACATTGCAGGTATGGGCTACACCAGAGGTCCCCAAACTTTTTGTTCCTTAGAGCCCTTTCAAAACTTCGGTAGTGCGGTGGGCACCCTCACTCTTTCAACTAAATTTATAGCCGAACATAATTCATATTGCAAATAACACATCATAAACATACATATTATTTAAAAAAATTATGAGTTTAAATTTTTTTTTAATCGCATATAAAATAACACAAATGGTACACACGCAAAGTTAGTCCAGAACCAGTTTAAACAATTGAAACCACTGTCACCAAACCAAAAGTCAATGTCAATAAATAAAAAAATACAGCTTTATTTACTGTTTTAATAAGACCAAAATAAATACACAAAGAAATAATTTAATTACTCAACACCATTTTGGTGCTTAGGTACATTTTAAAAATAATATGTATTTTGTGTTTATTCAGGCAACAAAGCACTAGAATGATAGTTCCGAGTAATAAAATAGGCTTGCACTTTGAAAATGAGCCGGCAAAGAAACAGGAATGAGAGGGAGGGATTGGAAAGAGGGGAAGGAAGGGCTTTCAATCAGCAACTTCTTGAGAACAACATACCTGGAGATAAGCACAAACTTGATTTTTGTCGGAAAACTGATATTTTAAAATTATTAGTCAAGAACTTTTCAGCTGTGGTCAAAAAGTGGCAGGCAGCTGTAAAAGGTTTGGCGGGCGTCATGGCACCCGTGGGCATACATCCCCTGGGCTACATCAATCTTAGCCCAGTAATGCAAAGAATATCCAGTACTAATGTGCCGTTTAGTACGCCCGAATGTACTGATCGTACAACCTTTCCGTGGAGGTTCTATCCATGTCCCATTGAGATGAGGTGATGGTGATAGTGAGTTTGAGGGTGTGGAATCAATAGAAACACACACCTGGTGCCCATTGGAGTAATTTTCCTTTCGGGAAAAATACCCGAGGTATCAGCCGGGAATCGATCCCGGGACCTCTAGGCTCGTAAACAGGTGTACTGACCACTACCACCACTAGGCCGGTTATCTTAGATAAATGCTACAGCTTGAAACAGATTTCGTGCCATGTTGTGATTTTCTGTATTCTACTTTAGAAAACATTGGAACCATTTTACTATATTTAAAAATTACAACTAAGTAAAATAAACATTTTTTAAAATGATAAAATTATCAAACTGTTTCCATTTTCTTTGTTGTCAAGGGAAGAATGAAGTAAACCTTATTTCGATACATTTTTGCGGTTCAAGCGTAATCTTGTCCCTGATTTCTCGGTCGAGATCGGTTTTTAGCACGTGTTCCTTTTATTAAATAGCTAACTCCCTAGAAGTCAGTTTTGTCATGACAGTCTTTAAGACGTGTATCAGCAAATTACTCATATACTACCATTTTGACTGTTATATGAGAACAGATTGATGTGTAAGTTTAAAAAAGGTACTGCTTTTATCTATCCAACTGGTTTATGCAGGTCTACACTTGACAAACGTTGCCATTGTTGACAGCTCTAATATAGACCTACATCTTTGTCCACTTATTTTCTATTATTGAGGTGTTAAAGTATCACGTAGGCATATTTTAGGCCATTATTGACCCCTTCTTCCTCCTTTGCCAGAAAAAATAGGTAAACACCCCAACTCCTCCTCACCCCTTCATGCTTATTTGTTGCCTTTAAAAAAATTACAGAAATAACCATCATTTTGTATGCAATTTATAAATTGCTGGTAATTATTAACGTAGAGGTGTAAATTCATGGTGCGAGATAATCAACAATAAATACTATTGTACACTGAATTTAAATTTACAATGGTGTTTAGATGCTGTTATGGTTGTCATTTAATAATTATTTGGTGTCAAAATTACAATTTAGAAACTTTTCAGAAAATTGTTATGTGTTGAACATGTTATATTTAGTGAGATGTATGAAATAGATTTATAATATATTATATCATTATATATTTTAAATCCATATTCAATTGAAGTTATGAAAAAGTTTTATTAGTGAATACATGAATTATTATAGTTATAGAAAATCTAAACCACTTTTAAACTTATGGTCAAGATCCTTGAATCTATGTCGCCACACTTAATTATGTGTCCATTTGGGGTGTCTGGACACTGCTTCATTCTTACCCGTGTCTCTCTGTCTTACGTAAGCATTGTTCTGACCTCCCCCCTACCCACTTGTCAACAAAAATATGCAAAGTTTGAAACACACTACACCCTCAAGGTGCTTACGTAATATTTGATCACCCCATATGATATATTTTCAAATGTTCTTCTTACTGCATTCGGAAATTGTTTAAGTGGGCTGTCCATGTTAAGTTAGTTTGTAAGCCAAGAGTTGTGCTTAGAAATAAAAGAACACTTTAACGTAAAGGTAAGCGTATCAAGAAACGCCGTTGAGACTCATATTACTACCGAGAAGGCACATGGACATTTTTTACACCAGTCGGTTCACTAATTTGATACGGAGGGGGGGGGGGAGAAGTTAAAATGAGTGGGTGGAGATGTGGTGGATGTGGGAGCCTCATAAATTCACAATGGTGAATAATGAGGGGGGATTTAAGGGAACCATATTTCACCTGTGCTCACGGTACGCACGACTAGACCAGTTGACATTAAGTTCGTGTCCGACAACAGGTTCTACTTGTATTTCTGACCGCTGTAGAATGGGCTGCAGGGTAGCCCTAGTATCCGCTGTAGAGAGAAAGAGCAATTATTATTATTATTATTATTATTATTATTAGCACCGCGTCTTACTACTCATTCGGGTTATACGCACTTCGCTGATGTGTAATGGTAGGGTGATTGTGAGATGAAATGAAGGACCTGCAGTTTAACGTGGAATCCGAACCACGGTGGAGACCTGGCATTCCCCACATTCACAAGATGTCTTGTCAGAGGTGAAGGAAGGGTTTGGAAATCAGATAAATCTGTGCCGGGACCGAGGATTAAACCCCGGACCCCAGCACAGAAGTCTGACACCTTACCCCTAGACCAGCAGGTCATCAACAAAGAGCAATTCATAGAATGATGTATACGGAAAGAGATGCTGATATATGTTTAATTACAGCTTTCCATGAATTAAATGTGTTTTGTGACGGTTACAATGAAGACATTTTAGGTTACAGCGACCGTCGTGCTAATTTTATCACATCGTTTATAACCTTTGTGTTTGGTTATAGTCGTGATCTCCGTCTTACCTTATTTTATTAAGCACGGCATTATACTACCGTCAGGTATGCACTAATTACAGTAATGTGATATGGAAAATGAATGGAAAGTAAAAAACCATGTAAGGAAAACCACCCTCAGTACACCCGACTGGGATCGAGCCACGATCTTCCCACCCTCTACAGTCTAGTCTATTGAAAGAATGACCCCTTAAAAGACCCCGCGATCACCGAAGGGGTTGCGTTGTCGAGTTATCCGCGTGTTATTACTAATGTGTTAGGGTTAAGAACATTCTAGACTCTAGAGGAAGAGTAGTACGGCACGCCCGATGTCCAATAGGTCAGCAGATAGCCCGCAGGACTATTTCCTGTGGATTGACCTACATTTCACGACCTAATGATGGGGTATTTATCTCCCCCCTCAATTACCCTACTCGTTTCTACATCCAGGGAGCAAATATATTTGGTAACACGTCCCAGCTCACACCCCAATGGGTCAGGGATCCTACCCCCAGCCAATTATCCAGCCTTGATATTTGGACTCAGAGGGGGTAATAACCCAAAAGAGACATAGACCCCTCCTCAACGGGCCAGGGTTCATACACCAAACACACTAGACAGACTGCACTGAGACGCACGTATTCGCCTGCTACGTAGGCCAGATCACTATTGAGTGAATAAAACTAACACAGCGCTGGGTAAAAGAAAAAGGTACATGTGTTCTAATTAGTAATTACACTAATGAGTTAGGGATTAGGATGGTTGAATTTAAAAGAAGTGTACCCACATTTGCATGAAGGTAGTTTGGAAAACAATTGAGGAAAACCACTCTCAGTTCATCCGACTGAATTTGAACCATGATCTCTCGTCTTCGGCAGTCTAGTTTAATACTAAAGAAGCGCTTCAGACCATGTGGACATTGAAGGGGGTAACTGAGTTGTTAAACCGCTTAACCGACCAATGATTCCATTTGACCATCACGGTAGTAAGCATGTCCTATGAGTACAACATATCAATTTCCATAATTCATGAGCACAACATTTATATTTGTTTTTAAGGTGGTATTAGGAACTAGATATTAGGCCCAGAATCCGGTGGAGACTACCCGGGGCCCTTTGTCGTTGAACGTTTGTCGTGGACTGATCTAGATGAAGATTGTCAATGTCGTGGACGTTGTAACGACGTCCAAGCTGAGTGATCTTGTGACTGAACAAAAGTACACAGCAGATGAATTAAAAGCGGTTCAAACTAAATATGGCAGACATCTTAGTGCATATTTAAACGGGGAGTTTTGTGTGATTTGACCTTGTCGTTTTGAAACCTTAATGGTCCAAGACGCGTGTGAGTCAAAATGGAAAAACATTTATTGACCTGTGGAGGTGTAAAACTCTGCGCCCCACAATCGTGAATTTTTAACGCGTATAGCGGTTGGCAAGAAAGCAACAGCTATCAACAGCAGCAGCAATAACAACCAACAGCAACAAGGAGGTTCAGTGACCAGGTTTATGATTGAGTTTTGGTGATGTAAGGCCTGTCATTATCTGAACTTCAAAATGCTTAGAACATACTAACGTTTGAACGTTTGTGCCTCATTTGTATGTGGAACGTGCCTATATGACCACCGAAAGTCTTCAAGGTGTAGTTGTGGTCAATGGATATATAATTTACAGAGTGGCTAACCACGTTGGAGGTGCACCACAGAAGTAAGGCCACATTTAATTCCGCAACTCTACTTACCACACAATAAGAGCGATGGAAGTCGAGAGGATAGAAGAATCTTACCTGTATGGCATGCCATGTGCTGTGTACAACATCCACAAAGGGGACATTCTGGGCTATGTACAGACTATCACCAGCCAACCTTCTGGACTCCGCAAGCCACCAACGTGACCCCACCACCAGAGTCACAGTCCCCACTGAGTCAAGCAGTGGATACGTCCCAGTCAATATCATCGGACGAGGGGTCCCCCCAAATGTAAGGACTGAATAACCCAGAAAGCTCAAGGCTTTGATAACATATACATTTTATACAAATGTTAAACTTAAAGGTGAAACAATACGTAACTACATCATTAGTTTGGACAGTTTTGTTGTTGTCTAAAGTCAGCCTATTATTTGTATTATAAAAAATGTAATTCTAAGTCACAATTTATGACATATATTGGTGGACAACGTGTGAAATTTAAGCACACCTAAGTGTAGACTGTTGCGGTCACTGTGCCTTAATATTATTACTGTTTGTGGGTTGCACAACCTGAATGGCTTGAATATTTAAACCCTGTGTTTCATTCTCTAAATGTTGCTGAAACACTCAATAGGTGTTGTAGTCACAAGATCCGAGTGTTATTATTGTTTATTATTATTAGCACGGCGTCTTACTACTCATTCGGGTTGTACGCACTTACGCTAATGTGTAATGGTAGGCTGATTGTGAGATGAAATGGAGGACCTACAGTTTAACGTGGAATTCTAACCACGGTGGAGGCCTGGCATTCCCCACATTCAAAAGATGTCTTGTCAGAGGTGAAGGAAGGGTTTGGTAATCAGTTAAATCTGTTCCGGGACCGAGGATTGAACCCCGGCCGCCAGCACAGAAGTCTGACACCTTACCCCTAGACCGCCAGGTCACCGTGTTATTATTGTTGTTTGTCAATAAAAACTAATAATTTCATGTTATTATTTGTAAAATATCCCAAATACTTAAAACTTGATGGTGTAACACACAAAATTAATTTTGATAGTTAACTGGTGTAACACAAACACATATTTCAATTACAAGTGTCATGAAGGTGTAACTCAATATGTGTTGGAAACGGTGTAAGCAAGTGACACCAAAATCCTTGAATTTTAAAACTTTAATGGTATAACGCACGCAAATTTCATTTGTAATCTTGTGAAACACCAACTTAAAATAATTATTAACTGGTGTAACACACGTAAACAACAAATTTGTTTAAAAAAACCTAGCCGAAATCGTATATTAGTCTCTAGGTTCTGTGTTGCTACTATTTGTTGTCTGAAAGCCCCAAAGACATTAAAACATGAACTCCTCGTCTACCCTGAAAGGTATCAAGCTTACCTTGCGTGTTTCCACAATGATGGCAGACCTCCTATGGGTGTGAGGTTGGAACTCATATTAGGTTATTCAATATTGAAGGTCAGAAGTATAGTAACAAGATTTTCGATTTGCTAGGATCTCACATGGACGTGGCAATATAAGTGCTCTTGTCGAATATTGGCTAGCGAGTTCCCAGACTTTATGATCTTGACGTGTAGTACGCGTGCCAAGTTTTCCTACTGAGTGAGTGATGTTAGTTTTCCAGAAGTTTACAATCTGCGTTGTGTCTTACTATACGTCTGGGATATAATAAAGGAGGGATGAGGCAGGTAGAGATGTGAAGGAATATACCCAAATTTTTGTTGAGGGGTGGTGGGGGAAAACACCCTTAGTAAAGGCAGCTGAGGTTAGAACTTAGTAAGGGCAGAAATTTGCCTGTTTTAGCAGAATTGACCAAAGGAGGTGTGTGTTCAATTAAAATGGAGTACAAAATTAATCAAAAGGAGTGTATGTTCAAGGCTACATAGTTAAGCAAAAGGGATGCGTGTTAAATAAAAAGGAGGTAATACCTTCGGGTATTGAACCCAGATGTAAACGAGGGTAATTCTAATAAATATAACCGGAAAGTCACAACCTAATTCAAGGTCACTAGAGCCGGATATAAATATGTAGATAATTTTTAGATAATCACATACATCCCACCTCTACAGGCACCTTATAATCATCGTCATCACCACATAATCATCGTCATCATCACATCATCTCATCGGGGCGAAGAATCAGCATCTACATGATTCCTCAACCTCAGAAGACGGTTATATAATCAGTCACTGGCAGTCTAAGACCAGGAATATCTAGCCGATAAACCCTGATGGCGCGCATTAATGTATATTAAAAAAGTTTTTAATCACTAAATTTAACATACCTATAGATATAGCACCTGTATTTTTTAATTTCTCGTGTAGATAAAGTATTGTAATAATGAACATTTCTGATCTTGAAATTGTGATATATCTTAACATATACGTGCCCGCAAACTTAAAAATGGTCTGATGCACCACATAGGCTTTCCTACACCTTCTTCCAAACAGGATCTATTTACTCAGAGCTAGTATAATATGTGAAACAATATAGTAAAAATCGTTTCAGAAACCTTACACCAAAGAGCATAATGAAGTAATATAAACTGTTACAGAAACATATTGAGGAAAAAGTAGTTTTATATTCACCAAAGGGCAAAACAATCAATTTCCCAGACCTCAATTTGAAAAATATATTTGCTAATATCTCAGAAACTATTGGTTTTATAAAAATATATTTCATATACAGTGTTTTTTATTCTTAATAGGCTACTACTAAAACCTTACAATGATAAGAGTTGTGGAGATATGATCAAAATTGGAAATATCCGCTTATGTTAAGTACTGTACCTTAAAAGTAATTTTCATGGGAAAATTAGATTTTCAATTTTGTATGTAATACTAAACAAGGGCTGGATACGAAATTTAATATAAACCCTTTAAAGCTGATTTTGATAGAATTGATATTTTTGAAGTTATACTTCTTTAGGCGCGTTATGAAAAAATGATTAGAGTGAAATTTTAAGATGCGCGCGCATCACTGTAACACAAAAGTAACAGGTTGAAGTTAAACCGCTCATTAAATCTCGAAAAAAAAATCTACCAACAAAATAGAAATAGATCCTCTGTTAGTCGCGCATGTTGGTACGCTCGTCGCCTCTGATCACTGTTTTCATATATATAATATTTATCCACATGTTTCTAGTTTCTACATTCACAACACGTGTTTTAGTTTCATACAAGTGCGAATTATGTATGTTTTAATAAATTATATTCAGTAGTGATTTAAATTGAATATTTTGATTAATATTATTTACTATTCGTAAATATTAGTGAAAAAAATTGTGCTTATAGACTTTTTCAAGTGCTACAATATAATTGAGGTTAACTATCCGTATGTATGATTTATTGATATAAATTAAAATATTTTTTTGTATTTATTTATATTATTAGTTTAAAGTTTAAGTTCCATTAATAAAACATTAATGTTTATAGAAACTTTAAAACTTATTTTAAAGTTATACTAACTGCCATATTTAGTGACGAGATGTCTTTGGACTTGGAGGAATACAAACCTCTTTGGATCTAGACGAAGATTACACAGTTCATAGTTTTGTTTTGTAATACTGCAAGAAATGCCATTGCGTTGTTTGAATGTAAAAATCCAACAATAAAAGGTACGTAATTGTTTTGTTACCACTGTCTAAATTGAAACAAATTTTGTGCTTGACATACGTTTTGTTATTTTAATTAATTCATTATTAATTGGAGTACAGTTATGTAACTAATTGTATTTTAAGCCAATACAATAATATGCCGCCATTTAAATTTATTGAAGTGACAATAATGATTTAATAGTTGCGCCTACTCTTGAGTGGTGGCAAATAAAAGGCGCAACTTTGCTCTCAAATTGCGCCTGCTCCTTTTAGTGAATAGGGATTTGGAACATATTTCAAACTTGCGCTGGCGCAACTATTTGCTCCCTTTGGTGAATCCAGGCCCAGTAGTGATTTAATTTGAATATTTTGATTAATATTATTTACTATTCGTAAATATTTGTGAAAAAAATTGTGCTTATAGACTTTTTCAAGTGCTCCAATATAAATGAGGTTAACTATCCGTATGTATTATTTATTGATATAAATTAAAATATTATTATTTAACATAATTAATACTAAATATTATTAAATTATTTTTTATTTTTTAATGATGCCAAAGAAGTATAACTTCTCACGCGCATACATAAGTACACACACCCATTTTTTTATTTCAACCCTTATTTCAAACCTTAACTCTAGGAATGGATAAAAATTCAAAAAATAACTCTAAGGAACCTTATGAAAACCCAAGATACCATGTTTTAGCCCAATCGATAAAATGGTTTGGGCTCTAGTACCAGTAATAAGCACCGATACGGCATTGCAAAATGTACTTTTTAGGTTTTAAGGGTTCATGGGATCTAATATTGGGTCTGAGTGTAAATAAATAACTATGGGATATTTTGCACAGCATTTTGTTACGATACCTTTTTCTTTTCTTGTTGAACTTATTTTGGCCGTTAAAATATTGAAAGTATAGGGTATAATGAATGATTAATGTTATTTGTAACACACCACATTTTTATTAATTACGTTATCACCTGATTACAACTTTTATGCTTAATAAAATAGTGAAGTCCCCCCATCATTATGGTACCCGAGCGTCACACAGTTCACCCGAGTCCTCCCGTAGTTTAGAAAACGAATGCCAGATTTGCTCGGCCCAACCCTACTTAATACCTCGGTTGGACCGCTATTTACCGGTCATTACAGTCCTACCCTTCTTCACCTTGTTTGAATTTGCACCAATGGGAACGTGGCAAATTCAAACTGTTAGAAGGTACTCGAAGTATTTTTGTTTCCCCTTCCTGACGGTTAGGCCGCCGACTCAGTTCCTCATCTGGTTTACCCCCCTTCCCCCAGGAAAGGGAGACACATCAACTGTCGTTCCTATTTTTATACTTATAAATAATTTGTCCTTATCAATTTTACTAACCATTCAGGTTATGCAATTATGTATTTATTACGCCAATGGTTTTAGGGATTAGTAAGGTTATATTTAGAGGAAGCGTACCTCCATTTTCATGGAGGGAAAGTAAAAGAGTTGTTTTTTTAAAGACACCCTTAGTACACCCAACTAAGATTCGAACCTTGGTCTCCCCATCATTGGCAGACTAGTCTTCTGGACGAGTAGCGCGTTAGACCACACTGCCACCAAAGTCAGTAAAGAGACGAGTGAATTGATAGGTTTACTAACTATACTATAAATGAAGTATTATTTTAAATTAATTAAGGACAATATTTTATTATTTCTGATACTTAACTATAGATTTCCTAAAAAGTATTTTCCATCCGCTTCAGATAAGCTCCTGCAGCTCTCTTTTAGTTGGGTGATACATTTTGGTGAGAGTATGGCAGAAGAAGGGTGGTTTTAACTTTACAAATAATATTAGAACTTATTTTTCAATATAGCTAGTAAATATAAAATAAAGTAAATATATGAAGCTATACGTGAATGTTTTGATTGCTCCATTTGTTCAACCATCAATAACAAATAGTAAAATATGCCTTGGATTGATGAGGAACGAGCTTTTAGTGGGATATACTACAATTGTAAAGGAGCTTAGTTCCATCTAAATTTCGAGTCCAATTTTATTTGGCTATAAAACGATTTGATTTGTTTATTGGAGACAAATTAGTTTAAGGGTAATTTACTGAATAGAGTTATTGGAAATTCGTTCAAAATAGGTGTCTGGAGGTGTTTTACGTTATTAATAGAACTACGTACTTGTTTTCCTTAGAAAAACTTATTCATTTGATTTTTGAAGATTTTGTTTCAAACTACATTATGAGAAAATACCTACGATTGGGTTCCACTATTTATTTATGTATTGTGGAGTTTCAGGCCTCCACCGTGGTTCGGATTCCACGTTAAACTGTAGGTCCTCCATTTCATCTCACAATAACCCTACCATTACACATTAACGTAAGTGCGTATAACCCAAACGGGTAGTAAGACGCGGTGCTAATAATAATAATAATAATAATAATAAATTATTTAGTTGGGATAAAACTAGCTAATCTGAGTATTTTCCTCTACAATGCTCTTTTTTCGTGTACCTCTAAAATTAGAATTAATTTAAGATGAGGATATGAATAAAAAACTTGTAGACAAGATAAGAATAAGCCGCTAAATGATATTTACTTAGTTTTATTACATATTTTCAACAAAAAATAAACAAATTTCTTAATTCCTTTCTTTAAAAAATTGTTTCATAAAGTAATTCATAGAAGTTAAAAAAAGTTTTAAATAAAGTTTATTGAAGTGATGTCAATTTTCTGAAAGTAAATTAAAACATTTGCCTATAATTTAACACTACTACGATTCACAAGACATTTTTTTAAATATTTAATAACGTCAAATTTTCTCCATGATGCTTTTTTTTTTTATCACCGCGTCTTACTAACTGCTCAGGTTTGATGCGTATATAACAAAAATTATTCCAATCTAGTAGGGATAAGGAAGGAAGCCTTTAAGAGGTAGTCTACCCTCAATTGCGTGTAAGGTGAGTGAAAAATTCTTTAGGAAAAAACACCTTCATTAGACCGAAACGGGATTAGAACCCCAACCTCCCCGTCTTTAGCAGGTCAGTCTAACTCGAGAGTGACGCCTTAGTCCATTAGACCTCCGAGCATGTTCTCCATAATATTGTTTACATTATAATTTAGTGCTAGTTTATTCGTGGTCATAATATTTTGTTGAGTATAAGTTAAAATATTTTTAAATACACAGCTAAACTTAGTTTGGTTATTGATATTTTCCAATACTCCATACATGCAATGCCCCTGTACATAATTTCTTACTGAGTTCAATAACCGTCAACTATTACCTTGTTGATGTCTAAATATCATTACATCTATTAACATTATTATTATTAGCACCGCGTCTTACTACCCGTTCGGGTTATACGCACTTACGCTAATGTGTAATGGTAGGGTGATTGTGAGATGAAATGAAGGACCTACAGTTTAACGTGGAATCCGAACCACGGTGGAGGCCTGGCATTCCCCACATGTCTTGTCAGAGGTGAAGGAAGGGTTTGGTAATCAGATAAATCTGTGCCGGGACCGAGGATTGAACCCCGGCCGCCAGCACAGAAGTCTAACACCTTACCCCTAGACCACCAGGTCACCTATCTATTAACAAAATCACTAGATACTATGTAGGCTTGTGCGTAATTCAGCATTAGGGATTATTATAGTTTTAATTATGTACAAGTTCAAACACATTCGCAGAAAATATACTATTAAGTCAATGCTTTCCTTGTTTTTAAAACAAAAGTAGAAAAAAAATTCTTAAAAAGAAAAAAATTGGGGAGGGAATTTAATTATCAGGTTTATTATAAATCTATCCTGATTTAAAAACTAATGCCAGATTGTTACAAAATATACAATAAAGTTTTAATCAATTCATAAAAAGTCTTTTTGTAAAATGAATTTTATTTTTGATGATCTCATTAACAATTCACAAAGCAGGGATGAAAACAATAACAGTCTGTTTGACCATTTACTTTTGTTGTTTCAATTAAATATTTTGTTTGGTTTTTTTCGATAATAATAATTTTGCAGCCCAGACTAAATTATGTATGACCATACAAAACATATTTTTCTGTGTAGGGACACCTAAAAATAGTTAGACATTTATCCAGTGATTACCAAACATTGAAATAGTGCTTGTTTTTCTCTCATTTGTTCTGTGAAAAACATCTGCACGTTATCTACACATTTACCCAACAGGCCTACTTAATCTCTACCTGTGTGCACGCATGCACGCGCCTGGATGCGTGAACGTCCTCATTCATACCCTGGTCAATAGTTGGGATCATTTTTGTTTGAATACTCAGCTAGTAAATCTGAAGTAGGTATGTGGAGTCAGGCGTGCGTTTGTTGTCAAGTATTTATAAGGCAGGTGGTAAGGGCCGTGATTCTATGAATTAAAAATAAAACGACCAACGTCCATCCTCATCCTTAGATCCTTCTATAGCACGTGGCACCACCAGCTACGGACAGGGTAAGAGGGGTATAAGGCTCTCTTTCCCTGATCTAGCTTACTACCCGTTCGGATTGTACGCATACATCAACCATTCTAATAAGTAGGGATGAAGAAGTTAGATCATTGAGGAAATGTGCATGAATTTGCGTGGATGGGGATTGAGAAACCCTCTAGTTAAAATAACTTTAAGCACACTCGACCTGGCCTCGATCTCAGATCTCCTCATCAATGTTAATCCCCTTTAACACGAGTGTGACGTGCTACACAATGGGACCACCGATGAGAGTCCTATGAGACTTAAATGGTTTGTAATTGGCGCTACTCTTTTCCATTTTATAAACTATTCTTACTTTCAATACCAGGGCTACACGAGCATTAGTCTATGGGGAAGGGATAGCGAGGTTCGCGTAGTGAAATAGGGCTGAGAGAGGATGTGAAAACTCACAGGGAGAATTATATATGGAATTCCATGAGAGGGACTCAAACCTCGATCACTTTGTTATTATTATTATTATTATTATTATTATTATTATTATTATTATTATTATTATTAACACCGCGTCTTACTACCCGTCCGGGTTATACGTACTTACGCTAATGTGTAATGGTAGGGTGATTGTGAGATCAAATGGAGGACCTAAAGTTAAAGTGAAATCCGAACCACGGTAGAAGCCTGGCATTCCATACATTCACAAGTTAATTAAGTTAAAATATTTGTAGATTAAACGAAGTGTCACACATATTATTCTGGTTTGAAATTAGGTTGGAATGTATTTTAATATTTATGAAATAAGAAAAATTAGTAGCTTACTAAAGGCCTAGTTCCACTTCTATCAGTTGCCTGTACATGTAATAAATGGACACTAATACCTTTAGGCTATTAGATTAAAATGAATTTCTAATTTAAAACTTTGATAAAACTATACATGATTAATTGGCTAAAAGGGTCACGTATAAAACTATGTGGGCCAGGTTCTATTCCTGGGAATCTATATTATTATTATTATTATTAGCACCGCGTCTTACTACCCTTCGGTTATACGCACTTACGCTAATATGTAATGGTAGGGTGATTGTGAGATGAAATGAAGGACCTACAGTTTAACGTGGAATCCGAACCACGGTGGCGGCCTGCATTCCCACATTCACAAGATTTCTTGTCAGAGGTGAAGGAAGGGTTTGGTAATCAGATAAATCTGTGCCGGGACCGGGATTGAACCCCGGCCGCCAGCACAGTCCTGGGAATCTAAGATGTTTAATATTTTAATACGGACTCACACTGTTATCCAATAATTAGTAATCATATATGCTTTCCTAAGCTAAATTAGCTTGTAAGTTGTGTGTGAAAATAATATATTTAGAAAGGTACGTAAAATACTCCTATGAGGGAACACTTAAGACTAAACAATCAAATTAAGGTGCGGTGGATTATTATTATTATTATATTTAGCACCGCGTCTTACTATCCGTTCGGGTTATACGCTTAAAGTACTAATTACGCTAATGGATTAGGAATTTGGAGGGTTGAATTAGAGGAAGTTAACCCGCATTTGCGTAGAGAGAGAGTGGAAAACCATTTAGGAACCCCCCCCCCCCAGTCATCCGACCGAGATTCGAACCTTGATCTCCCCGTCCTCAGCAGTCGAGCTCACCACGACAAGCGCGTTAGCCAACTACGCCACAGAGGCGGGTGAGGTGCGGTGGAAAAGGACCCTAGGGAAGGCCAGTGCATATGCGTTTTTTACATAAAAAACCCTTCTTTAGTCAAAATAAATCAAATAATTCTCTCGTAGAAACATAGTGTTTAATTTTCTTCACAAGATGACCTTAACATTTCTTGAATATCTGTCAAGGTTGTCCTGACATTTAATGATCTCTTCTCTTCATTTTAAATGTTTGTCATCAAATGCTAACATGCTCATGAACTGAAGAACTGTTGTTATCGACACGTGAAGAAAATAATACTATATTTCTACTGGATCCAATTTTATTTATTTTGGCCAACAAAGAGTTTTGTTAAAAAACCCTGCAAAAACACTTACCTTTACTCGCTTTCCTTCCACTCCCATATAGGACTCCACTGAACATCTTAAAGGGAGGAACTAAGTAAGAGGTCTTAAACAAATATCATTGGACATAACCGATATTCAAACCAGTGTCCTCTAAACAAGCGGCAGAACTCTTTGACCACTCAGCTCCATAAACCAGGCGTTGAATAGTTTTTTATCGAAACACACCTTGTGTAAAACAGGAAGATAACTAGGATACATGAAATGCCAAACAAGAAACGAGTTCGCAGTTATTAATTATGAATCTTTCTCTCCTTGAATTACGAGTAGGAATTTCTCGGTGGCACCTGTCTGCTCTCAAGCTGGGGGGCATTCCTGTCTACACCTAATATTAGTCACCACAAGGACACTTCTGGTGCTCCTGCCTTGACCCTGAGTACCATTCCGAGCCTAACAAGAGATATTTACACTTTTGAGGTAGGGAGGAGGAAGGAAAAAATGAGAGGAAGTGCATCCGAAACTACGCGAGGAAAAAGTGGATAAGCATTTAGGAAATCTACCTCAGTACACACGGCGTGGATTCAAGCCCTAAATTACCTGTCTCTGTCAAACCAGACAAATCAAGAATTTTTTTTATCCTCGTGACTCGTGACCTGATCAGGTGACGCACATATATGATAAGTACTTTAATGTGGTAAGGATGAGGAAGGAAGAATTTTAGAGGTAATCTACCAGCATTTGTGTGAAAAGCGAGGGGGGGAATATTTAGGGAAAACCACCCTCAGTAAGCCCGACAGGGATTTGATCCCCGATCTTCCCCTCTCCAGCATACAAGTCTAACAAGAGTGTGAAGTCTTGGAACATTCGACCACTGAAGCGGATAAATAAAGACTAATGCCCCGTGAGAGAGTCTCTGCTTGTTTTGGTTTCAACGATCGATCAGTTGAAACAATGGAATTATTCTAACGAAAAACTTACTAATAGCTTTGAGAAAAAAGCCATAACTGTGTAGCTGTAATTTTGGTGTATGTGTGTAGACATATCTATTCTGGAATAATATTTTTAGTCAGATTTGTAAAAAAAAATAGCAAATTAACCATATTTAAACATTTTGAATATAACATCCTAAATTTGCGAGTCTGTGTATATATAATTGCTCAGACTGACAGTTTCTTCGAGCTATATCGAGTGCGGTGCCTTACATAATTGAGTTTTGTATTTAATATTCTGTTTTGATATAGTTTTTAGAAAGTATTCATTAATGTATTGAATTAAAACGCACCAACCCACATCAGTGGGTACGCGGAATGATATGTCGAGCTGGTATAATCTCGTTTCTCGTCGTTAGTGACATAGTCCAATCCTGGTTGAAAGATTTGGGGGTGATTATTTTTTAATTACTTCCAAATTTACCTTCAACCAAATGTATGTACTAAAATTCTACCTTACTCCTATTTAAACCATTGGTGTAAATGCTGATAGCTTGGATGGATAGTAAGACGCGTTGCAAAAGAAAATAATAATTAATCACTTGGGGGTTTGAGGAGTCCTTTGGCAATATAATAGACAGCTGATCATTGGGAAATCAGGATTAAAATTCAGGTCGTGTGGTTTTATTAATAATAAATGGTTTTGCAGTCTATCTTAATGCAAAATCAGGTAAAATTACTCTAAATTTAACCCTTATCAGCCTTAGTACATTAGTTTAATCGGCACAAAAGCGTAACACAAACGTGTATTAGGACGTGGTGCTAGTAAAATCCCAAGAGACGTTGCCAGTATAAGCACCTCACATTCCAACAGTGAACGCATTTTAGGGCGTCACGTCGTATTTATTCATGCGCTTCTCTCATCGCTCTTTTAATCTGCAGTAGATGGAAGATAATGGCGCTATAGTTAGCATATTAATAATCTCGCTATTTTATCACGAGTAAACCAATCACGACAAGGCTACGTTGCTCCTAGGCTCTGTGGGTGGTCTAGAGGTTATGTGATCATTATCCCATCAGGATCATGGGGACAAAGCTTTAATGCCGTTTAAGCTGTGTCGACATGGTTTAGTGGCTCGGTGGCTCTCTATTGGGTAAAGTGTACCCGGTTCGCTTAAGGGTGTGTTGGTACAATAGGGGTGATACATTATATATTTATGTAATCTAATTATTACTAAGGTAATAGTGACTAATGCCCTTAGTTATTGAGAACGAGTATAGTTTTATTTTCTTACAAAAACCTTTTATTTTGCTTCACCATGCTTCCCACGGGCTTATTGAGCTTTGGGACAGATTTTTGCATCTTTTATTGTAAGTATATACATTTTATTCAGAAACTTATAGCTACTGCCAACACCGTGGACAAAGACGCCAGTATCGTCTTGTCTGGATTTATAATGATGATAAGGTTAGGATTAGAATCTTGGCATTGTGTAGTGAGCTTTATATATATATATATATATATATATATAATAAATAATAAATAATTTTTATTATTTATATATATATAAATAATTTTTATTATTTATTTATATATATATATTCATTTTACTTTCATGCAGATACGAGTACACCTCATCTAAAATTCTACCCTCCTCATCCACCCAGTAAATCCGGAAGGTTGGTAATACGCGGAGCACGTACAAAAAATAATCTATGATTAACTTATGTTAATCACAGATTCCAGTAGTGACTAACTATACCGATTTATTTGTTATATTACCCGCCCCGGTGACGTAGTTAGCAAACGTGCTGGTTTCATGTTGGGCTATATTGCCGAGGACGGGAAGATCGAAGTTCGAATCTCACTCGGATAACCAGAGCTGGATTTCCCTAAATTGTTTTCTACTCTCCCTCAACGCAAACTCGGGTTCACTTCCTTCATATTAAACCTTCCCAATTCCTAACTCATTAGCGTAATTAGTACATAAGAGTTGAATTGTCTAGGTTTTGTTGTTTAATCTTTCTAGCTATTCATCCTTATATATATATATAAAATTTATATATATATAATTTATCTATCTATCCGCTTGTCTATTTATCTGTCTATCTATCTATCTATCTATTTATATATTATATTATTATTAGCACCGCGTCTTACTACCCATTCGGGTTATACGCACATACGCTAATGTGTAATGGAAGGTGATTGTGAGATGAAATGAAGGACCTACAGTTTAACGTGGAATCCGAACCACGGTGGAGGCCTGGCATTCCTCACATTCACAAGATGTATCTATATATAAACCGAAAGTTAGTATGTATGGGTTTTCAGAAAATGATTAATCACTTCTTTTGGGATACAAAACAGAAATTTGGTAATGGTAGAGGAATTGCCTCATATAACCAGAACAATTTCAAAACGATAAATTTCAAAATGAGACACCGGGAATTTGAGGTTATTTTTGTGTCTAAATACAGAAAAAGCCTCTTAGGGAAGGTAGATAATTTAAATTTGGTAGGTAGGTAGAAGTATCGCTTCAAATAATCAAACCGGTTTTAAAACTTGAAGTTTAATAGTTGTAGCGTTAAATGTATATATATTATATAAGTCACCAAGATATGTTAAAAAGTCTATGCCACACAACAAATCTTGAACTTATGCGTTTATTATGTTAGAAATCCTGGTATGGGAGGGTTATTTCCCTACCAGAATACTATTACATAGAATTATTCTGGTAGGGAAAAAGAGCTTCCAGACTTGACAATCTTGACAACGCAAGCTCTTAGTACCATATCTCTCCACTAGAAAGCATTAACAACCTTCGCTTTTCATATTCGACAAGTGACCAAGAAGGGTGGGTTTTAAGGCATTCCTCCCGCCTCCCACTTTCACCATACTTTTGTTAATAGTGACAGAAGCAACTTCAAGGAAGAATCTTTTCTCACTAGACCGGTGACCTCGAAGAGTAGGTTAAACCAGCCCCCATTACCCTCTTACCTAATAGTGATGACAGAAGTAAGGGCTTTGTTTCCCTGGCGAGTTTCTCTTGAGTTTGTATATGACGGTGACATGGCGGTCTAGGGGCAAGCTGTCAGACTTTTGTGCTGGGGGTCCGGGGTTCAATCCCCGGTCGCGGCCAGATTGATCTGATTGCCAAATCCTTCTTTTACTTCTGACAAGACGTGTATTACTCACAACTTATGAATGTGTGGAATGCCAGGCCTCCACCGTGGTTCGGATTCCACGTTAAACTGTAGGTCCTCCATTTCATCTCACAATCACCCTACCATTACACATTAGCCTAAGCGTATGCAACCCGAACGGGTAGTAAGACGTGGGGCTAATATTATTAATAATAATATTAATAATAATAATAATAATAATAATAGTTTATGATCCCTCAAATGACAAATATATTTTGCCTTGATATTCTGACAAGTTGTGTCTGTGGAGCAGTAAATCGCTGCCTTACTTCATGCCTTTTTCACGAGATAGCGAGATAATAATGTTATTATTATTATTATTATTATTATTATTATTATTATTATTATTATTATTATCATTATTAGCACCGCGTCTTACTACCCATTCGGGTTATACGCACTTACGCTAATGTGTAATGGTAAGGTGATTGTGAGATGAAATGAAGGACCTACAGTTTAACGTAGAATCCGAACCACGGTGGAGGCCTGGCATTCCCAACATTCTTGTCAGAGGTGAAGGAAGGGTTTGGTAATCAGATAAATATGTGCCGGGACCGAGGATTGAACCCCGGCCGCCAGCACAGAAGTCTGACACCTTACCCCTAGACCCCCAGGTCACTCTATAATGCAGTTAAATTGCTTTTGTATATTCATATATTTTTGATAACGTTTATAAATATCATTACTTAGAGCTAATTTTACAATCTACCTTTATTTTAGAAATGTATCATTTGTACATTATAACAATGAATAATGGGCACAAATGTGCAAACAGTGGCTGTTCAATTACGCGGTACAGCTCTGAAACTAATAAACAAATATCTCTGTTTCTCTTTCTCGTGAAAGAAAAGGGCAGGTAAGTCAGTAAATGACAATTAAATAATTGCTAGCTACTTTTAGATTCCAAGTTATTGGAAGAACGTTTTAAAATACCAAAGCTTTGCATGTTCCATTGTATCAAAATTTGAAACCTATTATTTTGAGATGGTAATAAATTTACTACACGGATACATCCGTCAGTAATTTATATTAATTAGATGAAAACTGTCACCTGCACACTTGACTTAATATAAGAGGTAAGGATATGGAGGGTAGTTAAGGAAGAATTGCAAAGGCATAAGAGAAGAGATGAAATGTGAAATCCACATTAATTTGTAAAACCAACTCTAGTGAACCCGGTTGAGAGTCAAGCAAACGGTGACAAATAGTTAATATGGAATAAAGAAAATAAAAGCTTCATAACAAGATTATTCTGGTTTTATAATAAATCGGTTGAATTCAGTCATGTTTCAATAATAAATTTTACCCACTTCAGTGATCAAATGATCTAAGGCGTCCCTCTCGTGTTAGATTGGCCTGCTGATGATGGTGAGATTGGGGTTCAATCCCAGTCGGGTCCACCTAGGATGGTTTTTACTAAATAGTTTCCCACTCTTCTTTCATGCAAACGCGGGTGGAATACTTCTAAAATGCTTCCTTCCTCATCCCTACTTTATTAGAATAGTTATTATGTAAGCGTATGATAAACCTTGAACAGGTAGTCAGATGCTATGATAAAAAAAAAGCTTTTGATCTCCTTAACAATTTTTATTAAAACTTTATAAGTTGGTATTTTCACTGTTCTTTAAAAAATTTGACAGTTTACACCATATATGTTTGATGTTTGGTATTCCGTGTGTTTTTGACAATAATATGTATACTTACTATATAACGAAGTACCTACAGTGTGCATACTATATCATTATTATTATTATTATTTTTATTAGCACCACGTCTTACTACACGTTCGGGCTATACGCTCCATACTATATCGATCTTTATTCAAATCAGTTGAAATATTTTACATTTCATAATTTTGTCTTGCATGCAACTCTTTAAAAATTGTTTTCTATTTTCAATCACTTAGTTATAAAATAGGCACAACATCTTATCTTATAATAAATTTATATATGAATAATACTATAATGTTAATATATAGTGTTAATAAAAATACAATATTAATGAAATATGAATCCTAATGTAATACTAATTCTACAATTTGAATTAATGTAGCTTGTTTCTTTGTGTTAGCTCGAGTTTTAAGCAATGTTAATAATTTTTAGCGTTGGCACGCTAAGCCAAAGGTCCCGAGTTAGATCTCAGTTTTCAGATATAATCTTTCAGTTTACGAATATGATACTAAAAATACTGATATATCCGTAACCTAAATGTATTTTACATCTTCTAAGCTTCTTTGTTCATTTGCATTAAATTGCACAAGCGTTTTCTTATTCTTCAATATTATTCGCTTCATTTATGGTACATTATTGCACTGTTCTAACGATAACGGCAGCATATAGCAGATCCCCGGTGTCTGTGGTGCCTATAATATCTCATTGTACCCTATGATTTCCACACGTCCATAACTGACTCTGCCTTAAGCTATGAGTGAAGAAGAATAGCCCTGAGAACAGGACAAATCTTGGATAGTATGACAGACAAGCAAAGGAATCATTTATATACATAAATAAAGCTAAACATTTCAAAATGAGAATGATATAAAGTAATGAAAGAAAGACCAGGGTGTCTTTAATATTTTTAATTAAACAAACCCAACTTATTGGCGCCCATAAAATTTAAATTTGGAATGCAAGTAGAAGGACCACCCGAGATAACCATCAAATTTATAAAATTTAGAAGTGTTAGAGAATGAGGGGGTTTCAAGATATCCTAAGTTAGTAGAAAAAAATATAAATTTTGGTGTGTGTGTGTTTTGTGAAGTAAAATTCAATTAAGGGTATTTTATCAAAGATAGGTTTTGGAAATTTTGTACTTTAAATAACTAGATCCAGTGATTTTGTTCAAAATAGGCACATGGTTAAATTTGGTAAGATAAATTAGATTTATTTTTATGGGTTTATTTAAGAATAGTTTACTGATTACAATAGTTTTTTAGATTGAAATTTTAATAACATAGCATTTACGATTATGTTCAATTGTTTTATGTCTTTACAGGATGAATCTTAATTAAAACGGATTCTTATTTTTATAAAAATAATTTAATTTATTTTACTTGTGACTGAATTTTGATTATTTTCATATCTTGACCGATTTAGTTTACAATTTAATAAGGTGTGTGTTTCATGTGATAAAACACAATAAATCAGAACGATAAGTTACATCATTCAGTGAAATCTTTAATTCGCGTACATATACACATATACATATAATTATATGTTTTTAAAATCTTGCTGTATCTACATAGTTTATTCTATATGAGGTTAAAGTAAATAAATACAGAATCAAATTTAACACTGCTGTAGATGTATAACCCGTAGCCTATAGGTAGTTGAACGTGGTGATAAATAAACACTTCTGTTAAACATTAAACATAAAAGAATTACCAAAACAAATAACATCATTCAACTCAAAACAGGCATGACGTTTTGTGTATGCAAAAAGTTTTTCTTTAGACCTAACTTAAAATAAACCAAAAATATTTCATCAACGAGCTCAAAACATTCATTAAGATCTTCTTAGTAGGTCTATGATTTATTTAAGTTGAACTTTTTTTTCCGTTTTTTGTGTAGCTTAGAATTTTATTTTCAAGAATAAGTTCTACTTCAAAAAATTATTTTAAGCTCCTATATATTACTCTGACAACGTGGGCTGCTATAGAAATCAAAATGTTTCGCTAGCAGGGACGGTGGGAATGTTTACGCTGCATGAAAGGCAATTGGAATTTTTTAAATATATGGAATGGTGTTTGCAATTTTTGATATTTACATTTTTTTATGGGTAAATATTCATCTCCAGCAGTGTGCATACCCATTATTTAGAAATTTCACTATCGCGAAGGTGTTTCGCCATAAGTGTCCTTGTTATTTTGCCAGGGAAGTTTAAACTGTCCGTTATAAATAATAACCCACAGTTTAGAGGTGTCCACGAAGGTTTCGCTTTACTAATTGTTTGCACAAGAGTGATGAGTAAGGATATCTTATTGCCTTTGTTTTAGGTGTCTAGAATGGATACTGCACTCTGGTCATGAGACTATTCTAGAATTAACAGATAAACAACTTTCAAACAGATTATTATGTGCAAATCATTTTTCATGCAATAAGTTAAAAAATGAATAAAAAACCTTTGAATTATTTTGCAATACAACCTATGTATGAACGACATGAATTGATACGATGTTTATTCAAAAATAATGTAGCTGATTCCATCAATGTTTGCAAAGATTCACCAACCTCAGGAGAAAATAGCTCTACCACCACCAAAAAAAATCAGTGAAAATATTTTTGTTAAAGCATCTGAAATAGAACCCTTGACTCCCCCTAAAAACATAGTGAATATTTTATCTCATATAGATTATGTCAGAAATAGTGAATCAATAAAAGACAGTGATGTGACTCCAAGGACAATAAAACTTAAATGGAAACTTAGAAAAACAACATTAATTCTTAATCGTAAACGAAGCAAGCTACATTTTCATCGTTACAAAAATCAAAATTTCCATCAACGTTACATTACTAATGATAAGCGAGCATGTGTCGTGGGTCCTTACACGTTAATTAAAATGCAGCTCAACCACAATGTACCATGGTGAAAAGATGAAAGAGCTTTTGCTATTTATACATTTTACAAATACCTTTCTTTACACAGAGCTTGGCTGAATCAGGGGTTAAAATTACCTAATGGGAAAACTGTACGTGAATGGTTTAACATAATTAATATTGGGCCAGAAATTTCAGAGGAAGTAAAGAAAAAACTTGAACTGTGAGAGTCAGAGCATTAGAAATAGTTTTTGTGCTATTTGATGAGATGATAATCAAAAAGTGGCTTAATTATAATTCAAAAAATTACCTAGAATAAGGCAGTCCAGATCTTGGTGAGCTAGGCAGGAGTAAGTTTCTTACAGCGCAAGCTTTTGTCTTTATGATAAGGATTTTCTTTATTCTTGGAAAATGCAATTTTAATACTATCTATCATCTGCCCTAGTAAGATATGCGGAGTTGATAATTCTTCTAGATTTGGATTTAGAACCAATCTTTGAAATAGGTTTTAAAGTAAGAGCTACAGTTTGTGATCAGAGTGTTTCAAATCAAAAATTCATAGACAACTATTGGGTTAATTTGGAACACCCATTTTTTTTCTTCAAAGAACACAAAATTGTCCTGTTTTTGATGTTTCTTATCTTTTGAAATGTATAAAAAATAATCTTATGGCTAACGATTTCTTGATTAATGGACATATTATAACATGGGAAGCCATAGAAAGTTTGGCAGCAAGTGACAGCCTATCAAAGACAGTTATATCAGCTTCCAAACTTAGTGAAAAACATGTTTATCCCGCGCCTTTTGATAAAATGAACATAAAGTTGGCGGCTCAGATATTTAGCCATTCTGTTTACTATGCACATGACACATGCGCCCACAAACGACTGTACAAATAAAGAATACATTATAACAACTGCCAATTTTGTTGAAAAAAAAAAAAGATTTGTTTGATAATTTAAATAGTAAATCCATTACAGACCAACATAGGAAACCTCTTTCAAACACAAATCTTCAAGTTGAAGACAATTTAGGAACGGATTAGTACGTGGAAGCTTGCAGATGTAAATACCAAACTTCCACCTACATTTATAAACCTTCCTTTAACTTTAAAAGGTATTTTAACACTGTGGAAGGACATCCAAAAGAAGGGAACTATTTTCCTCATTACCTCAAGGCTTCAACATTATTATTATTATTATTATTATTATTATTATTATTTTTATTATCACCGCGTCTTACTACCCGTTTGGGTTATACGCACAAGGCTTCAACAAGATCCCTTGGAAAATCTTTTTTTCAATAATACAGCAGTGGTGTATTTATGTTAGCAATCCATCAGCTCAACAACTTAGACATAACCTTCAGCATAATATGTTTGTTATGTTGTGTATCCCCCAAATCTGCTAAATGTGAGTCAGATCAAGATTAAACCTTGAGTCTTCAATTATTACAACCAAACAGTGAGGAAATAGAGCATTCATTGCCTTCTGAAACAATTAAAGATAACCCTCGAGAAGACATTACACGTAATTATATTTTTGTGTTGTAGAGTAGTTTTACGTTTACTGTGACTTAACACTAGCATTAATTTTATTAACATATTTTGGAAATGAAAAAACAATTTTTTTCTTTTTGCAGTCAGTTTGAGCTATGATTATACTGCAATATTCAAAAATGGTGGTTGTGTACTTGAAGGAAGAAGTGATGCATTGCCTGCCATGTTCAGCCCCAAATTTGTAAAGCTCACACATCTCATCTTTAAATCAATCTGAATACTTTTCAGGTAATATTGAAAATGATAGTGTTAAATTATAAATATAATATATATTGTAAGCATGGGAAATAATACATATTGATATTTTATTTCAGAAAACATTAAGAAAAATACACCCACATGCCAAAAAACATCACTTGAAGACTGCGCAGCGTACTATCTTTCAGGATACACTGCAAAAAATTTAACTTTGTTACTTGTGCGAGTACACTAAAAAATTGTGACATTGAAATGACTTACATATTCCAAGCTTTGACTTACTTTAGAATCTATTTTACTGAAGCATCTGAAAGCTTGTGGGAAGTGGTAGGGAATCAATTACAATCATTTTAAGATATTTACAATACGATTAGCCACGAAAAAATATATCATTTTTGATGGAAAATCATTTGATAAAATCACTAATGATTACTATCCAATGTGGTTTAGTACATCTAGTGAGCAACGATCATTTATTCTTCGTCTCTTAGTAATAGCTTGAATTTACCACGGTTTGAAGTAGGGTTCAAGAAGGGACTCTAATAAAAGGAATGTTGGGGTTTTAATAATGTAAAGGAACACATGCAAGTGAAGAAACTTCGGAATAAGTAAAAAGGAACAAGAATAATTTATTTTCTTTCTCTGATATGTTTGTATGAAATTTAATATTAATAACTAATAAGTTATTATAAAGTGAATTTACTTGAGAATACCTGAGATTTTCAAATCGAAGGGTTTGTAAATATGTAAATAATCAATTTATATTGTAGAGTAACATGCAAAGGAAGGTATAAATTAATAATTTTTAACCCTTGTATTGCTGTAAATATATTAGTATCAGTCTAATCAAATTGTTCTGGAATTTTACAAACCATAGCAAGGAGACAAGAATTCAGGACATTTATAACACTTCTAATGATCAGATTTTCCTTGTACCAAATTTGAAATGCCCTAGCTATAAATTAGACATGAGAGATATATATTAAAAACGATGGCCATCTTGGGAGAAAAACTATTATTATAAAACTAAGTTTGTGTCTGTCTGTTACTCAATTGTATATCTATTTTGGTTTAACATCAATTATTTTAAATTTTTGTTATTATATTTAACAATTGTTAGTCTATTTTCTGTCAATTCCTAAAACATTGTATAGTAACATCTATTTAAACATTGAATGCGTATTATAAAACATATCCCTTGAGAATAACGGGTTGATTAGATAATATATATTTATAGATAAACACATTTATAACTAACCAAGGTAAACCCAAATAAATTAAATCTATAAATTATGATTATATCTTTAGATAAGATGTAGACCTACAAATAATCAAAATTAAGCTATTGTTTCTTCACAAGAGTTAGTTAAATTTGAATAAGTAAAATAAATGTTTATCTTGCGTTATTTAACGTGCATTATCAGAACAAATTGGTTATATTACGAGGCTTACAAACTAATTTAATTCTAAAACAGATACAACACGCAATCCAAAATGTTCCAAGTTTTATTGGAGCCTTGGAACTTTATTTCTGTGGATAGACGCACTAACACCTGAGATAGATGTCGGACTTTGGTTAAGTGTTTTAATATAGGTCTAGTTAGGCTGTATGTCCTTAAATGTCAATCCGCATATTTACACAGATGGGGAAGAATATAAGAAGATATTAAAGAATAAATGTACGTCATTTCTGTAGAGGTAAAGAAATAAACCATTTGGAAAATCTATCAGCAATACAACAACCAGGGATTCCAACCCCAACCTCCCCCAAACAAACAAGTATATTGAGAAAGTGATGCTCATAAACCCATATAACTCACAGGGCGCGGATTCGGAGGGAGGGGGGGGGAAGGTCAAAGGGTGTCTGTTGATCCCCTTGTGAAAGTTAGAAAATAAATACAAAAAACAAAATTAAAGTTCAAGTTTTAGAAAAAAATAAGCACAAATAAATTATACATTTTATTTTATTTTTACGCGCAGACATCTCTTAAGTCGGGTCCACACGTGCGTTATTCCTCCACGTTTATTCAATGTTTGATATGACTCACACAAGTGTGGAAGAAAATCGTTTTCATGTACTAATATTTGTTGTGCATAGCGAGTAACGAACAGTGTTCCGTATAGAGACGGTAGACTACCACACATCAAAGAAGACTAATAATCGCCTGAGAGCAGTTCATCCCCGAATACCAAATATAGAGTATGTGTAGACAGCAGGAACGGTGGAACTGTGGGGGACTCTGCCTCCCTGAAAATAATTTGCCCCTCTTTAGAATAAATCCCCCCCCCCCCCCCAGATATATTTCAAATCCACTGATATTATCGAATATGAAGCTGAAAGATTACCTTGAATAAAACTTCAAATGACTTCTAGATGCATTCTATTGTCAAAAATTTGCCGAAGAAAACCGCTTCAAATAACTACTAGATACATGTAATTTTGATGAATTTTCAGGTGAGGCCTACCCTAAATAGCCTAGTTTCTAAGATAATTCAATTTTGAAAATTTTATCGGTGTAAGGCCGCTTCAAAGATTATCTTCTAAAGGTATCTACTTATCGTAAAACATTAAGGGGAGGATCCCTCTAAATAGCTACGAGGGGCATCCGAATTAAAAAATTTCTATGTGAGGAATAAATTAAATGGCTTATAAAATGATCTGATTAAAAAAATTCAAGGTGAAGATTACTCATAGCTTCTAAAGTGAACAATTTTTCAAAAAATTGTTGAAGGAGGGCCACTCTAAAAAGTTTATAAAAACTATCTCATTTCAAAAAATTGAGGAGGATGACCACGGGTTAAAACATACATACATTCATATTTTATGAATGAGAAATTAATAAAGGGTTTTAAACAGAAATATAACTCTGTTATTTATAATTATGACCCCCCTATGAAAATGATCTGGATTCACCCCTGGTTCACAGCCCTGTGCTCAATGTCCCGGATTTGATATATAGGTGTACAATAATAATTGTTCTACACGTAGCTAAAACATATTGTAGACTGCACATAATCCATACCTAGTGTTCATTTTGAAGTGTTTCTGATTTACGGGTCTCTACGTTGTGCGCCAATTGAAGTGTTATTGAAATATTACTGCACCGCTGGGCGCTAATTATGATGTTTTGGACGTCTCTCTCCGCGTCGATCGATGAATTCTGGATCTGGTTCGTCGCATTGGGCGTCGTTTGAAGTTATACCGTTTAATTAGCTGATAATTGCCCCGTGGTCAAGCACTAATTAAAGCGGTCCGGTATTTTGATGTGGTGAGTTAATTGGTATTTATAGCCCCGTGATCGAGCGCCAATTAAAGAGTTATTGGTGATTTAAATATTGTATAATTAATACACACTTATTATGTTGACATGTTTTTATTTCAAAATCTCAGTTTATTTTTAGAGAAAATAGATCATGTCGTCGAAATATATACGTGGTCTATAGTACGAGCGTGGACAGGAGTTCAAGTTCCGAGTAGTTCAAGGACTGTACGCCTAGTGACTAGTGAGTAGTGAGCAGTATTGCCTTACATTGCACCATCCTTCGTATATATCCATTGCTCATGGAAGCTTCGAGAAGGTTTAGTTTAGAAAAACAAAATACAAGACAAAAACATCTCAGTTTTACTGGTAGGTTCTAGAGCCGGAAAATGACTCAAGTTACATTTTAAAATCTCTATTCGAACTTTCCAGAAGAGGAAGTTATTATTTAAAAATCTTATATTGTCAACTTGTCTTTACTAATGTCACGTGCGTGACGTCACTGATCAGTGGCTTTTGACTTCTTAGAAGAAGAAGAAGTGCTTTAAGCGCCATTTAATATACTATATAATTTAAATAAAATTAAATACGTTTATAAAATTAGGACGATATTATTGTCAATGCTTTCACATACTTTTCAGGGGCAAGTCAGTTACATTACAATTTCAATATATTGTGTTAAATGAAGAACGTAATGAATGAGTATGTAAAAAGTGAGGACTATGTATGAATTAAATATGTAATGCTCTGAATTATTATGATAATATCGTGTAACTTTTTAAAATTTTTATGAAAATTTAAAATGTTTGACTAGTAAGACAGAAAGTCAACTATCACATCACAGAGGGGGTGAGGGAGGGAGGGAGGGTGAGGTAATTGATCGTGCCTCACTCCTCTCCCCTTCCTCTCCCCTCCCTCGCCGTAGTCTCGCGTGTTCCCCCCCTCCCGCGGCGTGGATTCGCGGCTTTGGAAGAGACGTGGGAGAAGTAGGCAGGTCATTAGAGAAAGGCTGCTATGATTGGTTGAGATAAAGAATATTGTTATAATGAGGTTAAGATTTCCCATGAACCAAAAAGGGTTAACCTTTAATCCTAGTGTTATGATTCAGGCTTCTCTAAACCCGAGTTGAGAAAAAGGTCCTTCTTTCCGGGGGTGACAAATGAAGAATGTTTTCCTGGCAGCTTAGTCCCCCTTGTTCTTTCCCTACTCGGCGGCTGACACGTGAAAAATGTTTTCCTGCAAATTAGTCGTTCGGCTCGGCTCCCCTAACCGAGAGAGTGCTTTAACTCAGGAAGTTAACATCTGTATCGGTAACATCTGCGTCTCAGAGGTCTGTGAGAATTTTACAAGAGGGGGACTTCTCACGCAGTAAAGAGGGAGGAGTCAAGTGAGTTCAAACCCTTTTTTCGCACCGCCTCCTGGAGAGAGGGAGTAGTTTACTTCTATATATTGAGTTACCCCTTTAAGTAAAATCCATTATCTTTTAAATCTTTATATTCTAAACAACATAATCAAGAATGTCTAGTGAATATTCAGCAGCGCTTTTGTCAGCAATCGGTTCGAGTGAGATAGTGTCAAGGAAGCTGACAGATTTAGAGATAGGTCATGGTTATTATATCACTAATATAAAAGGCGTGACGACGAGATACGGGCGCAGAGTTCTCGCCTTGTTGGAGAACAAATATAACGTGTGGTTACCGGCTCGATTTTCCCTGCTTACCGACGCCCAGCTGAAGGAGCTCTCCAAAGCTGACTTACTCCTAGTCTACCGAGGTATTTCCAAAAACAGCAAGACGGCACTGATAAACTTCGAAGGTATGTTTATTACAAGCATTTCTAAGATTAATCAAATCAATCGAAATATGTTTTTTTCAGTTAGGATGTACAGAGTATGGGTTTTTCAACTCTCCCTCTACGCAAATGTGGGTTCACTTCCTCTAATTTCTACGATTTTCCAAAAAAAAAACCTTCCTTCAGGATAACTTGTGAAAGCTAGACCACTACCGTGGTTCGGATTCCACGTTAAACTGTGGATCTTTCTTTTCATCTCACCAGTAATCGAAAGATGTATTTTTTTTTTCAACTCTACACGAATGTGGGTTCATTTCCTCTAATTTCTATGATTTTACAAATAATAACGCATATTTTCCCAAAAAAACCCTTCCTTCAGGTTATCTTGTGAATGAGGGGGGAATGTCAGACCTCCACCGTGGTTCGGATTCCACGTTAAACTGTAGATCCTTCATTTCATCTCACCAGTAATCGAAAGATGTATTTTTTTTTTCAATTCTACGCAACTGTGGGTTCATTTCCTCTAATTTCTATGATTTTACAAATAATAACACATATTTTCCCAAAAAAACCCTTCCTTCAGGATATCTTGTGAACGTGTGGGAATGTCAGACCACTACCGTGGTTCGGATTCCACGTTAAACTGTGGATCCTTCTTTTCATCTCACCATTACACATTAGCGTATAAACCGAACGGGTAGTAAGATAATACATAATAGTCTACTCTTCCACATTGATTCGTTCAAATCTCAGTCATGCTGAATGATGATGCTAAACATTTAAAAAAGTATTTTCAACATAATAGTCTACTCATTCTCATTGATTCGTTCAAATTTCAGTCAGGCTAAATGATAGCGCTAAACAATCTTTCTATCCGTTCGAGTTATACGCTTATGAACTAATTACGCTAATATTTTTAGATATAAGAAAAGGGTTATTTTTATAAGAAGTGTACTCGCTTTTGCATGAAGTAGAATCGTAAACCTTTTTTGAGAAAATGATCCTGAGTATAGGTTTTTTCAACTCTCCCTGTGGGTCCACCCTCCTTTAATTCATAATTAGTACGTAGAATAATTTTCTAATCTCAGTTAGGATGTACAGAAAGACCCCTCGTTTATAAACCGACAAATCACAAATTTATAATTTTTCATATCTTATCTTAAAGTAGGTTATGTGTTGATCAGTAATGATTCACCAAGATAAAATTAAAACAATATTTACAATATAGGTTATACTTTGAACACTAAACTAAATGCTACACCTAAATTTTGTTGAAATAAAATAAATGTTTAGCACCACGTTCGAGTCATACGCTTGTGTTCTAACTAGGCTAATAGGAAGTGTACTCGCATTTGCACGGAGGGAGAGTGGAAAACCATTTTAAGAAAAACCAGATTTTTAGGCTCATAATAAATCAAATATTGCTTCAATAGATGTGTTTAGTTTTAATTTTCACACATAGTAGTTTCATAAGTTATTGGTTATTTGTCAAGGGCATACTGAAACTAGATGAACAATTTTTCTAGTCCAACACATTAACTCAGTACGTCATTTAATATGATTTTGGTTAATCTAATTAGAGGTATTCAGTTCCTACCATCACATCTTACTATCCGTTCGAGTTATACGCTTATGAACTAATTACGCTAATATGCAGGGCAGCTTCCTCCACGTTGACGATTCAGGTTCGAGCCTTGCCTCCTAATTAGTATACTGAATGATTTTAAACTCACGTCATGGTACATAGAGGACAACTCGCTCTTACCTTTAAATGCGTATATATCCCGAATTAAACACACACACACACACACACGCACGCACACACACACACACACGCACATACACATACACATACACATACACATACACATACACATACACATACACATACACATACACACATACACATACACACGCATTAGCTTCAATGTTTGTATATCATGGCTTCATGAACAGCTAACTAGATGTCCCTGTTTGTTTTTATAGCTGTCTCAGAGCCGCTCGAAGAGATCATAGAGCAAGTTGACCCGGAATGAAGAAGATAATACTGAGGGGAGAGTAGGGCCTTTTAGAGCATAGTGCACCCGAACATGACAGAACCACCGACAAAACGTTTGCGTTTATCACCTCCTATCATTGTATCTCGGCAAACTAATGGGAATAGGGTGTATACTCTCGCGGATCTAGACGTTAATGAACAACTTTTAATTAGATACTTGAAACATGACGTTGCACTTCGTGAAGGGAAGTTGTATAATGCTTACATTGAGCATATACCTGGTCGAATTAAGACCTCGAACGTACTGATATTAGACCATGACAATATAGACGTACAGATCCAAAGACTTTTGACCTTATCACGAAATTTAGGTACAGGATTTACTTAGTTTAGGCTTTACCTGGAGCCGCTAGGACTATCTATTAAACTTATTGAACAAGCATACGCTCGACGTATAAAGACATACTCAATCAGTAACGAGAAACCCTATAAGGATGTCGTACAGTTTCTCGTTGCATGCGGGGATATTTATGTAAAAACTGTAGAAAAAGAATCAAACGCGAACGGCCCGATAAAGGTAAATTGTAGCCTCATTTGCGAGTTTAAGCATCCTATTGATGATAGAATTGAAAAGGGTTATTTCAATTCTTCTCTATACAATATATTTAACACACTAAACTTGGAGGAGAAATACGAGATTAACGTGGTCTTCCCACTCCTTGCTCAGATTGAGGGCTTTGTTTCTAGAGACTCAGGGTGGATGTACAACGGCACGTTGGAAATGAGAGTAAATTTCTCGAAAAACTCGGCTTTCTCGATCGGTGCCCACGTTCAAATCCCTGAAACTATTGCCAGATGTAGAGCGCTGATAAATGTTCAAGCTGAAGAAGGACTTTGCTTCCCAGTATCCGTATTGGCGTGCCTCTTTGAGCCGACAGGGATGGCTCAGCGTTTATCGTCTTACCCTAATTTTCGTGACGTGTTGAATCTAGATGGGATCCCGCTTCCGTTCGAAATGAGATATATTGAACGCTTCGAAAGGCTTAACGATATATCTGTTAATGTGTACACTACAAAACATGAAGGTAGTGATTCTTATGTGGACACTGCAGACAACTCTAAAAAGTTAGTGATCGTTCCCGTGCATGTCAGTGCTAAAGAGCGTGCTAGACATGTTCATTTATTCTTGATAAAAGTACATGGGACGGAAAATTATCATTTCAGTGCAATAAAAAATCTGTCACGATTAATAAACCCTCAACTAGCACCCTTGTCTGACAGAAGACGTAGGTATTTTTGTGACCGTTGTTTGAGCTCTTTTCTGACTGAAAATAAACTTGTAAAACATAAAGAAACGTGTAAAAAATTTGGAGCGGTAAGGAGTACATTCCCTCAAGGGGAAAATAAATTCCTGGCGTTCTCACAGTATAAACAACAGGAGAAAACAGGATTTATCGTGTACGCTGACTTGGAGAGTTTACTCGTGCCTATAGAAACGTGTGATCCTGACACGAAATTTTCCTATACTGAGAATGTACAGAGTCATGTAGCATATTCTGTAGGCATGTACACTAAATGCATTTTTAAATGATAATCTCTCGGAGTACCGACACTTCACGGGAAAAGATTGTACAGACCAATTTGTTGAAGCTCTCGTAGATACGGCAAAGCGCGTACTAGATTATTATAGTACTGTAGTTCCAATGACGCCACTAACATCTGCTCAAAGAGATGCTCACAATACGGCCACTCATTGTCATATTTGTGAAAAACCCTACGCGAATGATGATATCCGCGTTATGGATCATTGTCACTTGACAGGACTTTACCGTGGTAGCAGTCACGCAGGGTGTAATATTAATTACAAGAACCCTAGTCATCTGAGCGTGGTTATTCATAACGCACGTTGCTACGATAATTTTTTCCTTCTCGAATCACTTGTTGAACGTAGAGAAACTGATCCGTTCACAGGGGAGAGCGTTCTTGTCAATCCAGGGAAAGTTAAGGTTATTGGTGAGACAATGGGAAGATTCAAAGTAATCATGAAGTATATTCGGCACGGGTTTCGAGGGATCACAATTAAAATTATAGATAGTTTCAGCTTTCTGTGTACCTCCCTTGAGAAATGCGTATCTTACCTCGAACCTGAGCAGCTTAAAATCACTCGTAAGTGTCATCCTGATGATGAACGTTTCAAACTAGTCGCTCGTAAAGGGGTGTTCCCCTATGACTATATAGATTCATTTGAGCGGCTGAACGAGACTCAGTTACCGAGTAAAGATAAATTTTATAACGCTCTCACGGATAGTCATATCTCTCAGGAAGACTATGATCATGGCTGTGAGGTTTGGCGGCTATTCGAATGTAAGAATCTTTGGGATTACTAGAACCTCTACCTTCATACCGACGTAACACTACTGGCCGATGTCTTTGAGAACTTTCGTGATCTTTGTATGAAGACGTATAGGCTCGATCCCGGATGGTCTCTTACGGCCCCCAGTCTAGCGTACCAAGCTCTATTGAGAATAACCCAGGTACGGCTCGAATTAATAGATGACGTAGATATGCATCAATTCATTGAGGGAGCTATTCGAGGAGGGATATGTTTCGTAGCTAATCGTCATTCTGTAGCTAATAATCGTTATATGAGTTCATTTGACCGTTCCAAACCAGAGTCTTACCTCGTTTATCTAGACGTGAATGGACTCTATTCATTTAGCATGTTGAGCTCATTACCCTATGGAGGGTTCAGATGGCTTGAAGATGATGAAATTGAACGTTTGGACGTGCTAAACGTGGAGGACGATGCGGATACGGGCTATATCTTGCAGGTAGATCTTGAATATCCACAAAATGTACATGACGCTCATTCTGACTTGCCGTTCTGTCCTGAGAAAGGGATTCCACCCGTAGGGAAACACGAGAAATTGTTAACGACTCTAGCTGATAAGACTAGGTACGTCATTCTCTATCGTCATCTAAAGTTATGTTTAGTGAATGGGTTGAAACTGACGAGAGTCCCCCGTGTTCTCAGTTTCAAACAATCTCCGTGGATGGCCCCGTATAACAAGCTGAACGCGGAAATGAGGAGTAAAGCGAGCAATCAGTTTGAAAACATGTTTTTCAAATTGATGAACAATGCCGCATTCGGCCGCCTTATATCTAACAAGAGGGCCTACCGTACGGTAAAAATAACTACCAGGTGGGAAGGTAAATTTGGGGCTGGTAACCTTATAGCCAGTCCAAACTTTAAAAACCGTATGATTGTATCAGAAAACCTGGTCATCATTGAGATGGAACCGCAGGAGATTTACTTTGATATGCCAATTTATGCAGGATTCGCCATTTTGGAAATCTCTAAAGTAGTCATGTATGGTCTACATTACCAGGTCATGGTTCCAGCCTTCCCTCCAGGTACGTTAAAACTCCAATACACTGACACAGACTCGCTCCTCTACTATATGACAGTTGAGGACGCCTACCAACGACTTATCCCTTTAGCTAATGAGTATCTGGACACCTCCACTTACGGACAAGACAATGTTTACGGCATGCCTGCAGTAAATAAAGGGGTGCTCGGTAAACTAAAAGACGAGACTCGAGGTCAGATCATCACTGAGTTCATAGGTTTACGCCCTAAACTCTATTCATTTGCAGTGCAAGGGGGTGGTGAGACGCTTAAGGCTAAAGGTGTCAAGAGTATCGCGTTAAGAACGCTCTCTTTAGAGGACTATCGTAATTGTTTAACTAATGAAACGGTAGTCATGAGAGAAGCTCGTTCAATAAGAGCTGTAGGATTCAAACTTTACACGCAAAAATTTAATAGGGTTGCACTATGCTCTATCGATGACAAACGATACGTGTTACCTGGATCAGTCAGAACTCTACCTTGGAATCATTACTCCATAAGCGAGCAACCGCCTACTTCCTTCCAAGAGACGCTGATTGAAGCTGGACCATCATGTGCGTATGTCAGTGGGTGATCTACGAGCGAACGGGCATCTACTAACCCTCATGTCAATGTTAGTGCTCTTTTTTAAAAAAAAAACTTGAAAAAATAAATAAACTAATTTAGCACATATCTGTTTAAAAAGAGTTTTCAGTAGGTATAGTCACTAGAAAAAAATGTTAGTGCTTTAAAAAATATGCTAATTTAGTATGTTACTAGAAAAAAATGTTAGTGCTTTAAAAAAGACTTGAGAAAAAATATACTAATTTAGCGTGTGTATCTGTTTAAATAGAGTTTTCAGTGTACGTATGTTTTGATTAATGTCACTAGAAAAAGACTTGAGAAAAAAGCAGGCGTATGTTTTGATTAATGTCACTAAAAACACAAATGTTAGTGCTTTAAAAAGACTTGAGAAAAGTATTCTTGCTCTGTAACTTGACTGAAGAAAAAAATATACTAATTTAGCGTGTGTATCTGTTTAAAAAATGTTTATCATTATATTCATTAAATAGAGTTTTCTGTGTATGTATGTTTTGATTAATACAAAAGTGAATAATTAATGTCACTATACCTTTATCATTAAAAAAAAATGTTAGTGCTTTAAAAAATATTCATGTTCCGTAACTTGACTGAAGAAAAAAATATACTAATTTAGTGTGTATCTGTTTAAAAAATGTTTATCATTATATTCATTAAATAGAGTTTTCTGTGTGTGTATTGTTTTTTTACCTGTCCTCTCCAGGATTACAACTCGGACCTCTCAGAGAACATAAGGTAACAGTTAGGGTTAGAACCTAGGTCTCTCAGAGTACAGACTGGTACAATAACCAGCTTCAGTCAGGGTTACAACCTGTCCTCCCCCGGATTACAACTCAGACCTCTCAGAGACCAATCTGGTACAATAAAAGTCGCTCAGAGTACAGACTGCTACAATAACCTGCTACAGTCAGGGTTACAAAAAACTTGACTGAAGAAAAAAATATACTAATTTAGGATGTATCTGTTTAAAAAAACTATGTTATAAAAACTGATTTTTGCTGCTATGAATGTTTCATTCGGAGCAAGAAAATATCATTTTAGATATGTATTTTTTCCAGCCTATTCGAGGGAAGGAGGGCTATACCCCTCATCTCCTACTCTGAGAGAGAGGAGGAGAGGGAGAGACAAGAGAGAGAGACAGAGAGATAGAAAAGATCATTTTAGATATGTATTTTTCCAGCCTAGTCGAGGGGAGGAGGGCTATACCCGCCACCTCCCACTCTGAGAGAGAGAGAGAGAGAGGAGCAGAGGGGAAGGCAGAGAGAGGTAGAAAGAGGGAAGGTGAGGAAGAGAGAGACAGAGAAAGAGGAGAGAAAGAGAGAGACATTTCTCCCCTCCTCTATACACATGGTAAAAGTAGTTTACGTAGCTGTTTAAAATTGAAGGTCTAATTTTCGTGGAAATAGCTTTATCTGATGGCTAGAAAAGTTTCTAAATTTATTTTAAGCTATTCATAGGTCCAGATATGTTATTGGTAGCTGTCACTTTTGGGGTATTTAATGTGCACTTTCTAAACTCACTGAATATTTCAGCACACAACTTGTAAACATAATTAATTATAGAACAGACATCACACTCAGCACCTAGCCAGGGAAACTCGAATAAATATATTACTTTTAATGTTAATGAGAACAAATTCACTGTGCTGTTTGTAAAGATGATTCCAACAATTTAATATGCAAAATCAAATATACTTTTTGGAATATGTGGAATAAAAATGACATTAACTAAAGGTTTTTAATTTAAGATAAACATTTTTTATATGATATTCAACGAAATACAATAAGTGTAATGATTTGATATTTTTGGACACAATTATATTTAACTAGGACTGATTGCTATTATTGATATGATTTAAATTTCTAAACCTAAGTACTATAGTTGTATTTGTAAACAAAATTAGTTACAGGTTCATATTATTTACACTATCATCATACAAACTGATCGATAAGCTGTAAAAAATATCTTGTAGGCTAGATGAGACATGTAGCCGACCCGATTTGGAACAACTGGTTGACAAGTTCATGCTTAGGTGAACAAAGTGACAGCAAACTGGCCGACCAATTGGGACTCCAGCTAACTGATCGGCAGCACACTGGTCAACATGTGTGTAAAAAGTGGTCTACAGACAAGTAAGTGACTTATCATGCAAAAGCAGGGTCGATCACACGGTCGTTAGAACCTGAGCCTCTCAGAGTACAGTTTGCTACAATAATACGAGGTAGCTAGTTACAGTCTGGTACAATAACCAGTCACAGTCAGGGTTACAACCCTGGACCTCTCAGAAAACGGTCTGGTACAATAACCTGGGCCTCCCAGAGTACAGTCTGATACAATAATCTGGACCTCCCGGAGAACAGTCTGGTACAATAACCCGGACCTCCCAGAGTACAGTCTGGTACAATAATCTGGACCTCCCAGAGTACAGTCTGGTACAATAACCTGAAGCTCTCAGAGTACAGTCTGGTACAATAACCCAGGCCTCCCAGAGTACAGTCTGGTACAATAATCTGGACCTCCCAGAGTACAGTCTGGTACAATAATCTGGACCTCCCAGAGTACAGTCTGATACAATAATCTGGACCTCTCGGAGAACAGTCTGGTACAATAACCTGAACCTCTCAAGAGTTAGTCTGCTACAATAATCTGGACCTCTCAGAGAATGACCAGGATTAGAACCTGGTCCTCTCGGAGTACAGTCTGGTACAATAACCTGAACCTCTCAAGAGTACAGTCCGCTACAATAATCTGGACCTCTCAGAGAATGACCAGGATTAGAACCTGGTCCTCTCAGAGTACAGTCTGGTACAATAACCTGAACCTCTCAAGAGTACAGTCCGCTACAATAATCTGGACCTCTCAGAGAATGACCAGGATTAGAACCTGGCCCTCTCGGAGTACAGTCTGGTACAATAACCTGGACCTCTCAGAGAATGGACAGGATTAGAAGCTGAGCCTCTCAGAGTACAGTTTGCTACAATAACAGTCGAGATTACAACCTGGCCTTCTCAGAGGGCGGTCTGATACACTAACAGTCGGGTTAGAACCCAGGCCTTGGAAAAGAGAGCATTCATATTCACATCATGCACCAATGATGGTACATAACCTTTTAGCCTATTTAAATGGGATCACCTTAAATAATAAAGTCATGGGTACACTCGCATCCTTACCCTGTAAAGAAAACAAAAATGTTAATCGTTAATTCTTTTTATTTAACAAAGAGCTCGTTACATTTCTAAGAATAATCGTTAAAAAGTCTGTCTAAAAAGTTTAATACATTGCAAGTAACTGTGAAAAAGTTTTTTTTAAAGTGTTCACTCAAACCGTCTTGCAGCTTCTTTACCGCAGGCTCCTCGTTCGTTTCCTCAGTAGTTTTACTCTTCTTTCCACGTGAACGTTTAGAAGCGTCAGTAGTTTTCTTCCTCCGTTTGACCGTGTCAACCTCGTCTTGACCGCAGAAGCATGATAACTTATTGAAATCAATGCACTCTTTATACTCGTTTATCAAGACTATCATATGAAGCAAAGCTGGAATAACCGAACTCGTATCGTTCCGCATCGCACTCTTGGTCAGATCGCAAAAGTTTTGTCCGATCAAACTTAATATTCTTAAACCATTCGCTGAGCACTCAGACATTTTTTAAGCTTTGCACTTGTCGCTATCGACGTTGTTGATACTCTGTAGCTGACTCAACTCTCCAGTTCCTTTAATATAGATTGATGTGTACTGAACTTTCCACCTCCCCTCCTCCAGTTTGCGCAATGTTGCCTCATTTATTATGTCATTTTGCTAACGTCACTGCTTGAAGGGTTATAGCGGACAACTCTATCGTGAATGATTAGACAAAACGCCTTGGTATTTACCGGGATATTTTCCTCCGTCTCGAACGTTATACGACACGTCACCATACCGTCCTTGAGAGTATCTTCCTGTCGGCTGGCATCGAACACGACAATGGGTGCATGAGACTTGAAATGGGAAGGATCAAGTAAAGGTAAAGAGGCGCTCGTTCCGTAGTACGAAGTCTGGAAATTAGCATAGTCTTCGTATAATTTCGAGAAGGAATCCTGTCTAAAGTTCAAGTTCATATCCTCATAAGGGTACATGTTAGAATTTAGATAGAGTTTAGCATTACGTAAATTACAATGATCAAAAATACTTCTATCTGCAACCGTCGTATTGTTCCGTCCGGTCTGAAGCGCGAAAACGACGTAACGAGGTTTTTCCAGCAAAGTTGACGTTTTCACGGTCCAATCATGTTGATTAGAGGTGGGCACGTTAGGGTACTCGTACAATTCCCAAGTACGGAAAGGTAGCTCGATGATCCTCCCGCTCTTGATGAAATTAAGCAGGTTGAGACGATTGATATCGTCAGTCTTTATATGCGGTACAAGCCAAGATATTTTACTTAACTCGATCCTAGAGGGCGTCTCTGCAGCAGGAGGTGGGGCTCTTTGTAAAGCGTTGTTGTCACCGGTCGAACGAACTAGCACCAGCTCTTGTTTCGCATCAGTATTCGAGAATAATCTTCGACGAATCCTAGTATGAGACGTAAAGGGATGCATACGTCAAAGATGCCTGTTTCAGCGTGTACGTGAACTCCTTCAAGCCTCCAACCGGCGTTTGAAAGATGAGTCTGCCAACCATTCCTTATAGATAGATAGTTTTTAAGCTGAGTCGAAATACCTACATCTCTCGATTGATCAATCTCTACGCCGTTGATCTCATAGGCGATTCTTGAGAATAGATGCAGTATTCCGTTATTAACAATCCTCGAAGTGCTTCCAGGTTCTCCCGTATTCAAAAGTAGTCGTCCTTTGATATGCAGCAGAGAGCGGTGCGGTAGTGTGCATAACCCTTCTTGTTGGATAGATATCCTAAGCTCGTTCCCGTTAGCTAATGGACCGGGAATATACGAGGCGTAGGAATGATACTGGAAACTGCTCAAGGCCGTATCGAAAGCGGCAGACTCCCCAATGTTCAGAATATCCGCGGTGTCATCCATTATTTTCGTAACGAGTAACCTAGACGCCTTAAATAGAGTTTATTGGCAGGTGTTAACACTTTCACTGTCCTTCTCTCAATGTTTCGGGAAGACTTCGCCGTCTTGTTTTATCTAGTACGAGTCCCATCCCCAGCGACTCGTTTCAGATGCAGACGTAGTGATATCGTCTCGTCCCTAAAGTTGATGATATCACCTCGTTCGTCAACAAGTCGTACCGCGATAGACTCTATTACTCGCTTCGTTACCGGAAGGTAAATGATATTGTTAGGCGCTTCCACTATCTTATAGCCTGGCGGGACGGTCATGCTGAACTCGTGCAAGGTATGACTCGGTTCTCCGTTGACGTAAGCTCCGCTAGCGAGACTGCATTCTATGCGGATCACATTCACATGAAGAATATTCACAGTATTGGTAGATATGTGCGTCTTCCCTGCAGGAAGTATGACCGAGTCGAACCCTAGCAAGGATGCAAACGTGCCAGGTCGGGTAAAGTCGATAGGTTTATTGCAAGTGATATAGCTCTTTAAAGTGCTAGGGTCACCGATAATCGAGAGCTTTACGTTACTCTGGACTTCCCTTCGCAAGAATCGATCCAACGCCTCAAGTTCATAGGTGCCCGGAGGCACTGTATACTCTTTACCGTCGCAATAAAATTTATTATTACGCTCGTCAATGTTCGGTATGGAATTGAACGTGGCCAGATTGATCAGTCCGATGAACCATTCTTCTTCACGATTCTCTTCTCCGAGCAGGATATGAAGGAAGTAGTTCTCTGTCAGATTCGAACTCTGACCTGTCAGTGTAAGCGTCATAGACATATTTACTAAGTTCGAACGTCAGCGCGAGTATTTAAGGAAGGCTAAACAAAGATGACCACATAAAACGGTACCGTACTCTTGATACCGAGTATGATTATAGGTGATGGGTATTCCTCCGAGATAACGAACAAGTTCGAGCGGCGGCCTTAGATCACCGAAACTATCGAAATAATCGGCCCGTCCACCGTTTTTCTTATAAGCCACCCAATGCGTACCCTTACCGTTATCATCATCAAGATTGATGATGGCGTTCTCTATCTTCCAAGGAGTATCGCTAGGTAAAGCATCTCTCGCAAATACTCCTCTAAAGAAAGGGATTTTTAACTCGGCGGAGTACTTGCGCAGATCCGTTTCAGTAAGGGCACGTTTAGGTAGTCATTTTATTTTCGGGTAAGGTCGTAGATACATGCCTTTCCCCATAGCGATAGCTTCGAGCGTACGATTATGTCTCTGAGCCTCGTTCAATTGTTTCGTATTCGCCTTAGCACTTTGTACCGCCTTCGTGATTCCTGCAGCTCCTCCAGCGACGGCTCCAAGCGCAGCGATCAAAGGTAGTATAGGCAGAATTCCGCCCTTCTTCTTACGGCGTCTAGTAGTAGTAGTAGGACGCCATTGACGACGTTGAGTCTTCTTCTTCTTTAGACCTGAACCCATCTTGACTTTAGCTTTCATCGCGTTGGTGACTGCCCACGCGGCGGCTTTCTCACCCAACTTTGAGTCAGGTGCGAGTAATCTTTTCCACGATTTCTCGATAAGTTCACGATCTGCCGTATGACGTCCTGCAAGATCTTTCACCTTGGAGTATGCGATATCGTATTCTTTACAGTGTTGATCTAACTGGTTTATTCCAGGATCACCCCGTTTCAATCGTTTTTCCAACTTTGTTCCCGGTCCGCAGTACTGGTATCCAGGTATATGCGCTTCAAACGGTAGATTATTGATTATCTTATCCAACAATCCTCCCCCTCTTCTTCGTCTCATGACACGTACTGATTAGCATTTATATAGGTGTGCGCATTATATAGATGAAGTAGTAGTCAACATGCGGCTCGAGAAACAGACAGATTCTTTAACTGTTCACAACAACGATCACGATGAGGGTGGAGCTTTACCTCAGAGACACGGTACGTTGTTACCCGATACTATCCGCTGCATCATCTGCGGACCTTCAAATTGCGGTAAAACAAACACCATGATCAGTCTGTTGGAGGAACCTAACGGCCTACGCTTCAAGAACGTGTACGTTTACTCTAAATCGCTGTACCAGCCCAAGTATCAACGTTTATCGAAGGTCCTCTCACTCATTGAAGGTATGGGCTATTTCCCTTATTCCGACAACGCGGAAATTATCCCACCATCCGAGGCTGAACCCGACTCTGTATTCATTTTCGACGACGTCGCTTGTGATAAACAGTTTAATATACAGGCTTATTTCAGTATGGGTAGACATAAGGCCATAGACTGTTTCTATCTCTGTCTGACGTACTCGCGCATCCCGAAACAGATGTTGAGAGATAACGCTAATCTTCTCATCCTATTCAGGATGGACGATACGAATCTGAGACACGTCTACGACGATCACGTGAACACAGATATGACTTTCCAAAAATTTAAGGAGGTGTGCTCACTGTGTTGGAAAGAAAACAAGTACGATTTTCTGGTGGTGAGCAAAGATCATGAGATCGATAAAGGACGATATCGCTACAGGTTCGATACCTTTATCTTGCACGATTAACAAGAACGTATATTCAGTACACGGTAAGACATCATGTCGTCCATATCTAAATTAGGTCATAGCCTCTACAAATATAGATCTCTCATCGAGTCAGAGGGAAATCTAACTCTAAACTCTCAAGGGTATTACGACGCTAGATCGAAAAGGATCGTCAACGTCGAGTCGCCCGTCACATCTAAGGATGCCTGTAACAAGTCTTACGTCGATAGGATGGATGCGAGGCATAGTAACGAGTAGATAATCGCTCTCAACACCGCCAAGGACCTCATCAAAGGACAGATGGAATCGCTGATCTAGGATTTGGAGAAGGATCGAATAAAATACGCCAACTTTGAGAAGAGCGCTCGTCAAGGGATGGAGGAGGTGCGGAAACTGGCTCAAGATCGTCTCGACGAAAATAAAACAACGCTTGACGCTTTAAGTTCAAAGCTGCTAAGCCTAGAGGAAACTTTCGAGATACAACGAACCATTTACAACGATTTTATAGTCGGAGGTGTACTACGCTTAAGAGGACCGGATGACAACAAGCTTTACGATGCAGACGGTGTAGTTTTGCGAAACATAGGTATGCCCTCATTACCTTCAGACGCTGCGTCTAAAGCTAATGTAGACTCTACGGTTATTCGTAGTTTCATCTACATCTACTTGGATTCGAAACCTATGCGGAAGGATACGAGCCATTTCGAATTGACTCTAATGGGTGAACGTGGTTATAAGTTCAAGAGGGCGGGCATCGTTTCAACGATGGTCATAAACTTGAAAGATATTATTTGTTTGTTGAATCTTAAAATTATCGACGATCCACCTTTCGAGGTGTCCAAAGATGACTCTATATCTTTCATGATAGAAAAACGCCCGACAATGTCCCAGATTTTACACGTAGAATTAGGTTTTACTTACGTTTAGATATAATGAACCGTTTCTTCACGGTAAGAGACATTCACACCTTACATCATGACGACGAAGGTTGCGGAGGATATCATAAAAGCTAGTAAGATTATTAAACGAAAGTATAAGCAACTACGTGATGCCCGGCACGAGTCTGAGCACGTCGCGAATGAAACGTTCAAACCTATCACGGATCCTCTAAACAAGATGGTGAAGGCGCTCGCGGAACCTGAGGAGACGGAAGCCTTACCTGAGACATTGGAAAACAACCATCTATTGGATACTTATCTTTATTCATCTCACGCACATTCCGATAAGACCTACGGAGTCCGTCATGAAGGTGACTCTACCAAGCTCGGAGATAGCCGTATCGTATTCAACGGGAGAGACGGCACAATACTCCTTAACAATAAGACGGTACCGTATACTCGAGGGCTATTAGAATTACTTTTCAGAAGAGCACCTGTCCATTATACTATGGACGATCTGAAAGTATACAAGTCTATGCTTGAAGAAACGAACGCGCATCGGTTGAGAAACGAACCATACGCTCGTATCAAGATGCGAGCCGGATCAAAGTATTCGTTAATCATCAAACCTATGTTTGAGGAGGAGCTTGAGGGTGAGGGTTTATACAAGATGGAGACAGGAAGAGGGGTCGATTATACCTATTGGGACGATTCTAACGAATTGGTCGATCGATTACGACTCTTGCGCGCATCTACCGAGGCTGGTCATTCCGCTCACCATAACGAGATCGTTTCTATCATTGAGGAATTACGCGAGGCGGGAATCATCGTATAAAGACGTACATCTCTTCTGTACTTTATCACAATCATGTCTGGCGTCAAGTGGGAGATTGCACGTGAACTTCATCGTCCGGCAAGACGACGATTTCCTCGAAGACGCGTTAGCGTACGAGGCTTGAACGAGCTCCTTCAGGCCGATCTGGTGGAGATGATACCCTACTCTGGATCGAATAAGGGCTTCAAGTACCTTCTCACCGTCATCGACGTGTATTCCAAGAGGGCTTGGGCCGCACCCGTCAAGAATAAGACGGGTAAGAACGTCAGCGCCGCAATGGCTCTCCTCCTCAACAAGGTGGGTTTACCTCGCGTACGTCATCTCCAAACGGATAATGGTACAGAGTTTTACAACCCGGAATTCAAAACGCTCATGAAGAGAAAGAGAATCAATCATTATTCTACATACAGCAACGTCAAGGCTAGCGTCGTGGAACGATTCAATCGTACTCTCAAGAACATGATGTGGAGGAGGTTCACGGCTAAAGTTCATATCGATGGATCGATATGATCGATTCCTTACTGGACGAATACAACCGTACAGTACACTCGACCATAAAGATGAGACCTATAGACGTCAAGGACGATTGACTTTTACATACCGTCTATAAACGTTTCAAGATGTTAGATTCCACGCCGAACATTTTTAAAGTAGGTGATATAGTTCGTATCAGCAAGTATAAGGACGTTTTTGAAAAGGGTTATACTGCGAACTGGTCGACCGAACTGTTTAAAATATTAAAATACGTAACGTCGTCGAGACTAATCCCAGGACCTTCCTACTCGAAGATATGAAAGGTAATCCTATCACGGGAGGTTTCTACGGTAAGGAGCTTAGAAAGACTTCGTATCCGGATGTTTACCTCGTAGAGAAGATAATCAGACGTTCTGGAAATAGAGTATACGTCAAATGGTTAGGCTTCGACTCGTCTCACAATTCGTGGATCGAGGCGAAGGATATAGTGTAGAAGGGGGGAGGGCGCGTTCCCCCTCCTCCATCCCAAGCGTATAAAGCGGGCGTGAGGCGGGGAGACGTATCTCATTCAACATGTTTAGGCAGTTGGGTTACCGTCTGGAGGACATGAGCGATATTAAGATTTCGAACGGCGGTTTAGAATACCATATCGCGCGTGCCGACAAAGGTTACAGCGAGTGCTGTGATTCTTCCGTGCACTGGCTCGGATGCCATAATCCCGGAATGTGGGAATCGAGTCAGTCTGTCGAACGCTGTTCTACCGCTTGCCCGGTCTACAATCTTAAGGAAGGAGACGACCCGCTAATTCTCCGGGAATCGAGTCGGTCCATCGAACGCGGTTCTACAGCTTTCCTCGAGGACGAGCCGGAATCGAGTCAGTCCGGTACTACAGCTTGGCCAGAGGAGGAGGAAAACGCTTTGTGCATCGAGTTGGACCGAATCGAGCGTGAGGAACTGTATCGGGTCAAGCACGTCTCTGAACTTGAAAAGTTTCGTACGTACAACGTTCGCCGCCTAGAAGGAGACGAAGAGATCAGTGAGGATGAGGACGAACCGAACATCATAACGCTAGACTATGTAGGCAAAGTGCATCTGCCGGGTAAAAACTTTGGTGCACGCTACAGGAGCCGCTTTAACGCTTCACAGAGAGGACTGTTATATCTGGGTGAAGGCGAGTACGAACTGTTCAAGTGGTGAAGTGTTCTAACATGTTTAGACAAGACTTTAGAGAAAGATATTTTTTTGTATGCATCAAGTGAAAGACTATGAGGGAAAGAGAATTTATATGTTAGTATCATCATAATCTTAAGAATATACTCGCTAAATAAAAAAGTTGTACTATTTATTTAAGTTCTTGATCGTATGTTTCATTCGGAGCAAGAAAATATCATTTTAGATATGTATTTTTTCCAGCCTATTCGAGGGAAGGAGGGCTATACCCGTCATCTCCTACTCTGAGAGAGAGGAGGAGAGGGAGAGACAGAGAGAGAGAGAGAGACAGAGAGATAGAAAAGATCATTTTAGATATGTATTTTTCCAGCCTAGTCGAGGGAAGGAGGGCTATACCCGCCACCTCCTACTCTGAGAGAGAGAGAGAGACAGAGAGATGAAAAGAGGGGGGAAGAGAGAGACAGAGAGATAGAAAAGATCATTTTAGATATGTATTTTTCCAGCCTAGTCGAGGGAAGGAGGGCTATACCCGCCACCTCCTACTCTGAGAGCGAGAGAGAGAGAGAGAGAGAGAGAGAGGAGGAGAGGAGGAGACAGAGAGATAGAAAGAGGGAAGGTGAGGAAGAGAGAGACAGAGAGATAGAAAGAGAGAGACATTTCTCCCTCGTCTCTACGCAGCCGCGGATCCAAGCCGCGGGAGGGGTAGGGGGGAATCCTGGAACACGCGAGACAACCGCGAGGGAGGGGAGGGAAAGGGGTGAGGGGTGAGGCACGATCAATTACCTCACCCTCCCTCCCTCCCTCACCCCCTCTGTGATGTGATAGTTGACTTTCTGTCTTACTTTGACTACAGCTTAATCTATCCCTCTCCCCCAAAGAAAGGTCAAATGTTAATATCTTACATTTTACTAGGGTTCCTTAGCAGCTTGGTGTTGGATGAACCCACCCCGTGGTCTACACGTATTGAATGAGTTGTTATTGAATTACAGGACCTCATTACGGTAATTCCCCGCACAGCCTTGAGACAGTCCATCAGCTTTTACATCCCTGCCTCCTTACCCTTTCCATTGTTTGATTATTCTCTTTATTTAAAAAAGAGAAAAATAAAATGTTCAAATGGTATCTTATCTTGCCACTTGATAGCGCCACTATCGTACTAGCGCTTTCTCTTGGCGAGATATGGAACTAGAGAAAGTCATTTCTAGTCTGGAAGGCCTTTTTTTCTAGAAGAATCCTCCTATGTTGTATTTTCTGGTAAGAAAAAAGACCTCTCAGGCCAAGAATCCTACCAAAACAAAGACACAAGACCAAATTTTGTTGTTTTTTATAGACTTTCGTGCATTTTACTGGTGACTTCTATGATATATAAACATTCAACAGTTGGAGTGGGTGAAATGGGGAAGGGGAGGCTCAAAACATTCAAAACTAGTACAAAAAACAACTTGCAAGGTGATATGAAATTTAAACCTTGCAAAAGAGTCTGATAGTTTAAAAATTTTAAAAGAAAGGGTGGAAAAGTGGGTTAAGGAACTGTCCTATCTTTATTCATAAAATGATAAGTTTGCCTGTCATGAGCGTTGCGCCCAGAGGACTGACATTTACATATTATTAGCCTCTGAGCATGAACATGTGCACTTAGAAGCAGGAATTTTATAGTTTTAGTTATATTTATCCTTCTTACTCTTTTAATCTAATTTAAATTTGTTCTACCTTTTAATTACCCCTTTTAAAAAATGAATAAATTTATACTTTTTACTTTGTTTACACTTTATCCCCTTTTGGCACCTTTTGCACCCTTTAAATCTTTTTCTTTTTTTATTCTAAAATATTTATTCAAGGATTGCTGGGCAAATAATGTAAAAAATATGTAAAAAGTAAAGGTAAAAAGGTTATGTGTGTCTAATCAAAAGGGAAATAAGACCATCCTCAGTTCAGTCGACCGGGATTCTAAGCCCGATCTCCCCGTCATCTATAGTTCAGTCTATTGCGAGAGTATATAGACTTAGGATACGTGGCAACTTAAGTTGGTTATCTTTGGATAAATTGTAGTTATACTAATATATATAAAAGTATAAACAAAATAAGTGTGCATTTTTGGCTTTGGCTAAAATTTATTTAAAGCATGTTATAGGTAGCCAGGACTGACTGGGAGGTTTATATTATCACAACTTTTATTTCCAAAATTTAATTTCTGAGCTCAACAAGAAACTGTAGGAAACCTTATTAATTATTTGTCTGAAAACAAACTATAGTTTTACTCTCTGAATTTCTCAAGGTAATAACAATTGAATTAAGGAGCAAGAATGTTGAACTAAAGTCGAATCATTTACTCCGTAAATAAATTTACGATTTCTCTAGTGGCTCATATATTCACCCGCCCCCTTAATTAATGTCATCATTGCCTAACTGAAATTAAAATAAATTATTCAAACTAAAAATTAATTAATACTAAGGTTGTTAAAACATTTTTTATATAGTAGTTTTCAAAATATACTTGTATTAATATTGGTGTAGCCTATGCATGGTTATTGTTGAAAAGAGATGCAAATTACAGTTTTATAAATGGTAAGATATAATTAAAATGTAGGGTCAAAGAAGACATTAGGATAAACCTAAATTTTAAATATAAATCTTATTTCATATCGTTCTTAGAGTTGATAAAATCCAAACTATTCAAATATATCCGGTTATCTTTAATCAAAATTAAATCATTTGAGAGAAAATTTAGCTTAACATTTCTACAATTAAAATTGACAACGCTAAGAAAGTATTAGATTCACTTCCCTCAGATCCGTTAGTAAATGTATCTTCTTGCTAAACTCAAGTAGCCGGTTTTGATTTAGTAATTCGTATGTCATTGTTCATCTATTTGTTGATATGTATTTATTTATTACTATATTAATAGTTAAGTCTCTAAAGCTAGGTACGTTCTACTATGTTAATATAATGCAATCAAATATACTCTTTTACACCTTTCTCATCCCATATGTATTATATAAAATCCTTAATTAACTAGACTATTATTAACTAACTGCGGATTTCATTCCACAAATAAACACATAGACCTTATTTAATCTTTGTTGGTTGCAGTGTTAAATTATAGAATATGTTAAGCATGGTTTACTAAAATATATATATATTGAGATTTTGACTACTCAAGAAGTAAATAATAAATTAATTATAAATAAGGTGCTAATTTATTTGTTTTAAACATTACTTAATAATTTAATATATATATAGTTTAGTCTACAACTTTGACCTCAAACATACCCTTAATTCAATTACATAACCATGTTAAAAGAGGTCATGTATGTTCTAGGCAAGGTCATTAAAATAATCAAGTCCTTTTGAAGGCTTTGGTTCAAGGGTAGAGGCTATTAATAAACACATCCTGATCCCTTACAGAAAGAGACATGTGAACGAAGGGAGTCTCTGTAGAAGTAGAGGTCCAATATGGCGTGTTGAAGCCTGACGGTTGAGCCCCCGTCTGAGCCATGTCTCATAATCCAACCACGCCTTTACCCCCCAAACTGTTGACACTTGTCATCCGTCCATCCCTCCCCTTAGATCATCTCATCCCCTTGTGTGTGTCTGCCTCACCGAGACAGCAGCCCTTACTCCTGAAACATACCCAATAATCTCCCCACTTATTCTGTCTTCTAAGAGGAGGGAGGTGAGAATGAAGGAACACTGTTGAGGAAAATGAAACACACTCCCTCAGATAGAGATTTGAATCCTGACCTCTCGATACGAAGGCAAGTATCGTATGTTGGCTACTGACTCAACTCTGATGATAACATACAATTATTAATCGTAATGATAATAGGCCAATTGTTATATAACAAATTGTCCAGCTTCAAACACAATAAATATGTGCATTAGCACGTTTGAACGCTCGGGAAATGATTAATTAGGAGTTATTATAAATAGTAATTATAATCAGACCCCTTAAGGTGGGAGTGTAGGGGTGCTAAACAAGGTTAATATTCATGCAATCTTTATATCAACAATTTTTTTTGTAAAATAAAATAAAATAATACTTTAGTAGAAAGATAGAGTTTAACTTCCTTTGCATGGAGATATCAATAATTCTTGAATTTCTGTCAAGGATGTTCTGGAATTTAATGTAAACGTTTTCTCATCTTATGCTGCAATGGTGCTAATAGCAGATATTCAAGAACCGTTGATATCACCAAGCAAATTAAAATCTATGCTATGTTTCTACTGTAGATATTTTATATTTATTTTGCCCCCCCCCCCCCCCCCAAAAATGTACTATACAAAATTGCTAAAACACTGCCCTTTTCTCGCGCCCCATACATTCCCACCTTAAGATCAACAGTTTATGGTTTGGTAAGTTTTTTCCGTGCTCTACATCTTACTACTCATCTGAACTATTTTCATATCTACATTAATGGGTAGTAGGGATAAAGAAGGTAGAATTTAGTGGAATTGTGCCCATATTTACGTTGAAAAAGAGTGAAAAAACATTCATGTGAAATCACCGGGACTTGAATCCTGACCTTAGGTAACCACCGGTCACCATTGAGGGTTTAGTAGATTGTTAAAAGAGTTTTAATTACTATTTCAATAAGACAGACATTAAATTTGACTATCCACAGCTGCCATTGAGGGAGGGGCGTTGAGTGCCGATAAAAAACTAAAAACCAATATAATACATATAGTATATTTTATAATTAGTTCCCTGTGAATGATTAAAATATTAAAAGAAATTGAAATATAGTCATCCCAATTTGGCGAATATATATTTTTAATGTACATTAAAAATACATTTTAAATCCAAAACATGTAATGTTAAAATTGTGTAGATTATTTGAATTTAAAAAAATTCAAATTGATAAATAATTCAAACAAGAATCGTTAAAATCAATCTTTTCTTTTATGTCATTACATAAAACATTTTTTATAGAAATAAATTCTTGAGAAAAAAAGTTGTATCTCTCTTATTTAATTTCAAATTTGGCCCGGAATAAATATTTGGGCCGATCAAGACAAACTGAATAAAATAACACTCAAAATACCCCCACAGTCATCGCTAGTCTTGTGTCATTAATGGCCCCTATCCAACGTTTTCCATTTTGAGTTTAACAACCAAATAAAGTAATATAAGCTATCCTTGGTATCCAAACTGTCAGCGTTAGTCGGGGAACTCACACATAAAATATTCCAAAGTAGAATTCTAAATGTATTTTGAGATCTTATGAGAAACGTTTATGATCCTTTTTGGATGTAGAGGCTAGCAAGCAGAGCAGAGCCATTCAATCCCTCCCAACCAACCTAGCTCATATAACCTCCCTTAAGCACCATTCAACCCCTGTGCGGGGTTTTATTACAATGCCTAGGGTGTTGGTAGACTCACGCCTGGGTTAAATATGTTAGGAGTCCTCTGGGTAAGTATGGTGATAGAGGCGAGGTGCGGCTAGCTTGACTCTGTCCAGGGAGATCAGAGTGTTGTTAAGTATTCTCTTTAGCCCGTGTCTTAATTCTCTTTTGGATTATACGCATATTTACTCATTAAAATAATACATTAAGGACGAGATAAGTGGAATTTAGAGGATGTGTACAAACGTTTGTATGGAGGGAGAGTGAAAAACCATTTAGAAAAAAAACAACCTCAGTACACCGGACCTTTCGATAATCGAAGCAGGTGAACGTTTATTAAATTATTCAGCTGTGTTGCATTAGTTATTAGTTGTTATTTCTACAATGTGACTATACACACAACATAACTAGAACACTCCATCTAATAATGATACTCACACACTTTATGCCTTTATTTAGTTTAAATTGTGCGTATTTCTTATACAGGATAGACATAATCAAGGAAAATGTGGAAATTTCAAGGAAAGCTGCCAAGAAAACTACCTTCATGTACAGTATCTACTTTCCACATCCAGGTTGGTGGCACCATTAGAGTTCTGCGGTAGCCCTTCCTACACGCCAGTCTTAGCCCAGGGTCTTAGCCCAGATATCTAACCTTGTGGGAGACTGTGATTAAGACACCTATGATCCGAATTTGGAAATGCACCCCTTGTATGATTAATTTAGACACCTAGAAAGGTTGAAACAGGCAACCCGAATGTTAAAGTATGTAAATCATGAAATTGATCAATAGCAACAACAACATGAAGTAATAAGGAGTAATGTGCAGGTTTGTTACGTTTAAGTTGAGTGAGCTCGTGAATGGACAAAGAGCTTCGGGTAGATATCTATAAGTTTTATGTTTTCATAACTTTAACAGTCAAATACTTGTGTGAACTCTGGATTGCCCGTGGTGGCGTAAAACTTGACACGCCGTGGACTTTTAATACGTGACGCTAACAACATAGATCATGGGGCAAGTGAAAACTGTTGATTGGACTTTGTACTGACGTTAAATATGAGTGTTAACATCCGTTCAAATGTCCTCTCACGTATTTATTTGCTGTGTTGTTAGCGTGTATGTGAACGTGATGGTGTACACTTGATACTCCTTGAAACCCTATCGACAGCCCAGCATCAACATGCTTAGAGTAGGCTATATTCATTTAACGACGGGGGGTCATATGTGTGCGGTGCGTGCCTGTGTGATCACCGAAAGTCTTCAAGGTGGGATTGTGGTCAATAAACTTATAATTTACAAAGTGGCTAACCACGTTGGAGGTGCACCACAGGAGTGAAGCTATATTGAATTCTGTGACTGCTTACCACACAGTAAGAGTGATGGAAGTACTATCTCGTGAGAGAATCAAAGAGTTGTACTAATGTGACATCGCCTGTGCTGTGTACAGTTTCTACAAAGAGGATATTGTGGAAATGTTTCCGGGGCTAATGAAGGACTTTCAACAACCACCCTTCTTTATTCCGCAGCCACCGCCCCCACATCCAGTCACCTGCGTCCCCACCTACAGAGCCTTCCTCCTGACCAGCGTCACCATTGAGTCAAAGTAGAGATACGCCCAGTCGTTCTTATCGGACAAGGAGGTGTCCCGTGAAGTAAATTGACTGTTGACTACATAATTGGTTTGCATGGTTTTAGTAATGTTTACCTTCCAAAGTCAACCTATTATTTGGACTATAAAATATTTAATTCTAAGCCATACTGTACGACATCTTTGTGGACGAGTGATGTTTAAGAGCTCCTTTAACGGACTAGAGTTCTCGCCCTTACATATATTCAAGCTTATTAAAATATATGTACAACATTTTACTAACATCATGTGTACTGTGCTTATCGGTATTCCATTGGAGCGACGGTCGGGTTGTATGAAGAGAGGTGATGGGCCATCAACACACACTCGGGTGACATGGTGGTCTAGGGGTAAGGTGTCAGACTTCTGTGCTGGCGGCCGGGGTTCAATCCTCGGTCCCGGCACAGATTTATCTGATTACCAAACCCTTCCTTCACCTCTGACAAGACATACTGTGAATGTGGGGAATGCCAGGCCTCCACCGTGGTTCGGATTCCACGTTAAACTGTAGGTCCTTCATTTCATCTCACAATCACCCTTCCATTACACATTAGCGTAAGTGCATATAACCCGAATGGGTAGTAAGACGCGGTGCTAATAATAATAATAATAATAATAATAATAATAATAATAAACACACACTCACACGTGTTTGACCAAGAGTCGTCGACTATGAACTGACACTCTTCGCTGCCCTGCGCTCTCCCTCGGACAGTTGCACGGGACGCTTCTAGTACTATCCACAGCCATCTAGGGTCCCCCCTCCACCACTCCATACCCATATGTTCGAGATGGTATAAAATACCTGCCTCCCAGAATATGTATTGTATTCATTTTCAAATATTCGCTCCGAGAACATTAACAAACCTCGACTCTACTCGCCCTGTCCACCGCTCTGAAGATGGTTGGTCATTACATCACACCAGAACACGTGGACAAGGCTGTTGAAGTAATCTTACTTTTACTCTAAATTCACAAGCTAGGAACTTTTCTATTCACGTACTCTTATGCGTCTTCGTCTCCACGCTCTTACTAATACTTGATTAATTGTTGTGCAAGCTCATTAGCTGAGTTTAATTGTTTCAAACTCTAAGTTGATCACCTTTTGGTAAAATATTAAGAATTGTTATTTAATCTTTGTTAGTCTTCTTTAATTATTGTTAGTTCTTCATTATTTCCTTCTGACTAGTGTTTTTATGGGATAGTCAGACTCCCCATACTTTGAGGCCATACTCCCTATGGTGAAACCTTGTGTCAGTGCTAAGGAGATTATATACTTTCATGGCTTTATGGTTGACCTAATTGGGCCTTCGGCTATTATTTGCTCGTTTTCAAGCAGATTTTATTGTATATTAGCTTAGTGCGGTGATCAAACTGTGGGTTTAGTTGACAACCCTGTGTGGAGGCCACATAGTGTTGATTATTGTTATATCTGGCCCCGTCTGACGTCGTTAGACTTGGAGTATTTTTGTGTTAACTTTATTCGAATTCAGTTACATGACAGCTAGCGTCGTGTTAGTTAATAATGTGTAGTCGTCCTGAGCTTGATGGCGAGTGTCCTGTATTTTGGGGCTATAATTGGCCATGAATGCAAATTTCCCTAATATTGGAATATGATAGTAAATATCCTACAAGGAGTAGCTAGAGCTGAGAAGCACATTCAATTTTCAGTAATGGGCTAACTCCGTAACTCCTTAATTAATAGCTTGCTAGTAATGAGAGTTGATTAAACAGTATGGAAGGTATATCTGTACTCGTTCCCCTTCTTGGAGAAGTTATCTAATGTTTACCTTGTAAATGATAACTAAGTCGGCTTTACTCACTTGAGCTATATAATTAATCTGTTGTTTGTAACTATTGCTTTAGTGGTGTGTAGAACCAAAGCTCTTCTTTAAGGAGTTACGAGCCGTAACTTCTAGGAACCAAGCATTGTATCCTTGGCTCGTTTTCAAGTTTAAGGAGTAACTCCTGTTACCCCATTTTTTTATTCTCATTAATTATTATTGTTTTAATTCTCACTGGTATTTCCTCCATGCTTTAATATAGAGTCTAATTAATGTAATAAATTATTTAAATGTAAACTGATTGCATGTTTCTTAATTAATAAACTAAATTCACTGTTTATACCATCTTTTTTTGCCGTATGTTCTATCCTGTATTTTCCCACTTGTATAGGCCACCGTTGTCTGACAGAGAAAGAGAGTATCTGTACAGATAACCGGGGCAACCTTAACAAATAGGCGTGGTCACTGAATGGTGTGTTCAGAATATAATATGGTGTTGCTGTTCCAAAATTAAAATATGTTGTAAGAAAACATTAGAAATCGTAACAAATACCATTTAGGTTTGAGAGAATACGAGAACGTTAAAAGTATCAATTAGGTCTCTCATAATCTTTGTTGTCCTCAGGAGCAAAGTTATTATCATTTCTCTTAGATAAACTATCTTTATTTCACTCGGGACAGAATTTATCCCCCTTATAAGTAGTTACTCTTGAAATTATTGCTTTTAAACGTGAAAATTATCAATTTGTATCCTTAGTCCATGATGGATGTGACTGAAATCCAAGCACTAAGTGTGTGATTTTCCTTTCTCCACTCAAGCCCTACCCTTCCATCTAGACAACTTTTATAAATATGGCAATAGATAGAAATAGCCTTACACAGATTTTCTACTCTTCGACCACCAGGATAAAGGATAAATATGTAATGTAGTTTCTTTTAGGTTTTATATATTGTAAGCTGTATACACATATTATATTAAGATAGAATGAAATATCCTTTATTAAAAATTTGCTTAGAGTAAGCCTTGTCCTACCCTTCGTCAATCTGACGGAACTAGACTACTGGTTATACAATCTACTATGGTGATTCTTCTTTACAGTCAAGATAAACGCTTTTCCTTTACATCGTTGACGACAATAACGTCTGATTCCTCCTCCTCCTCATCGGGCTCCTCTAGATGAAGCTCGGTCAGAGTGGGGCCTTTGGCTTATCGTCATATCTTCGGCTCTAGATGGGACAAGTGCTCACGTTTGTTAGGGGAATCTCTTTTTTCTCAAAATAATCTTGCACCACTTTAAAAATCGACGATCCCTTCGTATTAGTGATCAAAGTTCTAGCAAACAACATTTCCCTTTGGGAATTTCCTTTTGTTCATTGATAAACCTCACATAAGCTAATAAAATTGCTTTGTTATCAATCACAGTTGATTCATAAATCAGCAATCCAAATTTACTTTTTTTCAACAAATTGATGAGTTTGGATTCAACGTCCGTGGCCATTTTGTCAATTCAACTGGAAACAGTATTGTTGCTCAAAGGAACCGATAGACTTGTCTTATTACAAGGGCCCTCTCCTCAGTATGATATCAATAATTTTTTTGGTAGCCGGTAAAACAAGAGTTTCGCCAATTGTGTGAGGTTTACCACATTTAGCGATCAATAAAGACACCTCGTAAGAAGCAAGAAGACCTTTGTCAAGATTGGTTGCTCGTTTTTAAATAATTCACTCACATTAGGCCATTTATCAGCTTTAGCTTTGAGGTTTTGAAAATAACTAAGTTCTTAACTCACTTTATCACTGTGTACTCTGATAAATGATCTTTCATTTGCGAAGGCTTCATGGCTTCATTACTAGTAAAGGTTTTATCATACAGATACAATGTGGAAATTTTACATTTTGTGGTGACATGATAAAACGAATTTTAAATACTCAGCTGAGTATTGATGACACTTCTTCTTTTTTGAATCCATTGTGCATGAACTTCTATACTTCAAAAAAAAAGCACAAAAACAGAAAAGACATGCAAAAAAAAACTGATGGTAGGCACATAAAGGTAGTGAAGATAAAGACGAATGTGGTCAATGGCGTGTGTTTTTGATGGCGGAGGGGGGGGGGGTTGAGTCACCAGGGGCCCGCGCCGAAAACAACAGATGGGACTGGGGGGAGTGCTGTGAACTCGCGGCTGAGAATAGCCAGTACTCGTGCTCCCCGGGAATTCTATGTACGTATATTTTATTTTTCCCCTTTTTGAATACTCTCGCCCCAAATCTCCCCCCACTTTATTTATGCCCCCCTGTAATCCAAATCTCCCATTTGGGGGGCGATCCCCCCCGGTTTGGGAAACCCATGGTCTAGATAAAGCTCTGTCGGGGGGGCCTTGGTTTATCGTCATACCTCCGCCTCTAGAGGGATAGTCCTCGGTGCACCCCCCGTGTGAATGGGAATTAAAAGATTATATTAACATTCCAGCCAGGGGAGCTAACCGTACATTTTTCCCAAAAAACCTTTTTTTTCCTTTTTAGTTTTTACAAAACCCCCGACAGCATTAACATCACATCATATATTCGGCTTATACCCTGAATTTTTTAAACATTATCAATTAAGTTAAATCCTCGTCCGCCCCCGATTTTAAAAGCTATTTCACGCTCAAGAGGAAAGGGGAGGTGGGTAAACTTTGCAGGAAGTTGGAAATAGAAAAAAAAAATAATTCTATCGATACTTGAATTGTGCTTAGAGTATCTCACTACATAGCTATTCTCTTTCACTTATAACTGTATCGTCATTTAAAATTGGAAAAAGGTTATCCTCAATAGTTCTCTTGTATTCTATTTTTCTTTGGAACAGTTAACTCACATTACTTTTCACTTGAAAGGTATTCTATTTTAATGCTTTCCCCGAGCAACTGCGATTAAACCCTGACAAGGGTAAAAAATATTTTTATATTTTCCCTTGAAGATAGTCGAGACTGTTTTGAAACCCCCCTTAGGTCATTATTTTTTTATATAAGGGAATTGCGTTTAAGGGTAGTTTACAAAGTTTGTTTGAAAGAGCAAAAAAATAGTTTGGAAAAACCCTATTTTTTCCCAAAGTTTTAGAAGTGTGAGCGATAATAATGAATTGTCAAAATCTAGATATTTTGTATCCAATTATTTTAAAGTCATTGGGTTTTGTGGTTGCAAAGTTTTCTGTTTCCACATCCCCCTGGGGGTATTCATTTATCCCTCGAGTTTGTCAAAGGGGAATATTTATCTTTTATACTGAGTCCCAAGGTTGATGATCATCCGGGAATCTGACATCATCAGTATCTAATTTCAACACATTGAGAAGAGGACATCACTCTAACGATGTTGGTTGCTGGCGAAGTGGAGCTGTTGTTTTCCAGTAACTTTCGGGGCGTCGTTATTTCCCGTATTCAATTCAAGTTAGAAAGCTGTTTTAATATTGCCCCACATCTTGGAATAACAATTTTCATCAATGAAAGGGCCCCAGACTTGTGTCTTTTTTAAGCAGTTTAATACCCTGCCAAAACGTAAGGGATGAGGAAAATTTAATCTAATTTAAGGGGACTTTAAATTTGGGTTTAAATCATTAATATGTAGAAGAGCCAAATAACAATTGTAGCTCAAAATGGGCTACGGTTTTTAAGCTCACTTTTTATTAGTGCTTAAATCCATAAGGATGGCCCAAATTCTGTTTAGAGCTATTATAGTGTTTTAAAAATTATAGGACGACCTCCTCCGGCCGCTTTTTCCAAATTTACATGTTAAAAAATTTTGTTTTGTTTTCTATTTAAGGAATAATACGTAACAATGAGCCAATAAGCCTTTTATAAGGTTTTTAGAATAGGGTTAAACATTAAGTAGATCAGTTTAAACAAAACTCTCAAAATGATTTGTCACAGGTAAGTTTATATTCCCGTTTTTGCTTTCGCAATAAGTGTTTGTGTCTCCTCTAAATTTACCTTCCCTACCCCTAGGGCCCCGAAAAGGGGGCAATAACTGGGAAAACAATCGACTTCCTTGGGGCCAAAACCCTCTGTTATGGGTATGCCATTTTGCAACTCCTTCCTGTCAATGGTCAGTATGATCAGCTCACCTTGCATGCCATGTCAGTCTAATTGATATGTTAATAGTGCTAGATTGTGTTGATGGTTCAAAATTTTTGGCTGAGTCCACGGGGGTTTACCTTTCGTGTTACATGGTTTTAAGATTTAAATTTTTTTGAAGTTTGTATGGTTATACCATTTTATCTCTACTACGCAGTTACGTACTTATAATATGATAAAAACATTACCTGACTATTAACACAAATATAAATGTTATTATTTTTTTTTTTATTGGCCCCGCGACGCTGGACTGTGGCAATGGGGGGTCAGGGTTTGAATTTATTTTGATTAAAGGGGGGGGTTTTTCCCCAAATGGGCCCGTTTACCACCCATCTCACTTTTTTATGTGGAATCGTCTGGAAAGGATGTTTAGGTTCAGTCTGAAAAAATGTTTGTTTTTTTGAGCTACAAAGGTAATATTCCTATAGAGGGTTTCAAAATAGAAGTACTTATACAAGACTTTTTTTTTCGCTGTTTCAGGTAAATTAAAGTTTTAAAATAAAACCCAAATAGACAAAACAAATGTTTTTGAATTCACATAAAAAAGTAAGCTTAAAAAAATTATTTCCTAATTTAAGTACCATAGCTTTACCAATATCCGTTAGAATAATTTTGCTGGTCATTTTTAATGTTTAAAATTGTAAAAAAAAATATATCTTTATGTTATACACATTATTTTCCTTGTAAAAATTATTAAAACTTTTATTCACGGCTTGGTGTTTAACATGTAAAATTAGGTATGTATATATATTAATTCACAAAAAAATTTTATCGCAAGCATTTTTAAATAAAACTATTTTGGGGTTGCTTTATTATTTTCCTTATTCTTTTTCCTATTATATCTTTTACTTGCCCTTAGAACAAAGATTGCCAAAATTTATTTTAAACCCGTTAGATATTATTAAACTAAATTAAACCCAAAAAAAG